>AP025051.1:23995131-24038435 GCA_036186865.1 Eustoma russellianum
TAGTGCCGTATATATATACACACACACACACATGCACTCTCTTTCCCATTGCGACATGGTTATCCATTATGGGTTGAAGCACAAACAGTGCTTATTGCTCTTCTATATTATCTTCCAAGATATGGACATATAGATGTTGAAGTTGATTGTCAACGGTTACTTCATTTCATGCATACTTCTACTCTGCTTGCTCCAGATTTACTCAGACTTCGGGACCTTCTTACTGCCTCTTCCATCTGCTTGACTTATGCGCCTCGTGAGGTTAATCAGGCTGCGCACTTTTTGGCACAAGAGGGGTTACGGCATACCGTTATTGCATACTATTCTCGTTTGACGTCCCTTCCATCTTATATTCGGGGTATCGTTTTAACTGACTCTACACTTTCCACATATCGACCTTCTTCAGATGGAGATGCATAATATCCAGCATTGATGTATCGCGCTATCTTCAATTCCACTGGGCTTCAGCACATACATTTCTTTTTCATTATACTTTATGTTTCGGATTGTACAGTGTAATGATTGCAACAATATAAATATGCACGCTTTTTCCTTCGCTATGGTTTTATCCACAAGGGTGGTTTTACATGGCATGGTTTTAATGCGACATATCATATATTGTTGCACATTCACTTCCATTATGTACTTATATTATTTATTCTCATATGACGACTTGGAGTACATTTTTGTAATATGGTATTCTTCCGCCAAAAGTGAGGCTATATAATAAATATTTTGTTCGGCCAAAAAAAATATATTTATTCGTCCATGAGCCTTTTTGGAGGTTAAAAATAACTGTTATATGTATTATGTACACATACAAGTATAATATATATGTTAAGTTATGAAAAAGGGTTACTTAGAATATCTTAGATATATATATATGTATATATATATATATATATAAAGTATATAAATTGTTTTACAAGTATACATACATATACATATACTCGGCCATTAGGCCCTTAATGATAAAATGACTTTATCGCATTAACACACATGTATATATGTATGATGGATATGTTAAGTTATAAATTCCTAGATGGTATATTATAGTAATTAAGAATTATATGTTCTATGCACCTAAGTTATGAATTATGCGATACAAGTGTAGCTAGATTCAAGAAAGTAATTCAAGAAAGTACGGTTACGTATTTTCTTAAGTCATGATAAGTAGACGGTAAGTAAGTAAGTGATGTTACTAGTGGTAGTATGACCAAGATACCCTCATTTGACCGAGTCTCATACCTCATGAAATGAAAGTTTGAAAAGTTGTTTTATCGCATTACATGTTTGAAAGTTCATATGTATGTGAATAATAAACGCGAGACAATTGATTCCATCGACACACGATATGTTATATTATGTTCGCCAGTGTGACATCAGTACCGGGGTGGTAGGTGTCAGGGGCATATGATTATGTTCAGGCGGAGTGTAACACCGTGTCTGGGACACGAGATCTCTGTCTGATTGTGTTTATGGTCGAGTGTAACACCGGGTCTGGGACACGGGATCTCTGTCATAGCACGCTACCGTTAGCACATGTACATATGTTTATGATGTTTTATGTCGTACATGTACTATATGGAGAATCAATCGGTATGTCGTGTGTTATTATTCATATGAAAAGTGATATAGCCAATTATGAAAATGTTATGTCTTCATGTTATGAAAATGTCATGTTATGTAAGTCTTGGAAATCACGTCATGCTTATGAAAAGTCATGTTTTATGCATCATATCATGATCATGTTACCTTAGGGTTATGATTAAGAATTTCTTAAGTCTATGATGGCACTACAATGGTCAACGTAGTGTTTACGCATGAAAGTGTAGTACATGTAAGATATGCGAGGATAGTATAAGTTATGGATTAGAAGCTAAGTATGGATACGATATGGTGTTACGGATTAAGTAGCACGGGATGATGTTATGTATGTTATGAAATTTTCTTTATTTACCTGCTTTCAGTTACAGTTATGCTATGCTGATTTAAGATGGAGACGTGTTTATTATATTCGATATTCATGGTTATTATATTTTGTCACCTCATCTCCCCATGTGTGATCCACATGTCGTATCTAGTAAGACTACTTGCTGAGCGATTAAAAGTTGGCTATCGCTCATACTTGCCTTATTTATAACTTTCCAGATAACAGGTGTCACTATACAGACTTGTTGAGGACATGCTAGATAGACCATTGTTAACGATGAAACATACCGAGAGCTTTGCTTCGAAGGCGTTAGGTCTTGGTTTATGATGTATTTCAGAAGATTTCAGTATTCTGTATAATATGACTCGTACAGATTATGATGTAGTGCATTGCATGTCGATTATGATTTGTTTATATTATGTTGCTTCCGCTTATCGATTCATTATTCATGTCGACATGCACATGTATAGTATCGATGCCTTGTACTCCTCATAGCAGAGTACGACGGATGCACAGGGTCGGAACCCTGGTTTCGGGCGGGGCGCTACAGTTGGTATCAGAGCAAAGGCTCCAGATCCACTGCGGACACATAAGTAAACAACGACAGGAATTTAAGAAGTGATCTTAGAATTTAAGAAATGATCATAGACGTAAGAAACCATCTTAGACGAAAACGACAGCCTTAGTGTTAGAGAAATAGAATGATATTATTCAGATACGAGAAACCTGAGAGTATAAGTAAATTGTTTAGGCTCTCCGACATTTATACAGGTCAAGTCACTAGAATACCTCAATTTTATTTTCTTGTTAGTAACATAGTAGTCATAAACTGTAATGTCCAAAATTTTAGGTCCAGCTCTATTTGGGATAATATTTGGAGATAGTGATAGAATTTCATAGGCTGATTAAGATACGATATGTAGTAGAACTATAAGCAGTGATTTATAAGAATTATGACGATTAGAGTTTCATAAATACATTGCACAAATAGTACGAGTAGGATTAAGACGATGAAATTAGAAATTTCAGAGTAGGTCAAAGATGTTAGTCGCATTAGGGATGTAAAGTCATAGTGATAAGAGTATGATTATATAAATAGAGATAAGAATATAATGAGTCATGGCATATCGGAAGTTAAATTATGGATTCTGAAGGACGTTGAATTACCTGAATGGAAGTAGTGTGCATAAGTTGAATATGAGTAAGCATGACTAGATTGGAGATGATATAAGATTTAATTAGATGAGGATTAGCAGCTGAAATTGGTAAGTATAAAGGTGGCTGTAACGCGCAGAAATATGAGGTTGTACAATATCTAAGCGGATTAATAGAATGTATACGGAAACAGTAAATTAAGAAAAATTTTATCATAAGTCGGTGAATACTAAGTTGAATCATAGGTGATTAAGAAATGATGCTAGAAATTAAGTGATCAAATCTTTAAGCATAAAATCGATACAACCCTAAGTTTCGTGGACGAAACTTTTTATTAGGGGGAAGAATGTTACGACCCAAATTTTCGGATCAATGGAAATGCAATAATATAATAAAAAATAGAACGTGAATGTGATGTCGATAAAATTTCGATGGAATTTAAATTTTATTTAGGATTAATAAAGACATCAACATTAAATATCGGGGTTAGAAACGCTCGGAAAAATAACCAAACGATAAGTTTTCGGATATAGCGAGACTTGACAGAACTAGATAACGAACCATTCGGACATAAGATATGATTTAAATAAGTTAGTCGGTAGCACCCTAAGTCGGTAGATATAAATCAAACCAAATAAAAATACCCGATTTGATAATTCTAATACACACTATTATCACATTTTCTTCCATTTTACCCTACATTTCATAAAAGACAAATTCCCACCCTCTCCAATAACCTTAGGCCCCCCTACCCCCTCACAAGTCAACATCACCTTTTTCTTTTCTTACACCCTCTTACACACATCACCTTCCACCATAATATCTTACAACCAAAAATTCCACAACTTTTCTTCCTTTTCCCCCTCTTTCTCACCACCCACGGCCAGCCCTCCCTATTTTCCCCTCCCTCAGCCGAAAATATCAAGGGGCAAAAACCCATTTTCACTACACACTTTCAAGTCATTTACACTTCATCTATTTTCTTCTCTCTTTCATCCATCTCACCAACAACTCTATTTTCTTCCAACCCACTTCACTCACTCACCTTCTTTCCTCCTTCTCAAACTTACGCTCTTTTCCTCTCTCTCTCTCTCTCTCTCATTTTCATTTTCAACTCCCCTCATCTTCTACCTCTTAACCTTTTTATTCTCTTTCCTTCTCCAAACTAACAAAGTCTCCCATTTCTTTTCTTTTTCCTTCATGGTCGAATACCCCAAGAGAACAAGGAGAAACTCTTCTCCCTCTACTCTTATGCTAACAAATTATCCTACACTTCAACAAACATTCTCTTCTTTTCTTCAAGCAACTCAAGTCCTCAAACTTCTCATCTTCTTCATCTATGGCTGTGAGTTTTCTCTATAGCCAAGGAGGAATTTTCTTCTCTTTTCATCTCATCTACACACATCCAAGACTAAACTCCAACACCTTCTTCCTCCAAGAAAGAAAACAAACTTCTCCAACCTCCATGGATTCTAGAATGGCCGAATTTTAAGGTTTAAAATTCAAGGTATAACAAGGTAAACAACACTATCTAAGTTCAACCATTTTCCTTCTATTTATCCATTTCAATAACTTGTTCTCTAACTCTTTATTTTTTGTGTTAAAAACCGTGGACTTCAAGAGGAGGAAGAAGGTATTTTTCTTCCACAACCAAGTGAAGAAACAACACTTTCAAGTGTAAGAAAAGTGGTAAAGGCAAGTATTCTTCCTAGATATTACATGGTTTTTCAAAGGTTAAATAAATATGTTGATATTAAAGAGGATCATTCATGTAGCATGTTTAAGATTTCTTTACAAGAATATGAGAATACATGATTTTTTTTAGGTAATGTGTAAATGTGGTATATTGAAAATATATATAGAGATATGTAAGTGAATACACACGGCTATATATATATATGTAGAAAACGTACTATATATAGTATATTGGAAAATATGCATAGATATATATATATATATATGTATGTATATATATATATAAGTGTATATATATACGGTAAAATATATACAAAATAAAAAATATAATGTATATATATTATATAACTTGGTCATAAAAATATTTTAAGAAATAAGAAATGATGTTAGTAGTTGTTATGGACACACCCATGTATAATGTAAGAAAATATAAATACATATATGTATATAATATGAAAATACATATATAAGTGGAAGAGAATTTGTGCAGTCCATGAATTTTGCTCCACACATGTAACAGGCAACATACATTCACAGGCATGGACGTTAGAAAAACATGGTCACTTCACAATTAGGTCGGCATATGAAATGATACGCAGCTCTGGCCCGAAGTATCTTTCACATAGATTCATTTGGCATCGGCTCCAACAACCCAACATCCAAATCATTTTATGGAAACTATATCATCGCGCTCTACCAATTGAGGATAATTTGAAAAGATTCAGTACATCTAGCCCCACATGTTGTCCATTTTGTCGAAGCTCATCTGCAACACAACTATATTTATTTTTACAATGCCAGCAGATAACACCAGATATGGGCATATTATGCATCAATAGTTGATGGGCCTCAACCGAGAACTTTACAACTATTTCAATACCTTATGTTATGGTGGACATCTATTAGTGAGAAATCATTTCACGGAGTGCTACGTCTCATTTTACCGGGACTTCAAGAGGAGGAGGAATGTATTTTTCTTCCACAACCAAGTGAAGAAACAACACTTTTAAGTGTAAGAAAAGTGGTAAAGGCAAGTATTTTTTCTAGATATTACATGGTTTTTCAAAGGTTACATAAATATGTTGATATTAAAGAGGATCATTCATGTAGCATGTTTAAGATTTCTTTACAAGAATATGAGAATACATGATTTTTGTAGGTAATATATATATGTGGTATATTTAAATATATATAGAGGTATGTAAGTGAATACATACGGCTATATATATATATATGCAGAAAACGTACTATTTATGGTATATTGGAAAATATACATACATATATACACATACATACATACATACATACATACATATATATATATAAGTGTGTATATATATACATTTAAATATATACGGAATAAAAAATATAATATATATATATATATTATATAACTTGGTCATAAAAATATTTTAAGAAATAAGAAATGATGTTAGTAGTTGTTATGGACACACCCATGTATAATGTAAGAAAATATAAATACATAATATGTATATAATATGAAAATACATATATAAGTGGACATATGTATGTATGTGTATTATATATATATATATATATATATATATATATATATATATATATATATATATATATAGCCAAGAGGCCTTTTAATGTTATAAAAATATCTTTAATACATTTGTATATACTTATACATATGTATAATACATATGTTAAGATATGAAAAGGAATAAATTTTGGATATTATATTCATATATATGTACAAAATTATAAATATTTCGGCCAATAGGCCTTTATTTGATAAAAATGGTTTAAACCCATTTTATGAATATACATATGTATTGTATATAAATTAATATATAAAAATGACCAAGATATGTATACTAAATAATATGAGAAGAAATTGTATAAATGTAACTATACATATACACTTTTTGGTCATAAAGTATCTAAGTTTAAAATGATATTAAAATATTTATATACACACATGTATGTTAAAGATATGAAAATGAGTAAGTTTTTGGATATTATATAGTATATTATTAATGATTTTATATATGTATACACAATATATACATTTCGGTCATAAGGCCATTTAAATGCTAAAATATGGTTTAATATGTTTTGTGTATACATATGTGTATAATAAATATGTTAAGATATGAAAATAAATAAGTTTTGAATATTATATAATGTATAATAAACTGATTAAATATATGTATACACACTACATATATTCGGCCATTAGGCCTTTTATGCTAAAATGACTTTATTATGTTGTATACATATGTATATATGTAAAATATATATGTTGGAGATTGAAAAAGATAAATTTTAGACATGATATAATATATCACAAAATAATTATGTACATGTGTGTGTGTGTGTGTGTATATATATATATATATATATATATATCGGCCATGAGCCTTTTTGGAGGTTAAAAATAACTTTTATATGCATTATGTACACATACAAGTATAATATATATGTTAAGATATGAAAAATGTTTACTTAGAATATCTTAGATATATATTTTTTTTATTAAAAGAAATTTTATTATGAAAACCCTCGCTTGTGGCGGAGGAAAACCTTAGTACATCAAAAAGAACAAGATAGAACGTAGCAGTATATGATTATCAACATCCATACCATATATGATATGCCGCGTTAAAACCTTGCCAAGTAAAACCACCCTTGTGGATAAAACCTTGGCGAAGGAAAAAGCGTACATATTTATATAGATGGACTGTTGATATGCGCTATCGTGTAATGAAAAACAATTTGGAATCCGAATATTACACAAACGTAATGAAACAAAACGCCATGTGAACGTCCGCACATGATGGGTTCCTCGTACCCAGTCGGTATACACTTCAACACCCAAGAAAAGGAGCGCGAGCCCTGTGTTCGTCCATGTATCCCAAGAAATAGCCGACCAACGTAGATAATGATGCCTGGTCCGGGTGATAACCGCATGAAATGAATGGAGTGTAAGAGCGATCCATGTCCTCGTCCACGCACGACAGAAATTTAGGGTTGAGTAAAGCAGAAGTCCAAGACATAATGAAACCTGAGAGTTGAGCTGGGGGTAAATCATACTTGATCTGCCGGCACAACCCAAGGTGCCAGCAGAAATATCGGATACATGCCAATCCATGTGGAAGACTTGCAATAATAGGCAACATGGTGCGTGAGTCAATGACGTCAGGTGGTGATTATGATTGGGAAAGCCATGCGCACAAAGAAAAGGTCTCGCATCAGCGGGCAAGGACCACCAAGGTGTTGCCATCCATACACCAAATAGCGATATCAAGTGATGAATGGTAATGCGATGGTGATGTACACGTATGAAGAAACCAAACAGCGACGTCAGCGGGTGGAAAATGACATAGAAGAACTAGCATAATGAAAGAAAAGCAAGCGTACCGAGGCTGCCTGTACATATTAAAGTACAGGCAGATAAACTTTGACGTAGCCAATCTGTATGGAAGACTTTAGGTGTGTGAGGTCGGCGGCGTCGCGCCAAGGGGTTGGTGCAGTTCCGGTGTCGGCCATTGTTATCGGGAAAAAGGGCAGCAGTAAGTATGATGAGGATATGAAAGATACAGCAGTGAGTGAAAAGAATGCAATGCATACCGCGGCTGCCCGTAACCGTTATGGTACGGGCAGAATATGTGAAAAATTGCCAATCCATATGGAAGACTAGAGAGTCAGCCTATGCGCAAGCTCGCCGATGTGAGATCCAAAAGAAGTGATGCACGGACCAAAGCTGGGAGATTGTGTTTGTTGAAAACACTTGTCGCAGGATGCAGCATCGCGTGTTGAGCAAGGTAATGAGCTGGAATATTAGCCTCTCGATATGTGTGAATGATCTCCAGTCCATGTTGATGAAGCATTGTATGTAGGAGGCATAGATCAATCCAAAAAGAGTAGCCTGAATCTCTGCCTGCAAAGGTGTACTAGGAGGCAAACGAAATGAGATGGCCCGCACACAATGACCCTCTTGATCACGCAATATTGCCCCACCTGCGGCGTAGTGCCGGCCAACTGCGGCATCAACATTTAATTTGTGTCTACCTGTAGGAGGAGTTTGCCACCGAATAATGCGGAGACGCGGAGGGCGAATCCGAAGGATCCAGGAGAAAGAAAGAGTTGGTCCCGCTGCAAGTTTTGATCCATGAATCTTCTGTATCCACATGTGAATATCAAAGCGTATGGAATTGCGTAGGCCCGCAGTCGAAAAGGTTGTAGAGTCACCATATACTAAGTGCGCATAATGACGCCAAATGTTTGAACCATAATTGCCGGAATGACTATCTTTAAGATCCCAAATAATGATGAAAAAGTGGATCGGTACCACCAAGCTAATAAATACTGACGCAGAGATAGTGACGTCGGAGGTATGCCATGCAACTCTGCCGCAAAAAAACCCCAGAGATGGCGAAAGCGACTACAGTAAATGAAGATATGATCCACTGTGGCTGAGTGTTCTCTGCAAAAAGGACATTGCGTGGGACGTGCCACCAAATACCGTCCCATATAGTCTTCAAATGGCATGGCCGAATGAAAGAGGCGCCACAACAATAGTCTTGTGGATGGGGAATGATGCTTGAACCAAATAAATTTTGTAGAGAGCTGTGTTGGTCGTGGCTCCCGACAAATATCATAGGCGGACTTGAGAGTAAACTCGCATGTAGGCGTAGATGTCCATGAAAGAAAGGAGCCCATACCAGTTGTATGAGAGATACAAGTGTTGTGAATTTGACATATGAGTTTCCATACAGCTGAGTCAGGAAGCCACGAATGATAATCACCCCGCCTTCCATATTTCAAATGCATATACTGACTCCATAAAGTATTTTGCTTTTGATATGTCCACCAAATCCGACATTGATATGCCTGCTGTAAGTCACTTAGATTACGAAGGCCTAATCCTCCTTCTTCAACAGGTGTTGTGATGTGTTTCCATGCCATCCAATGATGCCTATCCCCCCAATAAAATGCTGACATTTTTCTATCTATCATTCGAATGACAGACTTGGGCAAGCCGCCTGCTGCCAGGACATGAAGCGGAAGCGCTGCAACCACTGAACGTAAAAGTACTAATCTTCCCGCCGAGGAGAGAAGACGAGAATGCCAGCCGTGTAAACGGCCATCAATATGTTGTAAGAGGGTCGAACAATATCTAGACCAAACGATGCCCTTATGAAGATATGATCCAAGATATCTAAAAGGCAGAGTTGTTGCGCGCATGCCTAGTATGTCTTTGAATATGCGACATTGACTTAAAGTGACACTGGAGGATGGTATGAAACTGCTTTTATGAAAATTTACCTTTTGTCCTGATGCATTTTCATACATATTGAGGAATGAGTGGAAACGTCTGAGATTGCGCTGTGTACCTCGTAAAAAAAATAAGCAAGTCATCCGCATAGGCCAAGTGAGAGATGGCCATAGGTATTCTCCCCAGGCGAAATGATTGTATGTTTCCTGCTGCAACTAGCGCCTTCAATCCTCTGCTGAATCCTTCAGATGATAGAATAAATAGTAAGGGCGACAAGGGATCACCCTGCTTGACTCCCCTAAAAGGCCGAAAAGATGCCGATGGCTGCCCATTTATTAAGACTGACAATCTTGTAGCACTTAGGTGGTTGATGATAATCCGAATGAAGAAATCCGAAAAACCAAATTTGCGCAAGAGCAGTTCAAGATATTCCCAACTTACCCGATCGAAAGCCTTCATCATATCCAATTTCAAACATAATTGAGATCCCCCTCTATCCATTATGTGTACCATTTCTCGGGCCAATAGCACTTGAGTCGAAATATCATGACCAGGAAGAAAACCTGTTTGTTCCGGTGAAATTAACTGTGGTAGCAACCGACCCAAACGAGTGGCAATGATACGAGTGCAAACCTTGCTCAGGAAATTTGTAAGACAAATAGGGCGAAAATCTCCAAAAGTCTGTGGCGACTGTGTTTTCGGGATCAACATAAGTAAAGCACTAGCCATGACAGTCGGTTGTGGTACTCCAATGAAAAACTCCTGCACCGCTTTTAGAACATCCAAATGTATTATAGTCCAGCATGAACGGTAGAAATTTCCATGAAAACCATCTGGCCCTGCTGCACTCTGCGGGTCTAAGCTCCATACAGCCGCTTTTACCTCGGACTCCAAAGGTAGTTGTGTAAGCATGTGATTATCTGCTTCAGATATTAGATGTGGAACGTGTGATAGTATAGCTGAGTGATTATTTGTAGGCACACGAGCGAATAAGTCCTTGTAAAAAGCGACAGCGGATGTCATAATGTCGTCCGGATGTGCCAACAGTGTGCCCTGCGAGTCCTGAAGCTGTCGAATACATAGCTGTGACCGTTTACCTTTGACGAGTGAGTGGAAGTATCGGGTATTCGCATCGCCCTCTTGTAACCATTTTACCCGCGCCTTTTGCTTTCAGTATTGCAATTCATAATTGGAGGCGAGCAAATAATGTGCTTTGGCCTGATAAAACGCCTCGCGTGTCTCTTCCGTAGGGCTAGCGTCCCAAGTACTTTCTGCCCTATTAAGCTGTTCCTCTGCATGCTTCAGAGTGCTGAAAATGTTCCCAAATATATTCTTATTCCAGAGTTGAATGTCTTTCTTAAGGAAAAATAACTTCGTATAGAAACCACGCATGCCGCCTGTAGTTGGATATGACATCCATGCATTCTTCACATAAGTATGAAAATCTAGGTGGTGAAGCCATGCATCTAAAAAACGAAATGAGCGACGGGTAGACTGTGTGCTTAGTTGACATTGTATCAGAAGTGGAGTGTGATCCGATGTGACGCGTGGTAAATGAGAAAGCCGCAAAGTGTCAAACATATCATGCATCAAAGAATTGACAAAAAGCCAGTCCAACCGTCGTCAAACACGTCCAAGACCGCGGCCTTCAGCCCAAGTAAAGCGCGAACCTTGATATGGTGGCGACATAAGAGAACATGCTTCTATACAATCATTAAAGTCTTGTAAAGCCGATAAAGAAGGTGTGGAGCATCCGCTATGATCCTCAAGGGCGCAAAACGTATTGAAATCTCTGCCAACCATCCAAGGTAACTGTAACCCCATGGAGAAATCACATAGTGTGCGCCATAAGTGTTGATGCTGGGAAGCAGTATGTTTTGCATAGACTAAAGAGAGAACAAAAGTGTGCTGCAGCAAAACCGATGACAAAGTCAGATGGATCATTTGATCTTGATCCTGTGTGGCAAGCAAACGGAACTCATTATCACACCAGAAAAACCAAATATGTTCCGACTGTGAAGCATAGCAGTGTGAAAATCCAAGATGCAAACCAAATGTATGTACTTGTGATGGAGTATGCTTAGGTTCTATTAAAGCAACTAAACTTAAACGATGTTCTCTAATCAATTGTTGTAATCGAGGTAATGACGTACGCATGCCTCGAATGTTCCATATTAATATATTCATTGAGTAAGGCTAGAGACACTTCCCTGGATGATTTGAGACGCACTGCGCGTCAGAATGGTCGATGGCGGCAGGGGGTAGGTCCTTTCGGGCTCGGCGTTTCCTACGGGGGACGACTGGTATAAATGGCGCCTCCTCGGGCTGATCCTGCAGTCTGGATATTAATATTTCATCATCAGGCGATGATTCAAGCAATTGCATGCGTCGTGCAACTTCTTCAGGTACCATAGGGATGTCCTCAGCATGGACATCAGCCGGCAAATCATTATCCGACAAATGTCCAATATCCATATGTGTGATGTCATCCGGCATTTGATGATCTGTGGCATCGCAGAAAGTATCTTGCAACTGGCCTTCCTCCTCATCTTCTGGCTCATCGCAGGTGGCATGCAGAGGAGCATCCGATGGAGGCAGCTCAGCAGGTGGCATGTCAGGCATAGAAGTTTGAGGTGGCAGGGAAGATGATGGCGCCGTAGGAGGTGGTGCTGTTGATTTCTTCTTTACAGGCGTCCATCGTTGTTTTGGCGGGCGAGACGGCGGTGGCAGTGGAGGCGGTGGAACTGACGAAGGCGTTGATAGTTTTGACGGGCAAGACGCTTGATCATGCCCAAGACGATGGCAAGTAGTACAAAACTTGGGCAAATCTTCATAGATCACCGACTGCAGTATGAGTCTTCTCTTTGCTTGTAAATAAATTTTTTGCGGCAGATCCTGCGAGACATCAACCTCAACACATATTCGTGCCACGGATGGCCTGAGACCGTCAGAGGTCGCAACATCTATCTTGAGTGGACAGCCAATCGGTTTCACTATTTCAAGGAGAGCATCGCGACAATGCAGATGGATTGGCAAGCCAGGTAGGGCAACCCAGACTGGAACAATGGGTACATCAGCGGATGGATCAAAATCAACAGTCCATTTGGTTATCCGCATATGACATCCTGATATAAGCCATGATCTACGATAAAACAATTTATATGCTTTATATATATATATATATATATATATATATATATATATATATAAAGCATATAAATTGTTTTACAAGTATACATACATATACATATACTCGGCCATTAGGCCCTTAATGACAAAATGACTTTATCACATTTACACACATGTATATATGTATGATGGATATGTTAGGTTATGAAATTCCTAGATGGTATATTATAGTAATTAAGAATTATATGTTCTATGCACCTAAGTTATGAATTATAAGATACAAGTGTAGTTTAGATTCAAGAAAGTACGGTTACGTATTTTCTTAAGTCATGATAAGTAGACGGTAAGTAAGTAAGTGGTGTTAGTAGTGGTAGTATGACCAAGATACCCTCAGTTGACCGAGTCTCATACCTCATGAAATGAAAGTTTGAAAAGTGGTTTTATCGCATTACATGTTTGAAAGTTCTTATGTATGTGAATAATAAACGCAAGACGATTGATTCCATCGACACACAATATGTTATGTTATGTTCGAAGTGTGACATCGGTACTGGGGTGGCAGGTATCAGGAGCATATGATTATGTTCAGGCCCAGTGTAACACCATGTCTAGGACACGGGATCTCCGTCTGATTGCGTTTATGGCCGAGTGTAACACCGGGTCAGAGACACGGGATATCCGTTATAGCGTGTTACCGTTAGCGCATGTACATATGTTTATGATGTTTTATGTCGTACATGTACTATATGGAGAATCAATCGGTATGTCGTGTGTTATTATTCGTATGAAAAGTGCTATAGCCAATTATGAAAATGTTGTCTTCATGTTACGAAATGTCATGTTATGTAAGTCATGGAAATCACGTCATGTTTATGAAAAGTCATGTTTTATGCATCATGTCATGATCATGTCACCTTAGGGTTATGATTAAGAATTCCTTAAGTCTATGATGGCACTACAATGGTCAGCGTAGTGTTTGCGCATGAAAGTGTAGTACATGTAAGATATGCGAGGATAGTATAAGTTATGGATTAGAAGCTAAGTATGGATACAATATGGTGTTACGGATGAAGTAACACGGGATGATGTTATGTATGTTATGAAATTTTCTTTATTTACCTGCTTTCAGCTACAGTTATGCTATACTGATATAAAATAGAGACGTGTTTATTATATTCGATATTCATGGTTATTATATTTTGTCACCCGTCTCCCCATGTATGATCCACATGTCGTATCTAGTAAGACTACTTGCTGAGCAATTAAAAGTTAGCTATCGCTCATACTTGCCTTATTTATCACTTTCTAGATAACATGTGTCACTATACAGACTTGTTGAGGACAGGCTAAACAGACCATTGTTAACGACGAAACATACCGAGAGCTTTGCTTCGAAGGCGTTAGGTCTTGGTTTATGATGTACTTCAGAAGATTTCAGTATTCTGTATATTATGATTGGTACAGAATATGATGTAGTGCATTGCATGTCGATTATGATTTGTTTATATTATGTTACTTCCGCTTATCGATTCATCATTCATGTCAACATGCACATGTATAGTATCGACGCCTTGTACTCCTCATAGCAAAGTACGACGGATGCACTGGGCCAGAACCCTGGTTTCGGGCAGGACGCTGCACAAGTGGTACCACATGTAAGTAAGTTCAAGTACCTAGGATCATATGTACAGCACATAGATAGTGATATAGTGCACCGAGTTCAAGCAGGCTGGTGTAGGTGGAGGCGGCCTCAGGGGTGCTGTGTGACAAGAATTTTCCAACTAAATTAAAAGGAAAATTTTATAGGATGGCAGTGCTGCCGGCAATGTTATATGGGACAAACTGCTGGGCCATGAAGAGGACACAGTCGCAGAAGATGGAAGTGCCAGAGATGAGGATGCTGAGGTGGATGTGTGGACATACAAGGTTAGACCGGATCAGAAATGAGGTATTTCAGAAAAGTCTAGGGGCGGCTAGTATAGCGGATAAGATAAGGGAGGAGAGACTGAGTTGGTTTGGACATGTCAAACGGAGACAGACAACGGCGTCCGTCAAAGCAGTTGAAAGCCTCCTTGTAGAGGGAAAAGAAGTAAAGGCAAACCCAAACTGGCTTGAGAGATACAGATTAGAGATGACATATTAGATTTACACCTCTCTGAGGACATGATCGAGGATAGGAGCTCATGGAGACGGAGTATTAAGGTTAGCGAGGATTAGGCAGGATATAGGGTCAGCTTAGAATATATAAATGGGCGTAGATACTCGCTCAACGTTAGGATGACATTGCATTTATTATTATTATTATTTGGTTTTTGGTTTTGTTTTTTGTTTTGTTTTGTTTTTTCATGTTTTTTTTGTTTTTTCTTTGTCGTGTATTATGTGGCTATGCAGATACATATAGTGTCGGGGGTCTCGCTGGAAGCAAACTCTCTATCCTTTGGGATAGATGTATTGTTTGCCTGCCTCTCACCCTCTCCAGACCATAGCGATAGCTTTTGCTGTTATTGGGATATGTTGGGTACATGATGTTGTTGTTGATTAATCAAAGATACATTTGATCAGTGAAAGAACTTGTCATGTTTGCTCCAGAACTATAGTAAAATTCACCTGCATTTTAATCATCTTCTGTTGGAGTATCGCAAAGAATTTTTTTTTTCTTTTTTCACATCGTTTCAAAAACTCTAACCTAAGTGCAGAGACTGGTAAATGATAATCATCCTACTAAACCTAAAGACTTAATAGCAATACTCACTAGCTTTTTGAATCAATAGAGGACAATTTTAGGCGAAAAATTGATTGCAATCAAATATATTAGTATACTCGCTTTAAACTACCGTATGATAATACGAGCTGGAAAGAAGTACGTTAACCGAGTACTAGCCTACCGTGGTCAAATACTGGACATTATCAGCTACTGAGAGGATGTTTACGCTGTCTTTTGCTCCTTGTCTGAAAGAGTATGCCCATTCAATACAATTAACTCAAGTATATACAGCAATGGACGAAAATAAATATGAACTGAGACTTTTCATTGATAAAATATTACTAATTAACACAAAAACTAAACATCAATTGAACAAGGTATGCCATTAAACAGTAAGTCTATCAAATCATGTCATGTCCTATTATTAGACACGATACAAGACATTAAAAGAACCCAATATAAGGTAAGACCATTTCAATTAACCAACGTCCACTGGCATAAATACTTCAGCCAGCCAGCCAGCCAGCCAGCCCCCCCCCCCGGGGGGCCTATCTCATAGAAATTCAGAACCAGCGATTGGAAGAAAACTACATCTCATCAAGAATTGGTTTCATTCTACAATTCTCTTTTTTCCTTACTCACCCAAGTTTCCCTTGTCCCGAGTCGAACCTCATTTAAGGGATGTGACAACTGACAAGGTACAAAGCTTCCGTATTCGCGAACTGGAGACAAGGTACACCACTAGACTGGAACATAACCGAGTCTAAAGCCATGCGAGCTGCTGGGGACTAGGAGCAGGTATCAACATTCGATAAACACACCATTGAAAGACTTAAGGCGACGAGATATTGGATCAACCATCCTCCCAAATGTCCTCATCTTCCTCCTCATCATCCTCAATGGCAGCATCTGCTTGGACATTCAAGTCGACCTTGAATGTTTTGCTCGTGTTGCCTGAAAACATAGATTAGTAGGAAATTACTGGAAAAAAAATGCATGCAGGAAATTATTCCTAGATTGGTTCACAGGTTAATATCTCATTTTTCTACTGGTTATCCACTAATCAAATTAAGTAGCAAAAGATGGGATAACTTTGGTTGAATATATCATTACTCAATTCCAAATCATTTACTACAGGATAGTGTGGATTAGTTAAAATGTAGTAATAACTAGTAATTGACTATATTCACCTGCAGGAGCCTCCTCCCACTCAACGTCAGCTCCCTCCATGTCATCATCGCGTTTAGACTTCATCCCAACTTGGCGCTCATTCGATGAAGTTTTAAAATCAGACGATTCCTGTTCCATCTTTGCAGCTTCCTCTTGCCCTCGTTGTCTTTGAAGAAGAGCAGCATAATATGCTTTGAAATATTCATCCTTCAAAATAAACATGGGAGAAAATTTGCATTCCGAACCTTATAAAGATTCTTTAAAGATTTCAAGGGAAAAAACCATCAGATACATTAAACATTTTTAAGCAAGAAGGAACCTGTAACTTCTTTTCATCATCTTTTTCATCCACAGACTTCTTATCCTCATATGATCGCTTCGTCACTGAAGAACCATCCATCTTAGCCTCTTCCTTGACTGCTCCACGTTGCTCACTCGTGAGCTTCATTCCCTGCTTGATCATCCATGGGGGCAGAACTTTCATCGGCGTACTTGAACTTTCAGATTTAGTTTTGTCTCCCTTCTCTTCAATTCCAGAGAATGCAACTTCAACCTGCCAAAAAACCAATCACAAGGTTCAGGCTCGTACAAAAGAATATTCATAAACCTTCAATAGATTTACTGCACAACTCAAGTGACATCGCATATTAAGCTGCACACAGAGAGAAGCCTTATTTCTTAACTTACATAATGAGAAGAAAGCCATCATCTAAATGGTCATCTCAATCCTATCATAAACATACATTACTTCGGAGAACTAAAATCTAAATTAAGACTACCACTTTAGCAAAAACAAGAGGATGATATAAGAGTAGGTTAGAAGTGTACAAGCAACAGCACAGTTTAAGGTTACAAAAGCAGTTAAAAGGAGACAATAATATATCAGTAGTGACAACTGTAAAAGCAAGAGCAACATCTGAAGTTAGAGATACAGACAGCACCATGGAGTAAAGATTTAATAAGCAAAAAGAGGATGTTCCCATATTGAGGTAATAGTCAAGAGAGAGAAATATAACCTTTGTTTCACCGACATATGGCATAGGTGTTCCAAAACCGAGCCCTTGCGGATAATTTGAGTGATCACCACCATCGAGAACCCCGTTTGCTGCCCTAGCAGCAGCATTTGCTCGAGCTTCCCATGCTAGGAGATTACCAAATTCAGGAGCAGCTAAATCTTTTACTCGGTTGAGTTGTTCAATCAATGGCTTTAGTTGTACCTGCAGTGCAATTTTTCTACCAAATGAAAGGAGAAGAAAGATACGCGGACAGGAAGAGAACGATATACACACAACAAATATACAGATACATACACAGACGTACAAACATATCTACATAGCAAACATGTCTGGCAATTTACACAAACAAAATGAGAAAAAGAAAAGAGCTTTTGAAACGATTTTGAATCAATGAGGAAAAGGCGTTTTTAAGATTAATGTATAAGCAAGCAGATATGATGCCAAAATATATCTAGACTTTCGAATTTACAATGCATAAAATGCTAGACAACAGTGGAATACAGGTGAGGTTGCACCTTTGATCCTTTCATATTTTATGCATTCTTCCTCACCGTGTAATAAACGGGATGACCAAGCTAGGTGACAGGTGAGGCAATACATGTAACTCCAAGGAATGTACAAAAACAACTATTATAAAGTCCACATTTATCCATTCAGACAACTGTTATTCTTATTTTAGTTTACGTAAGTATTGAACAACATAAAACTAAGCCCTTTTGTGCAAGCACACAACAAGAACACCGAAGAATAAAAGGTCTGTATTTTAAGTCCCAATTAGAAAAAGGTACAATGTCAAATGCATGAAAGCTTTAGGGGTAGAAAGCGCATCACTAGGACAAATAGCTAATGTCCTCATATTGCTTCACCGTACTATCAGAAAACCTAGCAGAGACACTTCAAACATTAACTTATAGAAGCAAGTTGTTTACTTACTAAAATTTTATAAGATTGCAGTACTCTTGAAATACTAACGTGAAAGTGGGAGTGTGAATGAAGGTGTTGAGAGAGAGAGAGAGAGAGAGAGAGAGAGAGAGAGAGAGAGAGAGAGAGAGAGAGAAGTTGTAGAGATATACTTTGATTCTTCTCCTTACTTGTCCACATCATTCACATGACCATTTACACGATATAATTTCATGCTAAAAAACATTATTCAATTCTAAAGATCCCAAAATCGAGGAGTATATCTAAACACTGCACTAAACGCATGAAAAGAAGAACAAAATCGATGCTCAAAGGATTTCCCTCGGTCAAAATGAACATCTGAATCACATTCGCTGACAATGAATATACATTTTCTTTTCAAAGTATTCACATTTCACCTTTTACATATATTGGTACTACAAAAATCATCGGCGCGGGGGGGGGGGGGGGGGGGGTGATGAAGCCACGAACGAGAACTGCTCAAATATTTCCAGGAAAACAAAAGAAAGTAGTCAAACACCAACTCTTTTGACATAGAAGAATCACTAATTAATCTTGCCAACACAATGCATTTTCTGCTCTATACATCCGGATACAGCATAATGATATGTACCATCATAGGTTATACTTTGACACACCTCAATCTTATTAAGTTTGTCTTGTACACGATCGTTGTTTCGCCTCCTTGTATTTTCATCTGCGTCTCCAAAATCATCATCAGCTAACTTTCCATTCTCGGCCACAAGGACTCCAGAGCATGCTTCACAATGAAAATCAAAATCCTCCATAGAGACTAACCGCCCTGCATCCAGGGCAGTATATCTGACATTTGAAAATTACTACATCAGTAATCAAAACAAAAATTCATATATGCTGCATAAAAAGATAATAAGCAACAAAACCTTTTCCCACAGTTGGGGCAAATATATTCCTGAACTTTGTTCTTGTCATCTAGTTCATCTTTTAACTTCTTCCTCATGCGATGGAGCCTGTACCTAATGACGTCATATATCTACAAGAAAATTATTCAGTGAAAATCAAGCCGCATGGACCTATTTCTACAGAAACTCTTACTGTATATCTGCACTTTTTGCCACTGATTCATTTGTATCATTATGAGCATAATCTTTCCTCACTCTTTCGTCCTTAAATAAGTGAAAATTTAAACAATGCAATGCATGTGGGCCTAACCCATTGTCAATACTTCTTTGTTTCTCAAATTTGGTGCAGAATGAGACTTCAACAATGGTAATATAATTAGTGCACAAGAGTGGTGATGCTCGCAGTGATGGGTAAGAAACAACGACACCACCATTGAAGCCTTATTCTCATGCAATGGGTTAGACAACAAGCATCAAATCAGATTTAAGGAAACTATCAAATGATGGGTCAGATGTTAGAACTCAAAATCCTACCAAGCAAACCATCTGGCAAAAAAAAAATTATATCATGAAAAATGCCACAAGAATGTTAATAGGCAAACGTTTACACAACATAAGTAGATGGATAGATGGACAAGGGGAAGGAAGAAGCACGCATCAATTGAACAACCAGAAAACTAAGATAAAAAGGAGGATGAACCTGTGCATAATCAAGGCAGCAATAAGAGTGGGTATGCATCTTAATTTTCTCATCCCCTTCTCTTCCACTATGCTGACTATCACCAACGGCAGCTACAGCAGCATTATACACTTTTGCCCCTTTAGCTGTCTAGAGAAGGCAAACCAAGAACAAGTATATGACGCAGCACTAGATTAAACAGGAATTCCAACCAAAAATAAAAAAATAAAAGAATGCTTAGGCATATAAATCCAAATGTTTATTAAGATAAATAGTTATTCAAAACAGAATCAGCTAGTGAGCTACTTTAGTAAATACAGAAGTCAGAAAGGATAAAGCAGAATGATTTCATTTTCAAAATCTTATCTCCAACTCTTAATTAGACAAAAGCTACAGTGCTTACCTTTAAGAGAAGCAAAGAGAAAGAACAGATAAACATTAAAAATTAACCAGAGCAAGGAGACGAATAGAAAAGCACAAAGAGATGGAACAGTTCGCTTCTTTATTCAGGTGAGGAAGCAAAAAAAACCAAGTAAACTAGGGATGTGACTCATCCCTCTTACAACGCTAACATTTCTTCTCTCCTCAAATTAAGGTGTCAGGGGAGAGAAAATAAGAGAAAGAAAGGACCCTTCTACTCAACTATATATACCAAACTGCTCTTTCACCATTTCTCTGACATGAGGTGCAGAAGTGTAAAATAGCAAACACAAAAAGTAAACTTTTCCACCTTTACTCTGTATCAGACTTCCCTTCATCCAACACCCCACACTCCCACAAGACAAGAAAAAAACAGGGGAGCTTATTGTGTTTGTGTCTGTAGGAGAAAGGAGAGAGAAGAAAGAGACGCAGGAAGAAAAGAAAGAGATGAGACATTGGTCAGGAGAGCAGATACAAGCAAAGAGAGAAAAAACAGTGTACGAGAAAAGGATTGAAAACCAGGAAGGACGGGAAAATGAAAAAATGTCATGGAACAAAATTCACAGGAATAAGATGCAAATCCAAGCAAGTTGGCTTCCAGCAAGCACAAGTCTAGCAGTCAACAGTTGACAGCTGCAAGAACCAAGTCAAAGAACGCAACGTATTAAGTGTGTATAATTCTGTAAAAAGGTTTTTTAGTTCATATCAGTGTTGTCAATAGCGCGAGGCGCACTGTAGCGCGACTACCAAATTTTTGTAGCGCGTAGCGCATAGCACCGTAGCACGCGCTACACGCATCCGAGGCGCATAGACAACTAATAAACTAAAATATTAGGTAACAACTATAAACATAATATAAATTTTCATATTTGCTCAAAAATTTTAAGCATAGATATAATTAAAACATAGATAGAACATGAAAACAATTGTTCAAATTGTTCAAACATCCAACATAGCTAAAACTAAAATATTTCCGAATCATCAAACACCTTTCAGTGGGAAAAAATTGTAAATTATAGGAATATATTTAAGATGGTAACAAGAATCAAAACTAATATGGACTTACTTTACTGGCTTAAACCTGCTTTTTTTTAACCTAAACCTGCTTTAGCGCCCCCTCAAAAACTTGCTCGGGTACTCTGCTTTGTATATGAAGAGAGACCGGGAGTACAAAAAGAAGAAGAGACTATGCTGGTGGTGACTGATGGCACCGGAGAGTGGTAGTGCCGGGTGGTTAGAGAAGGGGTAAAGAGGGAATGCCGATTTTTTTTAGAATGTGATGTCGACTTTCGATGTCCACTGTGATGTCGACTTTTCTTTTTAGGCGGTAGGTTTTTTTATGGGATTGTAGCTTAGGCTTCATTATTTATTTTTAATCTTTTATTTTAATAACTGAAATTACTATTTTTTTCAAAAAAAACTGAAATTACTGAAGCCCGCGCTACGTGCGCCTCGTGCGCCTCGGCTGTGTTTCCAGGAGGTTGCTACGCTACATGACCTTATAGCAATTGATCTTGCGCTACGTGCGCTACGCGCTGTAGCGCGCTACAGACAACACTGGTTCACATCTACATTATGGTCCATATATTGGCAAAAATTGGCAACGATGGACACGCTAAAAGCAAGGAATTTTACGAAAAGATATGTTAAGCTAAAAGTTATTGCACATCAGACATCATTAGTCTTCTTCGCTTGTAACCACAAAAGGGAAGTCAAATCCCAACCAATTGCTGGTTCTCATAAAAAGAGAGAACAAACAGGATTGGGAATGCCTGGTAGCACTCCACACCAGGAACAAGTTCCAGATCCAGCTACTACATTTGGGGGGTCATAAAGAGGCATAAGTGCTCACCACCAAGCAAACGTTCTATTGTAGCAAAGGAAGGAACATTGAGATTTAAAACCACTGTATGACACATTAAGAAAAAGCTTAGGAGAAGAAAGCAGAATTGGATGCTATAGCATGAGCTGCAGAGTCAATAAAGCTATTCTTCACAGCAATGATGACACATATGATCCTGATGAAAATAGAAAAATGTTCCCGTTTCATGGAAGAAATGCCTCCATACATTGAATATAAATGACTCAAGGAGGGAAAGGGAAGATAATATGAACATAAAAGACAGAGGGAAGCCGTACATAATGGACATATAACTAGCCCAGCCAGACTTCCACGGCAAAGTTTCCAGCGTCAAGGATATAAATACAAAAAGGAACATCCATAACAGAATTCTAGCACTTCAAAGATAAAAAATACCTCAAATTCATAAACCATTAGAGCTAAAGCAGTACATGGCTCAAAGCTGATTTCAGATGCTAACTTACAATCAACAGCATAACTAAAAAGAGCATATCACAGTTCCCCATCTATGAACCGTAGATCTGACCTCTTTCCTGTGATCCCGTGTGATTAACTTTTCCTCTTCAAAGAACCGCAGAGTTCGACGAAGTTGCTTTGTGTGCAATTTAAGATCCTTTGCCAAGTCTTCTTCCCGCACCCACTGCCTCCTAAATTAAGAATCAAAGTAACAGTCAGAAAAAAGAAAAGGGAACTTCCGTCTTCATTCACAAATACTATTCTAGTCCCCAGGAGCACGGGTGATTGGAAATGTCAAACTTCTTGAAAATAACAAAACTTGGTTAAGAACTTCTTAAGTTCTCAAAATCCGGAAAGTTAAGCACCACTACTTAAGAATATAAAAAAAATAAGAAAGAAATCCATTTTCTGTTTTATTTTCTTTTTTTTTCCCTCTCTAAACTAAAAAGTGGAGAATTCTGTCTCATATAACGTAAACCGAAGACTCCTTGATTCAGGGACTTCAACCTTAACCAATGAGCTCGTAGCCAAGAAAGACATGTATGATAGATCAATTATTGTGCCTGCGTACCATAATAGACCTCTAAATCTGTGAGCCAACTGAGAACAGTCAGTCAGGCATACATTTCATAAAAGAGGATTGTTAAAACTTGGGCAAACAAAAAAGAATAATGCTGATAAAAAATAAATAAAAGAATGCAGGTACGAATAGCAACTACAAAACTAGTTGCTACATCAAGACATCAATTTACTGTACAAAGGTACAGCTGGTAAAAAAATTCGTACAAGAAGTACATAGTCATTATCTTTTTAACTTCTATGAGATTGAGCCTTCTCTTCTATGACTGATTATGGCATTACCTCAATAAACCCTGATGAAGAGATCAATATTTACAAAATAAAGGAACTCGTGCATGCATACTCTCCAAGTACAAAATATTGATTAAGACCATTGAAATAGATAAAAATACAAATAAAATAAACCTGGTAAGAGCATCAAGAATTACAACAGCAATCCCTTTATTATCACTCCTTCCTGTCTTGGCTTGATTATCTGCTTTTAGTGGTATCTCATCGTAAAAAGCCCTAGCAGCGAGCTTGACCAACCTATCAAATTACATGAACATCAACAGATATATGTATATCACTGACAATTCCAAATCATTCGTAATCCAAAAGAAGAAAAAAACCCAATGTTCCAAACAAATAAAACATCAGCTGGATGAAATTTCATTCACTGATACACATGAATTGAAGAGAAAAAGTTGAAATCCTTACCGGTTAAACGGTTCGACGCTCATTACTAATTCGAGTTAATCCGTATAGCGTCAGTGCGATTGGATCATTTAGATGAAATTTTGAAGCTTCGCCGGTAAAGCAGAATAATGAAAGGAGACGGAGAAAGTATAGACTCCCGTTCGGGGAGACGTCCCGATAGAATATGTAGAACCGTGAGATTAGACAGTAAAGCTTACAGCCGTTGGATCAAAAAGTCAAATACAACCGGTTAAAGGAAGAGCCAGTAACCAGTAAATTCTTTTTCACTGACTTACAGTAACCAGTAATTTTTTTTGAAACCAGTAATTTAAGAAAAAGATAAGGTAATTTCCTTTCACTTTCTTCATTATGCGGTCAATTCGTCAGAAGAACTTCCCTGCTCTTCTTTCCTTCCATGGCGGCGATGGAAACGGCTACGGAGAAGAGAAGATTTCTGCGGCGGTTAAGATCTCTCTTCCACCACCCTCTTCCTCTCTCTTCCAAGTTTCAACACCCGACGATGCCACCTCTTCTAAATTGACGCGCAGTAGGATAGTATATCAGACGGCCATTAATTTGAAAACGGAAGTTAGTGCAGAGGAAAAACTTGATTGGACATTAATTGAAATAAGTAAATACGGGAAAATAACACACTTTACACACGCGATACCCACAAATGTGAAAAAGATCATTTGTATATTCAAATAATGAGATGGGGATTAATATATAGACAAAGAGCCGTCGCGACACTCCAACGGCTACTTCGCTGGACATTAATTAGCGGGTTATCGTCTAAACTACCTCTAATCTGTTGACTAATCTCTAGACTAATGATTAAACAATGTAACTACATAATTACAACATGATTACATCTAAATATCATTGAAAAATAAGTGGTAATAAAGGTGTTCGACGCAATTGAGAATCTGCTAGACGAAATGCCTAAACGAATAACTCTACTATGTTTCCAATGTTGTCTTCCTTCTACACCGCTGTTTTATTCTTGTGTTGTTTCTTCAATATCATCACCATGTATTCCAACACCCTCCCTCAAGCTAGAGTTGTAGATGTTAATACAACCTAGCTTGCCAAGTAATGTTCTGAAAACATTCATACTTACAGGTTTTGTTAATATATCAGCTACTTGGTCTCGAGATCTAATATAATGAAGCTTCATCACTTTGTCTTCAATTTTTCCAGCAAGAAATGCCTATCTATCTCAATGTGCTTTGATTTATCATGTTGCACTGGGTTCTCAGCCATGTTTATGGCTGATACGTTGTCACAATACACTTGTACTGGCAGTTGAATACTCAGTTTCAGATCCCCCATTACTCTGTTGATCTACAGTCCTTCACATACACGCAGTGATAATGCACGCAACTCAGCTTCTGCGCTGCTCCTTGAGACAACATGTTGATTCTTCCTTTTCCATTTATCTAGGTTCCCCCATAGATAAGAAGTATATTCTGAAGTTGATCTCATATCTGACTTGGAGCCAGCCCAGTCAGCATCGGTGTAAACCTTGATATTCCTGTCCTGAGACCTCTTGAAGAAAAGACCATATCCAGGAGTAGCTTTTAGATACCTAAGGATTCTCAGTGCATAATTATAATGCTCAACAGTGGGATCATGCATGTATTGACTAATGAACTCACTCCATAGCTTATGTCAAGCCTAGTATGAGACAAATAAATCAACTTACGTGTCAGCCTTTGATACCTTTGTTTATTAGTTTTCTCATACTTTCATACCTCTCTTGGTTTATGTCCTGGTTCCACTAGAGAGTTAGCAGGCTTGCGGTTGATCATGTTGGTGTCTTGCAAGAGGTCAAGAATGTACTTCCTCTGTGGTAAGCATAAGCCCTGAGGTGACCTTGATACTTCCATACCCAGGAAGTACCTTAGTTTGTTGAGAAACTAGGGTTCGAATGATTTGAAAATGCATGATTTAAATGTTACGTGTTTACAAAATGTATGAATAAATTGTTACTTGACATGCTTATGTGATAAATATGCTTTACATGTTTATATATATTGTTGTCGTACTAACGTGCCATGAAGCGTTAAGGCTTACATCATATGACAAACATTTGTTGTCTTTATACTATTTTCAGGTGCCATGCTTAATTAATTAAACTAGTTCATTAAGTGAAGTGCTTAAGGAGATGAACTAACTAGTTCATCAAATGAAGAGACATATTTGGAGAGAGCTATTTGGCAACAAACTTGAAATGGAAAGTCTTCTCTTCACATCTTCACACACGCCATATACATACATACATACATACATACATACATACATACATACATACATACATACATACATACATATATATATATATATATATATATATATATTTCATATATATATATTTTCTTTTTTTTAAACGAAATTGTATTTATTCATGCAAAGCCTCACTTTTGGCGGAGGAAAACCATATTACATTGGCAGAGTACTCGAAATAATAAAATAATGAAACAATAATGACATATCTCCAGTCATATATGATATGCCGCATTAAAACCTTGCCAAGTAAAACCACCCTTGTGGATAAAACCTTGGCGAAGGAAAAAGCGTACATATTTATATGATTGTCATTGATATGATGAGAATATAACAAATCCTTGAATGTCGTTGGCGTGTACAGGAAAAAGCTGATTGGGTTTAGGTGGCCGCATCTGTCTCTTGTAGCATACTTGAAAGTCCAAACCTCAGAAGACATCCAGAGAGAGTAGTGGTCAATATAAGCATTAAACTGAGCAATCAAAGACTGATAGAGCAAGCACGTACCGGAGCCACCTTGGCAGTTGAAGTGCCAAGGCGACAAAAAAGAAATAATAGTCATTGGCTGCCACGTTATGAGGTCCGAAAATGCAGTGTCCACATCCGGAATGAGGCTCACCATTGTGATTTGAAACTCGCACAAACAGGAATAGAACATGAATAGAGCAGCAGTGTCCGAAAGAAGAAACATGAACCAAGTATGAAAATGATTACCCGAGTCGCCTTGACCAAAGGGCCAAGGCGACAATGGTAAGAACCCCGCCATATGAAGCCCAAAAAGATCCATTATGAGAGCAAGCCTTACGCAGCGATGCACCCAGCCATTTAGTTTGTCCACGCGCGATAAGTAAGAATGCAGTTGATGATAGATCCAAAATACTCCCATGAAACAAAAAGGCTCGTTACACATGAATAGTATAAAGTATAAAACATAGAGTAATGTATGTGCAACCATACCGTGCCTGCCTGTCACTCTAAGGTAACAGGCAGTAGAAGGGGACTCTGGCCAATCCTTATGGAAGACTGTAGTCATGGCACCCGCAAATTAACAGAAGTCAGATCCAGTGTGACCGCCTGCACGGACCAATGAAGGTAGAGTGTTCGAGGCCAAAACGTTCCGTGCATGGGTGTATCATTGCATGCTGCTGCTAAATAATGTGCTGGCATGTTCGCCTCGCGATAAACGTGATAGCAAGGGAGATGATATGTATGAACAAGTGAGTGTAGCCGTTGAAGATGTGGATTACCATGAACAATGGATGGTCGAGTCAACCGGTCTAGCAATTGGGAGCAATCCGATTCCAGTATGATGGATCGGTAGAGCGGTAAGAAATAAAAGAGACCAAAAACTGCTGCTTGTATCTCTGCTTGTAAGGGCGTGCTTAAAGGGAGGCGAAAAGAAAGTGCTCCAACGCAGGACCCCCTATGATCACGCAGTATTGCTCCTCCAGCTGCGTAACTGCGACCCGCAGCTGCGTCAACATTTAATTTCAATCTACCTGTGGGTGGCGTGATCCAGCGAACAATCAATGGACGAGGAGGCCGAACAACAGGCAGCCAACTGAAAATATGCCGTGATGTAGCAGACAACTTAGAGCCCGCAATCTTTTTATGCCACAAAGTAATCTCATATTGTATAGAGAACCGAAGAGTAGACGTTGTGATATGTGCGCTGTCACCATAGATCAGGGAAGTATAAGCACACCAGATACGATGAACTATTATCGCTGGGATCACGATTTTATAAACTCCAATTAGTGTGGAAAGGGACGAGCGATACCACCATGAGAGAAGATATTGACGAAGCTGTATTGATGTGGGAAGTGGACAATGTAACTCACTTGCAAAATAGCACCAAATCGAACGCACAGAAGGACAATATAAAAACACATGATCCATCGTAGCCGACTCACTCTTGCAGAAGGGGCATTGTGTCGGACGAGCCATTATGTATCGATCAAGATAATCCTCAAAAGGCAAAGCAGAATTGAAAATACGCCATAGAAACAATTTTATGGCCGGATAATGATGTTTCGACCAAATAAAAGAGGCCGAAAGGAGCTTTGGAGCCACAGTTCTGCATATCTCATAAGCACTTTTGAAGCGAGAATTCGCCCAGCTGATTCGGCAACCATGATAACTGATCATTCTGCCGATCGGTGTATATTAAACAAAAGGGATGAATCCGACATATAAGTTTCCAAATAGGAGAGTCTGGCAAGCGAGGAAGATAATCACGACGATGTCCATATTTTGCATGCATATATCGGCTCCATAGGGTGGCATTCTGATGATATGACCACCAGATGCGGCAATAGAAAGCCTGTTGCAAACTATTCAAATCTCGAAGTCCTATGCCGCCCTCTGTCTGCGGTTTAGTAAGCTTAGACCAAGAGACCCAATGATGTCGAGGACCCCAATAAAAAGTGGCCATCTTACGATGGATAATCTTAATAACCGATTTTGGTATACCACCTCCCGCCATAATGTGAATGGGTAATGCAGCGATGACTGACTGAAGTAAGACTAGGCGGCCTGCAGTGGATAATAATTTAGGAGTGCCACCCTTGAAGCCTATCATCAATATGTTGGAGTAACGTAACACAGTGATGTGCTCGTGGAATGCCTTTGTGCAAATAAGAGCCAAGATAGCGAAATGGAAGACTGGAAAGACGCATACCCAGAGTATTCGCAAATGTCTGACTTTGATGTGGCGTTACTGCAGCAGAAGGAATAATACTGCTTTTCTGAAAGTTAACTTTCTGACCAGAAGCAGCTTCATATTGCGTAAGAAATGTGTGGAAACGTTGGAGATTTCGCTGAGTGCCTCGAAGAAATATCAATAAGTCGTCTGCATATGCTAAATGAGTAATGGTGAAGGGAACGCGGCCCAAGCGAAAAGGCTGCAACTCTCCTGCTGCTGTCAATGCTTTCAAGCCCCGGCTAAAACCCTCTGCTGCTAAAATAAACAATAAAGGAGACAAAGGATCACCTTGTTTAACCCCCCGATGTGGCCGAAAGTATGAAGAGGGCTGTCCATTAATTAACACCGCTAAAGTTGTAGCCCGCAAATGATTCAAAATTATTCGAGTGAAAAATCCCGAGAAACCGAACGCTTGTAATATTAGCTCCAAATATTCCCAGCTGACTCTATCAAAAGCCTTCATCATATCCAATTTGAGGCATAACTGTGAACCACCTCTGTCTAGCATATGGATCATTTCACGAGCTAGTAAAACCTGCGTAGAAATGTCCGTACCTGGTAAAAAGCCTGTCTGCTCTGGAGAGATAAGTTTTGGCAATAATTTACACAGGCGGTTAGCAACAATTCTAGGTACAGACTTTACTGATAAAATTAGTGAGGCATATGGGACGATAATCACCGAATGTTACCGGAGCGGATTTTTTTGGAATCAAAGTGATCAATGCGCTAGCCATAACTCTAGGCTGGGGCACCCCAAGAAAGAATTCCTGTACCGCCAAAACAACATCCTTATGAATAATGGACCAGCAAGATCTATAGAAATTTCCATCAAAACCATCAGGTCCCGATGCACTATGGGGGTCCAAGTGCCAAACTGCATCTTTTATCTCATCTGATAATGGAAGCTGCGTTAGGGCAGCGTTATCATCTGCCGAGACAAGTAGGGGAATGTGCCGAATAATTTGCTCACAGTTGATAGCAGGTTCATGTGCAAATAAAGCAGTATAAAAGGACACAGCTTCTGCGCTGATATCTTCAGGGGCTGTGCAAATCGTGCCACCCGCTGTTTGTATTTGTTGAATCCGAAGATGTAATCTGTGACCCTTAACCATAGTATGATAATAGCGAGTGTTTGCATCTCCCTCCTTTAACCATCTAACTCTCCGCCTTTTGTTTCCAAAAATGCATCTCATAAGAGGAAGCCTGCAGGAAATCTGCCTTAGCACGATTGTACTCCATCCGATTGGCCTCTGTGGGTTGCGTTTCCCAACTGTTCTTCCGCACGAGTAAGGAGAACTTCAGCCTGTTGAACTCTAGAGAAAATATTGCCGAATATATCTTTATTCCATTGCTGCACATCCTTTTTGAACTTAAATAACTTTGTGTAGAAGCCATGCATACCACCCGTTGTAGGATATGAAGCCCACGCATCTCGCATGTAAGTATAGAAATCTGGATGAAGAAGCCAAGAGTCCAAAAAGCGGAACGAACGATGAGATGTAGCTGCAATGTTTCGGCATTTGAGCAACAGCGGGGTATGATCTGAAGTAATTCTGGGAAGATGTGTAAGTTGAATATCGTCAAATTTATCATGGAAATCAGTATTCAGGAAAAACCAATCAAGACTGCCGGCGAACCCGACCGAGACCGCGACCATCTGTCCAGGTGAATCTAGAGCCCTGGAAAGGTGGTGACATCAAAGCACATGCCTCTATACAATCATTGAAATCTTGTAAAACAGATAAGGATGGTCGCGAACGTCCTTCGTGGTCGGATAGAGATCGGAATGTATTAAAATCACCTACCGAGAACCCAAGGCAATGCTGAATTCGCAGAGAAAGTGCATAAAGAAGACCATAAAGATCGACGTAGAGATGGAGTATGATTGCCATATACTGCCGACAAAACAAAAGTATACTGTAGAGGCCGATATGTCAAAGTAAAGTGTACCACCTGTTCTTCATCCTGCACTGTGACCAGCTCAAAGTGAGAGTTACGCCAGAAAAACCAAATACGCTCAGAAGTCGATGCATAGGAATTTGAAAAGCCGAACTCCAAAGCATAACGAGAAATAGTGACTGATGTATGTTTAGGTTATATAATAACAAGTATGTTTAATCGATGCTCATGAATTAATTGATGCAGACGTGGCTTGGAGGCCCGTAAGCCTCTGATGTTCCATATCATAATATTCATTGTAAAAGTGTAGAGTCACTTCCCTGTATCGCATGTGATGCACTGCGCGTAAGAATGGATGATGGAGGCAGTGGAGGAAGATCCTTCTTAGCTCGGCGTTTTCTACGAGGAACCACCTGTATAAAGTCTTCTGTGGAATCTTGTAGGCGAGAGATTAAAGTGTCCGTGTCAGGCGAAGGGAGGTAACTGCTGGATGCGGCAGGCAATCTCTGCTGGAACCGTGGGTATCTCTTGAGGAGATGTCTCTGGTAAATCATTATCCGACGAATGACCTAATTCCCCAGAATCCTGAATATCACGCTGAGGCTCCACTAGCTCGTCGAGAGGATCTACAATAGGAGCTGCATCTGGATCGAGGGATCGCGGAGGAGCTGCATCTGGAGTGATGGAGCTCGGAGGAGCTGGTGTGTCCGAAGATGGTGGAGTAGTCTCTGGAAGATTTTGCTGTGTAGAGGGGCGCTTCTTAACCAGAGTCCAGCGCTGAGCTGGTTGTCGCCGCGGAGGGGGCGGAGGGGGAGGTGGTATGGCGGACTCTGATGGTGGTGTGCATGACACAGTTGCATGACCTAAACGCCGGCAGGATGTACAAAACAAAGGCAAGTCTTCGTAAATTATGGTTTGTAATATAAACCTGGCCCTTCGCTTGAAGATAGATCTTTGGCGGTAAGTCTTTCGAAACATCAACTTCCACAAATACACGAGCAACCGAAGGTCGCAGACCATCTGTTGTTGCAACATCAAGTTTGATTGGACATCCTATGGGTTTAACAATCTCAAACAAAGCCTCTTTGCGATGAAGATGGATGGGAAGACCTGGCAAGGCAATCCAAACCGGAACTATCGGCACATCCGTTGATGGATCAAAGTCAACAGTCCATTTTGTTATACGCATATGACACCCAGAAATAAGCCATGAACGTCGATAAAAGCATCGTAAGTAGTCCGCCTCATTGGTAAAATTTAGCAGTATATGCGACTGATCAATAAGAGTAATACGAAGATCTTGATGAAAACCGATTTTCTCAAAAACATCTCTAATCACCTTCAATGGAGGTCTCCCATACCAAAAAGTACCCACCAGAGAATATTTGAAAGGAGCAGCAAGGTCATCAATTTCCGAATCCGAAAACGAGATTAAAGGAATACCTTTATATCGAGAAACAGTTTTGGGTGAAATGCTGATGGCTTGAGCCGAAGAAGAGCCGGCGACAATGTCTGCGAAGGTCGGCGCGGATGAAGTCATGATGATCGCCGGATGGTAAACCGATCAAAATAGGTGAAATAATGTAATCAATTAATGGAGTACTATATGGTGAGAATGATGCCGGTGGAACTGCGAGTTGACTCCGGCAGCAACAGCGGCGGCAGAAGCCGCAAATTCAGTGACGGCGGCGCCGTCAAATTTCGCCAGAGCATATATATATATTTTCTTTATAACAACGAATTATACGTTTCTATCCCGACGTTCCACCGACACGTCATACATATCATAAACGTACGTCGACATCACACCACCGTATATACATAATATTGAGCATATACAGGTCTCATATCATATATTACAAGTCATATTGTTACCATAATTATGTCGACATGTCATGAGTACATATGAAAATTTTTGCATTGGGTGACTGCCAAACCATCACCGACATGTCGCGTACTTAACATATAAAGATGGCCAACCTACATACACTCTAAATACTCAGAAATTTCGTGCACCACATGTCAAAATCAGCCCCAATGTCATACCATGTTTACACACACCAATCACCCACAATTTGGCTTGAATTGCGGAAATTTAAACTCAAAATTTTTCAAGCACATGGCCATTTATCACCTCAGCCATTGGAGCTGAAAATACACTTTATTTTATATATATTATGTGTGACATAACATATATTACATATCTAAGAAGTTTGAGATTAATCGGAGAAAAACGCATAATCGTTGAAAGTCGAAAATTCGGTTTTCTACACTTATGCATACATGGAACATTTTTGTCTTAATGTAACATATATCTAGACACTTTTTACACATCCAAGACATATTAGAGTATTCTAGAAAAATCAATTAAGGGTTGATTGTAATTTACCATGTGTGTGAAGATTATGCATCATTATTTGACAAAGTTTACCAAAAGAGAATCTCTTATACATTATTTGGAGCCTAGATGGAGCTTGTTTGGCACTTTCATTAGTGGAGGATAAGCCTCATGTGATTGGTGACATTGAAGAAGGCAAGACACACATGGAAATGTTTCAAAATCAAACAAGTGCTGAAATTTCAGCACATGATTATTGATGGCCGATTTTTGTACCTCATTCTGCTCCTATTTTCTTTCGAAATTGTGGGGCAATCATATCTTGATTGATTGAAACTTAATTTGTGTATTTGAGCATGTGTTTCAGATTTTTGGTTGAATTTCCAGCTCATTTTATGGAGCGCCAAGATGGATAAACGATGATTAATCATGAAGTGACAACTAGGAGAAGACAAGCCGTTCGTCCAATCATATTTCGTCAAGTAAGCAAGGGTGTGTCACCATATTATACAAGGCAATCTTCTAAGTCATTCAAGACAAATTTCAAGGGGAGAGGTCAGCCATAGGTGTGTGCCATTCAACTATAAAAAGGAGGCAAGATGATTCAAGCAAACCCAAACCAAAGTTCATATTATTTTAAGATCAAGCAAGACTATTCTCTTCTTCTCTTATTCTTTTCTCTTGCTCTCAGCCTCAAGCCTAGCATTCATATCTTCCATATACTATATAGTCTTTGTTTATACCATCTACATATGTTCATCTCTTGTACAAGGTTGATCAAGGTGAGATCAAACCTTCATTTGTTCGGTGGTGGTGTTCGTGTTGTTGTTTTTGTTTTTTGATTGTAAAAGGATGGAGTTAGTGTTTAAATCAAGTCACCCTTGTGTCAAGGTATTATTTGTGATTGTTGAATACCGAAGAAGGTGTCCTCGAATACTGGAGTAGGTCGATTTGACCGAACCAGTATAAAAATCTTGGTGTTATTTACTTTTAGCACTTTTATTTTCAGTTTTCAATTTTCTGCATTGTTTTCATATTCACGTCAAAATAGAAAAAGGTTTCCCAAAATCATAAAATTTTGCAGAAATATAGTCACACATCTTAGCTTTCATTTGGGACAAGTTTCATCCAATTTGGATAAGTATAAGTCAGTCAAACGTTCATAATTCTGAGACTAGTGCAATTTGATTCTCAGTTCTCCACAAATTTAGCATAAATTTTAGGTGATTTGTGTGTGCCAACATGGAATAATTTAGTGGCTGATATTAACATGTGAGCCACGAAATTTTTGGCTATTTTTTTGATGTATATGGGCGGGCCATCTTTATATAGCAAGTACGTGATATGTCGGTGAAGTTTCGATAGTCACCCGATACGACAATTTTCGGTTTATGACCTTGTAACATGTCGTTATAATTTTGACGTCACCATGAATTATATCATAGATATAAGACCTGAATATACTCATAAATATGAGGTGTATATAGTGGTGTGACGTCGACGTACGTTTATAATATATGTGACGTGTCAGTGGTACGTCGGGATATATGTGTATTGTGTCTTTTTAAAAAGATATGAATATATATATTATATGTATAAAAGACGTGTAGAATAAATGGGGAGAAGACTTTCCATTCTCAAATTTGTTGTCATAAAGCTTTCTCCAAATATGTCTTCATTTAATGAACTAGTTAGTTCATTAACTTAAGCACTCCACTTAATGAACTAGTTTAGTTCATTAATTGTGGCACCTGAAAATATTATAAAGACAACAAATGTTTGCCATATAATGTAAGCTTTAACGCTTCATAGCTTTTTAGTACGGCAACAATATATATAAGCATATAAAGCATGTTTATCACATAAACGTGTCAGGTAATAATTTGTTCATGCATTTCGTAAGCACGTAGTATTTAAATCATGCATTTGTAAATCACTCAAACCCTTTTTCTCAACAATATGTTCATGTTTACAAGCCGAGAGTAACACCTGGGTTGGACCTAAGGGATCTCGAACATTACGTCACCGTTAGTGATATGTACATATGGCGTAATACCTTGGTTGGACCAAAGGAAGCCATATTTGTACTTATGACTATTTGTGAGATTATTTCGTATGTCGTTGATATCGTTCTTACGTGGAGATGGCCATCATATGTCTGTCATATTTTGCATATTTAGGAAAAATTCATGTCATGCATTTTCAAGATCATGTTTTATGCCGTTTTAAGTTATAACGAAAGAAGATTTTTAAACTCAAGATAAGGAAAAATGTTGATCTTACGGGTAGAAAATAAGATAATGATCATGCAAGGAGGGACAATTAAGGAAATATGTATCCTTGACAACTAGGATAAGACACGAATTCATAAGATAGGAATGAATATGTTCCTGTTGAACTCTTACGGACATAGGTAGGATAGATGAAGTTCCGAATGTGAGGATATTATAAGTGTTTCGTTTTATTTATTTGCTACCTTGTATACGATGTGTGTGATGTTACATTATTTTCCTTAATCGAGGCATGAAAAGGTGTTTATGCTCTTAATTATGTTTTTACTATCATGTCTCATCCTGCTTGATCCGGCATAGCGGATCTAAGGGTTGGACTTTCTAGGTGATTTATATATCGCCTAACCGTTGTCTATGTTTAAACTTTGCAGAGGACAGGACTTTTAAGGTTGAGCACACCGAGGATGAGCCGAGAGGAGATGACCAGTGAGCGAGTAGTGTAGGCCTCAGAATGACGAATTTACCTTATGAGTGATGTTTGTATTGTGGACTTTTGGATTTCTATTGGATGGTTGTGTATGCTATTTTGGATAACGATTATCGGTTGAACTGTTTATGTTTAAGTTTTTATGTTTTCGCTATACCGATCTATGTCTCACCTAAGATGTTTTATGAATTGTATCGACGCCTTGTACTTCTCGTAGCAGAGTACAGTGGGCAAACCGTTTCGTAGACGCAGTCCGGGACTGGGTGCTACAAGTAGTGTTAATGCACAAAGTAGGAACCTTCAAGCCATTTAAATGTAAGACTTATTAAGATTGAGTTTCAGAACATTCACAGTGTCTTCTTCCTAAAAAATGACTAACTCTTCATTCCTCTTGGCCATCTAGGCCGTGTGTCCCCCAAGCCCAAAGAAAGAAGGAACCTTTCACATTTAAGTGTAAGATTCAAGAACAAAGGTAAGTATTCCTCTTAGTTCCTTCATACATCTTCAAAAATGAGTCATCTATGTTCATATAAAAGCTTGGATCGTGCATGCATATGTTAAATGAAGTTTTCATTACAATGATACAAAAAGTGTACCTGCATGCCAAATCTATCTAGTATTTTGTGTAGTACTTGTATGGATTCATGCATATGGCTAGGATGAGAATTAAGAGGGTAATGCATGGCAAGATTTTGGTATATTCAGCCCTCTTAGGGGCGTGCATGGCATGTAAGAATAGAATGTAGGCATGCATGCTCCATTTCCATAAAAAAGTGTTGGTAGTTTAAGACACTTTCTTGAAAAAGTGTACTAAGATCCTCACTTTGATCCATCTTCAGATATGTGTTTAGGATGATCATCACCTTCATGGTTTCATATGTTTTCTAGTGTATTTGTATGACTATGGTCATGATTTATTATGATTATAGTGCATCATAAATTATATTAAAATGCATGCCATAAAAGATAGCTTCTTTGATAATCATCACTTTATTTTCATGCATTTTCCTTCTAAAAATCGGGCTTTTTTGGCCTCCATCATTAGGCATGATTTCATCACCATCATCATGATGTGTATCTTGATGATCATGGCTTAAGGAGGTGTATTTTCATGGGTTTCACTCTCTTATGTATTTCCCTGTAACTAGCATCATGATCATCACCATGATCATGGTTCTTATGATCACGATTATGGTGGATGTGACCAGAATTAAGGCTTAGCATGTTAAGATCATGAAATCAATACATCATCACGCACCATCATGATAGATATTCATGGTGGTTTAAGGGACAAGGTGATTGTCATCATTCAAGCATATATGTTGTAAGGACCAACTTGAAAATCCTAGGATATTTGTGTGTGATGTTCTCGGCCAAGGAGCCAAATTCGGTACCATTATGATGTTCAACAATAATGTTACTATAACTTATGCAAATATATGTATAATGTATATTATATATGTGGTTAATTGAGAGATCAACAAACAAAACAATTTAGAATGGATGACACACTAAAATGGGGTTGTTTTGGTCATTTTGGCTGAAAGCCCTATAAGGACATAAAGGTAATTTCCAAACTTAAGAAATATGAAAAGTGGGCTTTTTTAGAGGACCTTAGAATAAAACAAGTAATGAACATATTAATGGAATGAAATTAGCGGTTAGGAACACAAAAAGGGGATGTTTTGGACAAAGCAAACCGAGGCCATCCTGTTAAGGGCAAAATTATCATTTCACATAAGAAGTTGACATGAAAATGAGCTAAGTAATGGACTTAGGGGCTGAGGTAAATAGAGACCTAAAATCAGTCCAGGAACCGAGCATTCACCCATGCAAATGACAATATGATTTTCAAAACAAAAGATTTTATCAAACGATCATGTTTACAAAATGGTTATTACATAAAATGTTTTGAACGGACTTTTATGAATAAAGAATCGTACCGTGAGAGGGATGATTCCATACGACTTATGTATGTTTATGTTGGCTGAGTGTAACACCTTGTCCGGGACAATGGATCTCTGCCTTTATGATACATCTACGATGTTATGTTTATGGAGAGCTGCCTGACATCTGGTCCTGGGAGAGGATGTCAGGGGAAAAATATACGTTGTGGTTGAGTGTAACACCGCGTCTGGGACTCGGAATCTCTGCCATAATACGTCACCGTTAGTTCTATGTACGTATGATGTAACACCATGGTTGGCAATTCGTATTCATATTTGCACAGGAGACTACTCCAGGGATCATTCGGCATGTCGTGCGTACCGTTTTTACGATACGAAAAGTTTTTTTATAGCCAATACATGATTTGCCATGTTCATGAAAGTTACGAAATGATATGTTTCTAAATGTTTTACGATGCATGCATCACGTACCTACCTCATGAGCACTTGATACCCTTTTAAGTCCTTATCACTCCCACACTTTGCCCTAGTGTGACAGACAGATAGGTACCAGTAGGCACATGGAACCGGACTTAGAAAGATTATAGTTTAGAGTAATCAAGATTACACGAAAGATAATTAACTTCCTAAAATACTGTTAATGAATTATTTAAACTACTCTGTTGCATGTTCTATTTACTCATGTCATTTATGTTGCCTGTTATTTCCTTGTTTTTATGGAGGCAGTTCATGTTCTTTATTTTATTGCATTTATTTTATTACTCCGTCTCCCATGCATGATGCACATGACGAACCTAGGCCGAAATACTTGTTGAGCGATTCATTATCGCTCATCCCTTATTTTACATCTTGCAGAGCCTTAGGGCTCGAGCTGGATTATATAGAGGACGAGCCAAGAAAGTAGGTTCCATGGACTGTGTAGTGGCCCTCAGTTCCAGGTTTTGTACTTTGATATTTCAGCCATGTACGTACGTTTCAATGTACTGATCATACTGTATTCGGATGTAGCTACGATGTACTCATGTCGATGTTTTATTCTCTCTATTTTATGATGCTTCCGTTATTCAATACATGTTTGTGACGATGTGCATACAGATGTTATCGATACCTTGTACTTCTCGTAACAGAATACGGCGGGTGCACAATGCCAAGACCCTAGTCTCGGACGGAGAGCTACAGGTGGTATCAGATCCAGGCTCTAGATCCACAGCAGGCAGCATAAAATAAACAATGACATGTACTTAGGCTATGATCGTAGAGTCTAAGTTTGTAGAAATATGAGGGTTTGAGTGATTTCAAAATAAAGAAATTTGAATATATATATAAATATATTAACGTGGATATATATATATACACAAGTGTACATGTATGCATGATAACTTGCCTTATTTAGCTCATATATTATGTTGCCGTACTAACGAGCCATGAAGCTTTAAAGCTTACATCATATGGCGAACATTTGTTGAGTCTATACTATTCTCAGGTGCCACAATTAATGAACTAAAGTAGTTCATTAAGTGAAGTACTTAGTTTAATAAACTAAGTAGTTCATTAAAGGAAGATGCATTTGGAAAAGACATGAAGGCAACATGGCTATGAAAGGAAAGTTCCCTCCTCCTCCCCACATCATTTTACACGCCATATATACATAGTATATATATATATTTTCAGATTTTTATAAAAGGCACATACACATTTATTCCAACGTACTATCGACACGTTATATATCTTACGAACGTACGTTTACGTCACACCACTATACTTAACTCATATTTATGAGTATATTCAGATCTTATAGCATATGATATAAGATATGGTGATGACAAATTAAATACGACACGATAAAAGGTTCTAAACCGTAATTTGTCGTATCGGGCGATACCGAAACTTCGCCAACGTGTCACGTACTTGCCATAAATAAATGGCCAGCCCATATACATCAAAATTTATCAAAAATTTCGTGCCATACACTGTACCTTGAGACAAAAATACTTTCCATGTTGGCACACACAAATCACCCCACATTTAGGCCAAAATGTGAAGATTCCAATTTTATTTTTGTCACATGTTTATGGTACCACTTTAAATCAGCCAAGTGCTGAAAATTAAAGTATATATTATATATATTATGTATAACATAATATATATAGCATGTGCAAAAGTTGGAATTTAAATTAGAGAAAAATCGGGTAATCGATAAATATCGAAAATTCGGTTTTCTACGCACTTGACATGGAACGTTTTTCTTGAACATGATGTGGCACGTATCTAGACACTTTTTACATATAATATACATCTTAAAGTGTTCTAGAAAATTAAATTAAGGGCTGATTGGAATATTACATGTGTGTAATATTAAATGTGCACTATTTTTCAAAGTTAGCAAAAATAAATTTCAGCACATGCACAAACATATTCAAACGTCACTACAGCTGATGTGGAGCACATGTGGAGCCTTGTTGGCATGTTGATTGGTCAAGAATCAATCATAAAATGTTGATTAATCAAAGAGAGAAGCTACAAAAGGTAAGTTTTCAACATACACCTCTCTTATGTCACATGCTGAAAATTTCAGCATGTCACACTAGCTATGGCCGTTTTCTTCATCATGAAGGAAGATAAAATGTCAATCTTTTATTAAGGAATAAATTAAATGAGATATGGAAATGTTTTGAATAGTTTATAGAATAAAGGAAGTGATATTTTTGAATATCACACATGCTGAAAAATTCAGCATGTGTGTAGTGGTTATGGCCGAAATATAGGCCTCATGGTTGTCAAGTTTTATTCTATACATGATGAGAATATTGTATACTTAATGTTGATTGAATTCTTAAATTAAAACAATGCAAAATAGGCAACATTTTGAAGAAAGAGTGGATGTTACACATGCTGAAATTTCAGCATGTGCAAGACATGTTGTGGCCGAATGGTATCTCTTTTTGGTGTCCAAATTCATTCTCAAACTTGTAGCAAGACTTGCCTTAAATATTGGTTGTATTTTTATGGAAGAAATTCAAAGAAAAATGGAAGAAATATTGATTTAATCTCACATGGTAAATGCTGAAAATTTCAGCATTTACAAGTTGATATGGCCGAATTTTGGAGATGGAAAGAGAGAGATTTTTGTGTCTCAAACTTTATGACATATTGTGACTATTTTGGCATGATTTGATAATTAACTATTTGGCATATATTTAGTGTTTTTTTTCAGAATATCCATGTCATCAAATGATGACAACAATGAGCCAATCAAGAGGTGCCAAGTAAGCAATGACTAAATGATGGTCCAATGAAGTGATGCCAAGTAAGCAAAGTGTTGTCACTATGATGTCTCACACTCTCCAAGCAATTAAAAGGAAATTTTCAAGAGGGAGAAGAGACACAAGGGGGACGGCTGGACCTTCTATAAGGGGAAGAGAAGAACAAACAAAAACAACATCAAGAATCATATTCAAAAGTGATCAAAGTGCAAAAGCTTTCTTCTCCTACACTTTCTTTCTTTCTTCTTCTTGTAAAAAGCCTATTGTACTTTACTTCTTTCATCCTTGAATAGGCTTCATAGAAACCACCATTCATTCATCATTGTACAAGATTGATCAAGGTGTGATCAATCTTCATTCTAGCGAGGTGGTGGTGTTCGTACAAATTGTACTCACAATACAAGGTTTGTAAAGGGTTGGAGTTAAGGTGTAACTCTATCAACCCTGCGGTAAGGTGTACTGCGTGTGTGAAATTAGTGTGAACCAAGGAAGGTGTTCCTTGAAGACTGGAGTAGGTTGTTTATAACCGAACCAGTATAAAATTCTTGGTGCAATTTACTTTCTGCATTTACGTTTCAGTTTCTGCGCAGTTTATTATATTATTCACGTTGGTAAAAATAGTAAACGTTTTCTAAAAATTGTAAAAATTTCCAGAAACATACCTAAACGTTCAAAGGTTAATTTGGCACAAGTTTCAACCCTTTTGGACAAGTATAAGTCATTCAAACATCAAAAGTACTGAGACTAGTGCAGTCTGATTTTCAGACTTGCAAAGGTTGAGACTTTGGGTGTATTTGACCTACTTCCCAAAAGAATTTTCAAAAACTGTTTCAAACCATTTAAATATAGTGTGTGAAGAGTTATTGGTCAAATTTTCAGATCATTTGGACATTCACACAAATAGGAATTAATTTTTCAAAACCATCTACCGTTTCTGGCAGATTTTGCACAATCTGAGTGCCAACGGTTTTTGAAGGGGTTAAAGGTTGAATTTTGATTTGAAATTTTTAGGGGACCCTCATAACATCTGAGGCTAAGTTCTCTCAAAATTTCATAATTTTTGGAGACCTCTAACCTAGTTTTTAAATCGTTCTAAAACTGGTACTGAAAACAGAATCTGTTTTCAGAACTTGAATTGGTTAGGTCTAAAGAAATTTTAAAAACCATATTTTCCGCACCACCTATTCAACCCCCCCCCTTCTAGTGGTGCCTTGCAGATCCTACAAGTGGTATCAGAGAGCAGGAATACTCACTACAAGGAATCCAACGATTCAGTGAGATGGCATCCACAAATCTCAAAACCGAACAAGAAGGTATGTCAAGCCAAAGGCCTCCACTCTTTGACGGTGAGTCTTTTATTCAATGGAAACTTAGGATGAAATTATTTCTTATGGCTATAGACATAGACCTTTGGTCAATAATTGAAGATGGTCCATATGTCCCGTCTAAACTGTCCACTGTAGATGGAGTCACACTAGAAGTGATTAAAACGAGACAAGACTATACTAGTGAAGACAAAAAGAAACTGAGTATGAATGCTAAGGCCATGCAGTTACTCTTAAATGGTTTAAGTAAGAGTGAGTCTAGTTATGTGTCAAATTGTTCGAGTGCACAAGAAATGTGGAGAATCTTAGAGATGAAACACGAAGGCACGAGTCAAGTCA
>AP025051.1:24038445-24081901 GCA_036186865.1 Eustoma russellianum
AAAGAGTCTAAAATCAATATGCTTATGTCTACTCTTGAGTCTTTCAAGTTGTTGCCTAATGAGTCAATTGTTGATATGGATCTTCGTTTGACTAACATCTATAACTCTCTTGAGTCTCTTGGTAAGGCCTTTACAACGCAGGAAAAAGTACAGAAAGTCCTACGGAGCCTCCCTTCAGAATGGGATCCTAAAGTGACTGCCATAGAAGAAAGCAAGGAGACTAAGTCAATAAAAATGGAAGAACTCATTGGTTCACTAAAAGTGTATGAAAACAAACTCATTATTCGGAAATCGGAATCAACCAAACAAGGTAAGACAATTGCTTTTAAATCAAATGAATACGTCTCCCCTCCCTCCGATCACATAGAATGATAGTGATTCCGAATCGGATAATGATGACTTAATTCTATTGGCTAAAGGACTAAGAAGATTCATGAGAAAATCATTTAGAAATAAAAACAAGGGCACTACATCTAAGAGAAATAAAAACAAGTCAAATGATAAGGACATTAAATGTTATGAATGCGGCAAACTCGGACACTTATCATATGACTGCCCAAACAAAGAAAAGCAAACTAATAAGTACCCTGACAAGGAGCGGAACAAAAATAGACCCGTCTCAGATCCTAAACAAAGGAAACGTGCACTAAAGGCCTCCACATGGAGTGACTCATCAGACTCTGAATCTGAGACCGAAGAGGAGACCGCTCAAGTTTGCTTCGCTTCAAAGGCGTCTAATGAGGTATCATCTGACTCTGACTCTGACTCTGAACCTTCTTACGATGATCTATTTAGTCAATATCTTGAGTTACATAAATTTACTAAGACTCTCGCAAAAGAAAAGAAACGTTTAATTGAAGACAAGAAACTGTTAGAATCTTCTAACGAGAATCTTGTCGCTCAATTAAGCGATTCAAAGAAAGAGTCTTCATGTGTCATCACCTGCATTAAAAACCGAGATCTCATCATTAACGTCTCAAAATAATGAAATGAAATCCGAGATTTCAAATTTGAAATCAAGGAATATAGACTTAGAGAAAATGATGAAACAATTCGATACAGGGTCAAACATGCTGCATCGCATCATATTATCACAAAAGCATGACAGTGACAAAACTGGATTGGGGTACGTTGATACTAACGAAGTATCAACCAAACCAACCAAGTTTGTTGTGTCTAAAAAGGTAGACACCCCTAAGCATCAAGTGGCGTCTAAGATGACGCAAAAAGCGCCCCCTTCCACACGCCCCACTCCCTCATATCGTGTGAAATATAATGTTGTACCATATAGATATGAGAATAAGAGATCAATGCATACACGGAATGCATATCATCCACGCACCACGCACACACACACAAGGACATATCACAAACGTCCTTCATACAATAAGTATAGAGGAGTCCTTGGGCAAAGACCCAAAGTACATGCACCACATGTATACTATGTCGCACCTTCATCTACTTTCTTGCCATTTGATAGACCGAGAAGGATCACCCAAGTATGGGTACCGAAAGGTACCTTTACTAAAAGGTGATTAACTAACTCGAAAGGACCCAAAATTAAAAGGGTACCTAAATCACCTTTTTACATTGCAGGGAGACCACTCATCAAAAGAAACATCAATAAAGTGGTTCCTTGACAGTGGTTGCTCGAGGCACATGACAGGTGACCCGAGCCTCTTCTCCAAATTAAAGAAGGTCACAAAAGGCGGATCCGTGACCTTTGGAGACAACAATGAAGGCAAGATCATCGGTAAAGGTACGATTGGAAATCCGAATACACTCCAAATCTCCAACGTGTTTTTGGTAAGCAACTTATCTTACAATCTTCTTAGTATTTCTCAATTTGTTGACAATGGTTTCAATGTGTGTTTTACTCACCCTTATTGTAATATAATAGATAAAAATGGAGAAACCGTTTTAAAAGGAAAACGTGAAGGAAATATATTCACACTATCTATGGATGATGTAGTAGATGCCAAAGTTAAATGTTTTATGTCAAATGAACCCAATGTGAACTTATGGCATAGACGTTTAGGACACATAGGTATTTCTACACTAGAAAAATTGCAACGAAAGAACCTAGTACGGGGATTGCCTAAGCTTGATTTAGACAACTTTCAGTTGTGTGAATCTTGCATAAAAGGCAAACAAACACGTGAGTCACTTAAGCCTAAAAATGAGATAAGCACGACTAGAATACTAGAACTATTGCATATCGATTTGTTTGGTCCTAGTCGTACTACAAGCCTTGGTGGGCGTCACTATGCATGTGTAATTGTTGATGACTTTTCTCGCTATACTTGGACTTTATTTCTTGCACATAAGGATGATAGCGCCGTAGAAATCGCTAAATTAATTAAACAACTTGAAAATCAATACGGCGTAAATGTGAAAAGAATAAGAAGCGATAGAGGCGGTGAGTTTAAAAATAAAGAGATGATTTCATTCTGTGAAGAAAAAGGAATTAAACATGAGTTTTCGCCACCTAGAACTCCACAATTAAATGGAGTAGTAGAAAGAAAGAATCGCACACTACAAGAAATCGCTAGAACCTATGCTTTGCGAAAATAAATTACCTAGATTTCTGTGGGCGGAAGCCGTAAATTGTGCATGCTATATTGTAAATCGCCTATCTATAAGAAAGAAAATAAACAAGACGCCTTACGAAATTTTGAATGATCGTATGCCTAAGATAGATTATTTTCGTGTGTTTGGATGCAAATGCTTTGTCTTGAATACAAAAGATAACTTAGATAAATTTGAATCCAAATCGATTGAGTGCATTTTTATTGGGTATTCCATAAATTCAAAAGCATATAGATGTTATGATCCTCTCACTAGACAAATCATAGAATCTATTCATGTTAAATTCAATGAATTTGGAGAGATTGATAAAGAAAAGGAATATGATGATGACTTTGAATTGAAACCCGTTTTGGATGAAGAAAATGAGTCTTTTGATATGCATGAGATGAATGAAACACTAGAAATGCATGATCATATAGAAATGCATGATAACTTAGAAAATAATCAACCAAGATGGCATAGAGATCACCCACATGATCTCATCATAGGCGACATCACTCACGGTGTGCGACCACGTAGAAGAATCACTTCGGATGAAATAAATGAATTTCATGCTATGATTTCTGAAATTGAGCCTAAAAATGTGCATGATGCTTTGAGTGATTCATCTTGGATTGATGCTATGCATGACGAACTTAATCAATTCGTTAGAAATGATGTATGGGATTTAGTGCCACGACCACAAGATAAGACAATAATAGGCACAAAGTGGGTGTTTAGGAACAAAATGAATGAAGAAGGAAAAGTCGTTAGAAATAAAGCAAGACTCGTAGCTCAAGGATATAATCAAGAAGAAGGAATAGACTACGATGAAACATTTGCACCCGTAGCACGTTTAGAAGCTATACGACTTTTACTTGCTATTGCTTGCATGAAAGATTTTAAATTGTATCAAATGGACGTCAAAAGTGCTTTTCTAAACGGATTTATACAAGAAGAAGTATACGTGAAGCAACCACCCGGTTTTGAAGATTTGAAACATCCTGATCACGTGTACAAATTAAAGAAGGCACTATATGGACTAAAGCAAGCGCCTAGAGCATGGTATGATCGTTTTGCTACTTTTCTTTTAGAAAATAATTTTAAACGTGGTACTATAGATAGTACACTATTTTTGAAACAAGAAAAATCCGATCTACTTATTATTCAAATTTACGTAGATGATATTATTTTTGGTTCTACCTCACATAAACTCGTTAAGGATTTTGAAAATTGTATGAAAGCTGAATTTGAAATGTCTATGGTTGGTGAACTTAATTATTTTCTTGGCTTGCAGATTAAGCAAACGAGTAAAGGAATTCATATAAGCCAAGCTAAGTACGTAAACGACATGATCAAGAAATTCAATTTTGAAAATTTGAAATCATCCCCCACGCCTATGAGTGTCACTACTAAATTAGACAAAGATGAACATGGTAAAGATGTTGATAATGGATTATATAGATCTATGATAGGTTCTTTACTATATTTAACTGCTAGTAGGCCTGACATCATGTTTAGCGTATGCATGTGTGCTCGTTTTCAAAGTCAACCTAAGGTGTCACACTTAAATGCGGTAAAAAGAATATTCCGCTATATTAAGCACACGCCCACCTTAGGTATTTGGTACGATAAGGATTCTACATTCGACTTACATGCTTACACTGATGCAGATTATGGTGGCTGCAAAATAGATAGAAAAAGCACGAGCGGAACTTGCCAATTTATAGGAAATTCCCTTATTTCGTGGTTTTCCAAAAAGCAAGCAAGTGTTGCTTTGTCCACTACTGAGGCTGAATATATGGCTCTTAGCCTTTGTTGCACACAGTTGTTGTGGATAAAACAACAACTTTCGGACTTTGGAATTACCGTAGATAAAATTCCTATATATTGTGATAGTATGAGTGCAATAAATTTGTCTAAGAACCCCGTATTACACTCTAAGGCTAAGCACATAGAAGTTCGCTATCATTTTCTTCGTGATCACGTTAACAATGGTAATATTGTCATAGATCACGTACGCACAGAATCACAAGTAGCGGATATATTTACTAAGGCCTTAAATCAAGCCACATTTGAATCTCTCCGTTCTAAATTAGGCATGCTTCCTGTTGATGTGATTTAATGCGATATCATTTGATTTACTTTCCTTTTTGACAGGAATCTTTTGATTAACTTTCCAAAATAAAGGGGGAGAGAGAAGCATGATTTAAGGGGGAGAGAGAGAGATTTAAGGGGGAGAGAGATCACTGATTGATCCTAATTGCATGATTCAAGGGGGAGCCGGATTTGAAATTCGAAATTCAAATTTCAAATCTGTGCATAATTCAAGGGGGAGAGCTGACACTTAAATCATGTACACTAGTTATTTTGAAAATCATCAAAAGGGGGAGATTGTAGAAATATGAGGGTTTGAGTGATTTCAAAATAAAGAAATTTGAATATATATATATATATATTAACGTGGATATATATATATACACAAGTGTACATGTATGCATGATAACTTGCCTTATTTAGCTCATATATTATGTTGCCGTACTAACGAGCCATGAAGCTTTAAAGCTTACATCATATGGCGAACATTTGTTGAGTCTATACTATTCTCAGGTGCCACAATTAATGAACTAAAGTAGTTCATTAAGTGAAGTACTTAGTTTAATAAACTAAGTAGTTCATTAAAGGAAGATGCATTTGGAAAAGACATGAAGGCAACATGGCTATGAAAGGAAAGTTCCCTCCTCCTCCCCACATCATTTTACACGCCATATATACATAGTATATATATATATTTTCAGATTTTTATAAAAGGCACATACACATTTATTCCAACGTACTATCGACACGTTATATATCTTACGAACGTACGTTTACGTCACACCACTATACTTAACTCATATTTATGAGTATATTCAGATCTTATAGCATATGATATAAGATATGGTGATGACAAATTAAATACGACACGATAAAAGGTTCTAAACCGAAATTTGTCGTATCGGGCGATACCGAAACTTCGCCAACGTGTCACGTACTTGCCATAAATAAATGGCCAGCCCATATACATCAAAATTTATCAAAAATTTCGTGCCATACACTGTACTTGAGACAAAAATACTTTCCATGTTGGCACACACAAATCACCCCACATTTAGGCCAAAATGTGAAGATTCCAATTTTATTTTTGTCACATGTTTATGGTACCACTTTAAATCAGCCAAGTGCTGAAAATTAAAGTATATATTATATATATTATGTATAACATAATATATATAGCATGTGCAAAAGTTGGAATTTAAATTAGAGAAAAATCGGGTAATCGATAAATATCGAAAATTCGGTTTTCTACGCACTTGACATGGAACGTTTTTCTTGAACATGATGTGGCACGTATCTAGACACTTTTTACATATAATATACATCTTAAAGTGTTCTAGAAAATTAAATTAAGGGCTGATTGGAATATTACATGTGTGTAATATTAAATGTGCACTATTTTTCAAAGTTAGCAAAAATAAATTTCAGCACATGCACAAACATATTCAAACGTCACTACAGCTGATGTGGAGCACATGTGGAGCCTTGTTGGCATGTTGATTGGTCAAGAATCAATCATACAATGTTGATTAATCAAAGAGAGAAGCTACAAAAGGTAAGTTTTCAACATACACCTCTCTTATGTCACATGCTGAAAATTTCAGCATGTCACACTAGCTATGGCCGTTTTCTTCATCATGAAGGAAGATAAAATGTCAATCTTTTATTAAGGAATAAATTAAATGAGATATGGAAATGTTTTGAATAGTTTATAGAATAAAGGAAGTGATATTTTTGAATATCACACATGCTGAAAAATTCAGCATGTGTGTAGTGGTTATGGCCGAAATATAGGCCTCATGGTTGTCAAGTTTTATTCTATACATGATGAGAATATTGTATACTTAATGTTGATTGAATTCTTAAATTAAAACAATGCAAAATAGGCAACATTTTGAAGAAAGAGTGGATGTTACACATGCTGAAATTTCAGCATGTGCAAGACATGTTGTGGCCGAATGGTATCTCTTTTTGGTGTCCAAATTCATTCTCAAACTTGTAGCAAGACTTGCCTTAAATATTGGTTGTATTTTTATGGAAGAAATTCAAAGAAAAATGGAAGAAATATTGATTTAATCTCACATGGTAAATGCTGAAAATTTCAGCATTTACAAGTTGATATGGCCGAATTTTGGAGATGGAAAGAGAGAGATTTTTGTGTCTCAAACTTTATGACATATTGTGACTATTTTGGCATGATTTGATAATTAACTATTTGGCATATATTTAGTGTTTTTTTTCAGAATATCCATGTCATCAAATGATGACAACAATGAGCCAATCAAGAGGTGCCAAGTAAGCAATGACTAAATGATGGTCCAATGAAGTGATGCCAAGTAAGCAAAGTGTTGTCACTATGATGTCTCACACTCTCCAAGCAATTAAAAGGAAATTTTCAAGAGGGAGAAGAGACACAAGGGGGACGGCTGGACCTTCTATAAGGGGAAGAGAAGAACAAACAAAAACAACATCAAGAATCATATTCAAAAGTGATCAAAGTGCAAAAGCTTTCTTCTCCTACACTTTCTTTCTTTCTTCTTCTTGTAATAAGCCTATTGTACTTTACTTCTTTCATCCTTGAATAGGCTTCATAGAAACCACCATTCATTCATCATTGTACAAGATTGATCAAGGTGTGATCAATCTTCATTCTAGCGAGGTGGTGGTGTTCGTACAAATTGTACTCACAATACAAGGTTTGTAAAGGGTTGGAGTTAAGGTGTAACTCTATCAACCCTGCGGTAAGGTGTACTGCGTGTGTGAAATTAGTGTGAACCAAGGAAGGTGTTCCTTGAAGACTGGAGTAGGTTGTTTATAACCGAACCAGTATAAAATTCTTGGTGCAATTTACTTTCTGCATTTACGTTTCAGTTTCTGCGCAGTTTACTTATATTATTCACGTTGGTAAAAATAGTAAACGTTTTCTAAAAATTGTAAAAATTTCCAGAAACATACCTAAACGTTCAAAGGTTAATTTGGCACAAGTTTCAACCCTTTTGGACAAGTATAAGTCATTCAAACATCAAAAGTACTGAGACTAGTGCAGTCTGATTTTCAGACTTGCAAAGGTTGAGACTTTGGGTGTATTTGACCTACTTCCCAAAAGAATTTTCAAAAACTGTTTCAACCCATTTAAATATAGTGTGTGAAGAGTTATTGGTCAAATTTTCAGATCATTTGGACATTCACACAAATAGAAATTAATTTTTCAAAACCATCTACCGTTTCTGGCAGTTTTGCACAATCTGAGTGCCAACGGTTTTTGAAGGGGTTAAAGGTTGAATTTTGATTTGAAATTTTTAGGGGACCCTCATAACATCTGAGGCTAAGTTCTCTCAAAATTTCATAATTTTTGGAGACCTCTAACCTAGTTTTTAAATCGTTCTAAAACTGGTACTGAAAACAGAATCTGTTTTCAGAACTTGAATTGGTTAGGTCTAAAGAAATTTTAAAAACCATATTTTCCGCACCACCTATTCAACCCCCCCCTTCTAGTGGTGCCTTGCAGATCCTACAAAGTTCTGATTGTAGAATGAGTGCGCCAGTCTTAGCATAGGTCCATTAGAACGGTTTAATAGGGATGGTTATGATAGCCTTACCTAACGAAGCAATGGATAGAGAACACTTGGAATATTTTTTCGAAATATGAATAGAGCCTTTAATTTCAATTTTATGTATGCTTCATGTGAACTGATTGTGTAGAATGATTGTGTCAATAGGATGGCTTCGCAACCACGAGGTAGACTGTAGGACCTGTATAGCACCACTAGAAGGAGAGGGGGTTGAATAGTGAGTGCGGAAAATTCGGATTTTAAAACTTTTTAGACCAAAATACTCACTTCTGAAAACAATTTCTATTTTCAGATCCTGATTTGATTTATCTAAATGACCTAGTTGCAGACCTCCAAAAATTATGAAATTTGGTGAGGATGTACTCTCAGATGTTATGAGTAACTCACAAAAATTTCAAATTAAAAATCCAAGCCTAACCCATTGAAAACACGTTTGTGTACAGCTTGCAAAAATCTGTCAGAAACTATACTCCAAAATGAAAAATTTATTCATATTAATTGGGAACTCTAAATGGCCTGAAAAGTTTATGGTAAGACCTTCAAGATATGTACTTTAATGGTTTGAAACAGTTTTTCAAAATTCCCTTGGTAAGTATGTCAAATACGTTGATGTTCTCAACCTTTGCAAGTTTGAGAATCATATTGCACTAGTCTCAGAACTATTAACGTTTGACTGACTTATACTTATGCAAATGAGGTGAAACTTGTGCCAAATGAAAGCTAGGACGTGTGACTATGTTTATGAAATTTTTTTGTGATTTTTGAAAATTGTTTGTAATTTTTACCGTGCTAATGAAAACGATGCAGAAAACTGGAAACTTAAAGTAAAGTGCTGAAAAGTAAGAACACCGAGAATTTTATACTAGTTCGGTTAAAACAACCTGCTCCAGTCTTCGAGGATACCTTCCTCGGATTGCACTAAATACAAAAACACCTTACCACAAGGATGACTAGAGTTATACACCAACTCCACCCTTTTACAATCAAACAATCAAACAAACCAATCACGAACACCACCACCGATCGAATGAAGGCTTGATCACACCTTGATCAACCTTTGACAAGAAATGAACGAGTGTAGGTGGTATAATAAAATCCTATATAATATGTGAAATATAAGAATGATAGGCTTGAGGCTAAGAGCAAGAGAAAGAAAGGAAGAAGAAGAGAGTAGTCTTGCTTTTTGGACTTGTAAGAATAATAACTTTGCTTAGCCTTGTCTTGCATCATCTTCTTCTTTCTATAACATTGTGGCCACCCCCCTAGGGTTAACTTCTTCGTTGAGAATTGTCTCGAATGCCCTTGGAAGATTGCCTTGTGTAAATGATGACACAACCTTGATTACTTGGTGCAATATGATTAGAGGGATGACTTGTCTTTGCCTAGTTGTCACTTCTTGACAAGCCATCTTTAATCCACCTTGGCACACTTTAAATGAGCTGAAATTTCTTCAAAAAATATGAAAACATGTGCTCAAAATCAAGGTGAATAACTACAATATAATCATAATTCAATCTCCTTAAGTTTTGGAAGACAATTGAAGGCAAACAATGGAAGAAAATCGGCCACTCCATTGCCATGTGCTGAAATTTTCAGCGTGTGGTTTATTTGAATTCTTTCCTTATGTGTTGCCCTTTTCAATGTCACCAATCTTGTGTGGCATGTCCTCCACCAATTGAATTTCCAAATAAGCTCTACCTAGGCTCCAAGAATGCTGAAAATGGCGTGTGAAATAGGCTGTATGTGCTGAAATTCTTTTTATGTCAACTTTGCCAAATAATGCGCAATATTCACACATGTATGGTAAACTGGAATCAGCCCTATTTTGAACATTCTAGAACACTTTAAAATGTCTTGAATGTGTAAAAAGTGTCTAGATACATGTTACACCAAAGTCACAAACGTTCCATGTGTGTAGGTTTGTAGAAAACCAAATTTTCGACTTTAGTCGATTATGCGATTTTTCTCCGATGAATTTCAAACTTCCTACATATGTAATATATAATATGTCACACATAATATACATAAAATGAGGTGTGTATTCATCTCCAATAGCTGAGTATAAATGCCCCATGTGGCAAAATAGAATTGAGTTTGAATTCTCCACAAATCTAGGCTAAATTGTGGGTGATTTATGTATGCAAACATGGTATGACCTTGTGGCTGAATGTAACATGTGAATCACAAAATTTTTGAATATTTTTGATGTATATAGGCTGGCCATCTTTATATGGCAAGTACGTGACATGTCGGTGAAGTTTCGATAGTCACCCGATACGATAATTTTCGGTTTATGACCTTGTAACATATCATTATAATATAAGACCTGAATATACTTATAAATATAAGGTGTATATAGTGGTGTGACGTTGACGTATGTTTATAATATATGTGACGTGTCAGTGAAACGTCGGAACATAATTATATAGTTTGTCGCATAAAAAATATAAAATATATATGTGTGAGTGGCGTGTGATTTGAGGTGTGGAGAGGAGAAGACTTTCCATTTTAAAATTTTTTGCCATATAGCTCTCACCAAATATGTCTTCAATTAATGAACTAGTTAGTTCATTTCCTTAAGCAATTCACTTAATGAACTAGTTTCTTAATCATGGCACCTGAAAATAGTATAAAGACAACAAATGTTTGCTACATGATGTAAGCATTAACGCTTCATGGCTTGTTAGTACGACAACATTATATAAAAACATGTAAAGCATTTTTATCACATAAATATGTCAAGTAAAGTTTATTCATGCATTTCGTAAGCACGTGACATTTAAATCATGCGTTTGTAAATCACTCAAACCCTTTTTCTCAACAATCTCTCCCTTTTGATGTTTGCAAAATAACATTGGTCCATGATTTAAATCTGATAGCTCCCCTTACAATTTTGCACAAATTTAAAATTTGAATTCCATATCGTGCTCCTCCTTAAATCATGCTTCCCTCTCCCTCTTGAATCATGCTTTTCTCTCCCTCTTTATTTTGTAAAAATCATCAAAACTACAAGTAACAATGGAAAGAAATAACAGTTTATAGCATATCAACCGAAATCATGCATAATTTCGAACATAAAAGTTTCATATGTTGCTTGATTTAGTTCTTTGGTGAATATGTCGGCTACTTGAGCTTCAGTATAGACATGTTCTATAACAATATCACCATTATTTATATGATCATGAAAAAAGTGATATCGTACCTCTATATGTTTTGCCTTAGAATGTAAAACGGGGTTTTTAGACAGGTTAATAGCACTCATACTATCACAATATATGGGGATGCGATTTACAGCTATTCCAAAATTGGATAGTTGTTGTTTTAGCCATAATAGTTGTGTGCAACAAAGACTGAGTGCCATGTATTCCTCTTCAGTGGTGGATAATGCTACATTAGCTTGATTTTTTTTGAAAACCAAGACATCAATGAATTGCCAATGAATTCACATGTACCGCTTGTGCTTTTTCTATCTATTTTACATCCGCCATAATCCGCATCAGTATAAGCATGCAAGCTAAATTCATAATTTTTATCCTACCAAATTCCTAATGTGGGAGTATGCTTAATGTATCGAATATCCTTTTCACAGCATTATAGTGTGACACTTTAGGGTTGCTTTGAAAACGAGCATATATACAAACACTAAACATGTATCGAGTCTACTTGTAGTAAGATAAAGCAAAGAACTAAGAAAATAATTTAACTCACCAACCATAGACATCTCAAATTCGGATTTCATGCATATTTCAAATTCTTCTACTATCTTATGAGATGTAGATCCAAATACAATGTTGTCAACATAAATTTGAATAATAAGTAAATCAGATTTTTTTTTTCAAGAATAAAGTACTATCTATGGTTCCTTTTTTAACTCCATTTTCTAAAAGAAAGGTAGCAAAACAATCATACCAAGCCCTAGGTGCTTGTTTTAGACCATATAGTGCCTTCTTCAACTCATACACATGATTAGGGTATTTTATATCCTCAAAGAAGGGTGGTTGTTTTACATATACTTCTTCCTATATAAAACCATTCAAGAATGCACTTTTTACGTCCATTTAATAAAGTTTAAAATTCTTTATGCAAGCAATAGCAAGTAATAATCGTATAGCTTCTAAGCGTGGCGCGGGTGTAAATGTTTCTTCGTAATCTATTCCCTCATGTGTGTCGTGTTCATTATGTACGATAGTTTCTTCTATATCATCTAACATGGGCTTTAGTTCAAAATCATCATCATATTCATCATTTATTTCATATTCACCAAATTCATTAAATTTCACATGAATAGATTCTAAAATCTGTCTAGTGATAGCATCGTAACATCTATATGCCTTAGAATTCACGGAATATCCAACAAAAATGCATTCAAAGGATTTAGACTCAAACTTATCTAAATTATCTTTTGTATTTAAAACAAAGCATTTGCAACCAAACATACAAAAATAATCAATTTACCACATTGGATTGTTACGTTCCCTCGGTAATGGTTAACGAGAGACTTAACCATGCAGGTATGACTGTCTCAAAGTATGCTAATCGATTTACATTGTTTGGCCGCCACCTTCCATCAGGGTTGGTGGACGAGAGACTCAAGATGATTAAGCTCGAGCGGGGGTTGAGTTCGAGGATTAGGACCTGGATTGTTAATACAAACCCAGGTAATTACGGTCAGCTGTTGGATGCCTGTTACTGGGTGGAGTAGGACATTGCCCGGAGAGATGAGGAGGCCGGAGGCAAGAGGCCTCGAAAGATTACAGACGGTCGGTCTGGGCAGCAGGCAAAGTTTCAGCGGAGGCCAGGCAGACGACTGCAGCTCCAGCGCCATCAACAACCCCCACGCCAACAACAGGGTCAAAGACAGCTCCCACCCCAGCAACTACAGAATCATCCACCATCAGCTTTTCCCAGATGTCAGATATGTCAGAAGCAGCATACCGGTGAGTGCCGCATGGGGAATGGAGCGTGCTTTGGATGTGACAGGACCGAGCATATGGTCAGGGATTGCTCGGAAAGGCAGAAGCAGCAGCAGGGAGGCGCACCACAGTATGGAGGACATCCTCAGGTTAACGCTCGAGCCCATATCATGACAGGCGCCGAGGTGGAGGAGGCAGCTAATATCGTAATAGGTATTTTCGATTACGCAATTTAATGTGGTTGATGTTACCTGTTTTGGATGTTAAATGGTGCTATTAATCTGTATTGAAACCCTAATTTGTGACTTTTATGTGCTTAATCAAGAAACCCTATGCTTGAATGTGAATGAATTCAGGTGCGATTTTAGTAAACAACATCCCCTCGAATGTGTTGTTTAACAGTGGCGCAAGCCACTCATTCGTATCTAGGAGGTTGACCAGGAACTGAGCAGCTGCGCTACCTGGTTGGAGACTCCCTATAGAGTTCAGACAGCTGGAGATCAGATTGTCATCTCCCACCATCTGTATAAGAATTTCGGGATTAAGATGGAGGATCAGCAGTTCGAGGCGACATTGATTCTGATACAAATGGGAGATTTTGACGTGATTTTGGGCATGGATTGTTTGTTTCATAACCATGCTCAGATAGATTACCGGACGAAACGAGTGGTGATCCAGATTCTGGTACGGGAGGAGGTTACCTATCAGGGTAACAACAAACTGAAGAAAGCTCCACAGAATATCTACTTGGCGGCAGCACAGGCCTTCGAGCACTGAGGAAAGGAGATGCAGGTTTCCTAGTTTACGCTCTCGATGCGTAGTCTGAGGCGCCGAGACTTGATAGCATTCTAGTGGTTCGACAGTTTCTTGATGTCTCCCAAACAATTTACCCGGCTTGATGCCAGATCGGGAGATAGAGTTCGAAATTAATGTGGTGCCCAGAGTAGAGCCGATCTCTAAGGCTCCATGTCGTAGCTGAGTTGAAGGAGCTGAAGGTGTAGTTATAGGAGCTGATTGATAAGAAGTTTATTCGTCCTAGCATGTCACCGTAGAGAGCACCGGTGTTGTTCGTGAAGAAGAAGGACGGCAATATGCGGCTGTGTATCGACTATAGGGAACTAAACAAGATCACCATTATGAATAAGTATCCCTTGCCGCTGATCAACAATCTTTTCAACCAGCTGTGAGTATGTAATTCGTTTTGTTAATGATTCGTTAGTCGCTACTTTTTGTTGAATATAACTGTACACATGAATGCATGGAGCTACGATATTCAGTAAGATCGATCTTCATTTTGGATATCACCAGTTGAAAATAACAGTAGACGATGTACCGAAAACTGCCTTCTGGACCTGCTAAAGCCATTAGGAGTTTCTGGTGATGCCTTTCGTGTTGACTAATGCCCAGTCGCGTATATGGACCTCATGAATACAGCGTTTAGCGAGCAGCTGGATAAGTTCGTCGTGGTCTTCATCGACGACATACTTTTTTATTCACCAGACGAGGGTGCCCACCGATGAGCACTTGCGAATTGTTCTGAGCATATTACGGGAGAAGCAACTGTACGCCAAATTCAGCAGTGAGAGTTTTAGTTGCGGAATGTTGCATTCTTGGGACATGTTGTTTGAGAGGCAGGCATATTAGTTGATCCCAAGAAGATTGAGGCGATTACAAAATGGCCACGACCGACGAATGTAACTAAGGTTCAGAGTTTTCTGGGGTTAGCAGACTATTACAGGAAATTCATCGAGGGGATTTCTAGGATAGCGGTGCCACTGACCAGGCTAACCCTAAAGAAGACGAAGTTCGAGTGAACTGCAGACTGTGACAGGAACTTTACAGAGCTTAAGCGGAGGTTGACATCAGCTCTAGTATTGGCCTAGCCGGTAGCCGGCGAGAGTTACGTTGTCTGCAGCAACACGTCTTGAAACGGTCTAGGTAAATGAATAAACGAATTTTCCGATGTGAATACTCTATTTGATAAATGTGTTAACCTTTTTCTTGTAGGTTGTGTTCTGATGCTGAAGGATCGGGTTATCGCTTACGCATCTAGACAGCTTAAGCCATACAAGCAGAATTACCCGGTGCATGATCTGGAGTTGGCCGTCATAGTATTTTTGCTGAAGATTTGGAGGCATTATCTGTATGGGAAACGGTGTGAGTTTTATACTGATCATAAGAGTCTGAAATACCTGTTCACTGAGAAAGAGTTGAATATGAGGCATCACAGATGGCTTGACCTGATTAAGGACTACGTCCTGGCGATTCACTATGATCCAAGTAAAGCTAATAAGGTGGCGGGCGCATTAAGTAGGAAATCCAACCATGCGAGGCAAACACCTCTAGAGCAAGAGATGGCTGAGTTCGGATTAGATATGGTCGAGTCGACAGCTAATGTTCTGGCAGCATTGGTGATTTCTCTGACATTTATTGACTGGATTAAAAATGCTCAGCAAGGTGATGCTGAGTGGTAAAGGATTGCCGATAGAGTTAACCAGGCACATGCTAATGATTTTCAGATATGCAGCGACAACATTCTGTGGTTCAGAGACAGATTATGTGTACCGAACGACGATGAGATCAAGAGGGAGATTCCAAAGGAGGCTCATAGTTCACGATTATTAGCCACTGAGATGTATCAGGAATCTACGACATCATTACTGGTGGAATGGGATGAAGCGCCAAATTGCTGAGTATGTTGAGCGGTGTTTAGTATGTCAGCAGGTGAAGAAGGAATATCAGAGACCCACCAAACTTCTACAGCCCTTGTAGATTTGCGAGTGGAAGTAGGAGCACATTACTGTGGACTTCGTCATCGGGCTTCCGAAGACTCGGGGCTGCAGTGACACGATATGGTGATTGTGGATAGACTCACTAAATCAGCAAATTTCCTACCCATGTCGATTTAAGCATCAATGAAGAGACTGGTGCAGGCGTGTATGGATGATGTCGTGAGCCTGCATGGAGTTTCAGTGAGTATAGTTTGCAACAGGGATCTGCGTTTTACCTCGAGATTCCAGACCGTGTTTCACAGCGTTATGGGCACGGAGATTCGGATGAGTACCGCATTCCAACCATAGACTTATGGGCAGACCAAGAGGGCCATACAGACGCTTGAGGACATGTTACGTGTCTGTGTGTTGGATTTCCATGGTTGCTGGTATCGATCAGTGAAGTTGATGGAGTTTTTGTATTATAATAGCTACCACAGCTCTATCGGGATGGCACCATTCGAGGTGTTGCAAGGGAAAAAGTGCCGGTCACCACTTTATTGGGATGATGTCAGTGAAAGGGCTATTACCAGGCAAGATTTAGTAGAGCAGACCAGAGATAAGGTCTAATTGATACGCGAGAGGCTGAAGGCAGCCCAGGACCATAATAAGAGCTAGGCGGACTCGAGACGTCGACCTATCGAGTTCGAGGGTCGGCGACAAGGTGTATTTGAGGGTCTCACTGATGAAAGGAGTTATGCGATTCGAAGTTAGAGGGAAGATGAGTCCTCGCTTCATCGGGCAATATGAGATTCTAGAGAGGATTGGACAGTGGCATACCGACTAGCATTGCCGCTGTCACTATCGCAGATACATGACGTGTTTCACGTGTAACAGCTACGAATGTATGTGCATGACCTGAGTCATGTGTCGGAGCCTCAGGAGTTGGAGATCCAAGATGATGCTCCTATGACGAAGTTCCGATACGTATTCTAGACCGGAAGGAGCAGGTATTGCGGACCAAGTCGATTCCATTCGTAAAATGTTACACCTCGACTCCCGCACATGCGTAGGAAGGTATACCGTCTTAAGATACATAGTGTAACATGTGTCTATTTGTGTATGCCTATGTAAAATTACAAACTATACTTAGATAATCTAAAGGGAGTAATTAAATAAAAGTAGGAAAGGTGTACAAACTTTGGTTGAAAATTAAATTAAGAAAGGGGTGTAGGACATGGAAATAAAGTGGACAAGATTTTTCCAAGTATGCCCCAAAAGGTACCCTAGGGCATGGCCTTCATGCATAGAAAAGGAGAAATAATTTTATTAATCTTTCCTTAATTTCTTAACCAAGTTGGAAAAATTATAAGTGGGCAAAATATACCCACTTTCTTCCCACTAATCCACAAAAGTTCTCCAAAAAATGCCACATGCACCCCCACCTCACTACGGGCCGCCTTCTACTCATTTTCCCAATTTTCCCCATTTTATTTCTTTTCCTTTCCCTCATCATCATTGCATTTCTTACAACATGTAAGAACACCCTCTAATCCTCCACCTTGCATGGCCTTTTCCTCCCACTAACTTCTACCAAACCATGAATCCAATCATTTACCCTCCAACTACACAAATTCGGCCAAGGCTTAGACCAAAGGATAAAAATCCTCTTTTCCAAGACAACTCCCTCATTTGTTTCTCTTCCATTTTCCATAATTCACTCTCTCACTAAAACATTTCCTCTCCATCTCATTACTTTCTCAAAAAGATCAAATTTTTCTCTCTTCCCCCTCCTTCAACTAAGAACACCCAAAGCTTAGGAAGAAGAAGGATTCTTCCATTTGCAAGCACCCTTCCAGCTCAAGTGCAAGGATCCTCAAGGTAAAGAACCTCCTCTTCCTCTCTACCCCTCTCTTCCATCATCCATTTTCTCACAAAAGGCTCCAATGTCCTTCATCTAGGCCCCAAACTGTGAACCAAGTCAAGAAGGTAGAAGGAGTAGTGTTAATCCACAAAGTAGGAACCTTCAAGTCATTTAAAGGTATGAATCATCAACATTGAGTTTTAGAACATTCAAAGTATCTTCTTCCTCAAAAATGACTAACTCATCATTCCTTTTGGCCATCTAGGTCGTGTCCCCAAGCCCAAAGAAAGAAGGAATCTTTCACTCCAAGAACAAAGGCAAGTATTCCTCTTAGTTCCTTCATGCATCTTCAAAAATGAGTCATCTATGTTCACATAAAAGCTTGGATCATGCATGCATATGTTCAAATGAAGTTTTCATTACAATGATACAAAAAGTGTACTTGCATGCCAAAGCTATGTAGTTTTGTGTGTAGTACTTGTATGGATTCATGCATATGGCTAGGATGAGAATTAAGAGGGTAAGGCATGGCAAGATTTTGATATATTTAGCCCTATTAGGGGTGTGCATGGCATGTAAGAATAGAATGTAGGCATGCATGGTCCATTTCCATGAAAAGTGTTGGTAGCTTAATACACTTTCTTGAAAATTGTACTAAGATCCTCACTTTGATCCATCTTCATATATGTGTTTAGGATTATCATTACCTTCATGAGTTCATATGTTTTCTAGTGTATTTGCATGAATATGGTCATGATTTAGTATGATTATGGTGCATCATAAATTATACTATAATGCATGACATAAAAGATAGCTTCTTTGATGATCATCACTTTATTTTCATGCATTCCCCCCTAAAGATGGGGCTGTTTTGGCCTCCATTATTGGACGCGATTTCATCACCATCATCATGATGTGTATCTTGATGATCATGTCCTGAGAAGGTGTATTTTCATGGGTTTCACTCTCTTATGTGTATGCATGTAACTGGCAATATGATCATCACCATGATCATGGTTCTTTTGATCATGATTATGGTGGATATGACCATACCTAAGGCTTAGCATGTTAAGATCATAAAATCAATGCATCATCATGCACCATCAAGATAGATATTCATGGTAGTTTAAGGGAAAAGGTGATTGTCATCATTCTAGCATATATGATGTAAGGAACAACTTGAAACTCCTGTGATATGTGTGTGTGTGATGTTCTCGGCCAAGGGGCCAAATTGGGTATCATTATGATGTTCAACAATAATTTGAGTATATCTATGTAAATATATGTATAAGTATATTATATATGTGGTAAATTGAGGGATGAGGAAACCAAATAATTTAGAATGGATAGCACACTAAAATGGGGCTGTTTTGGCCATTTTGATCGCAAGCCCTATAAGGACATAAAGGTAATTTCAAAACTTCAGAAATATGAAAAAGTGGGTTGTTTTGGATGACTTTAAAACAAAATAAGTAATGGACATATTAACGGAATGAAATTAGTGGTTAGGAGACCAAAAAGGGGATGTTTTGGACAAAGAAAACCGAGGCCACCCTAGTAAGGGCAAAATAGTCATTTCACATAAGAACTTGACATGAAAATAAGCAATTAATGGACTTAGGGGCTGACAACATGATTTTCAAAATTAAAAGATTTTATCAAACGATCACGTTTACGAAATGGTTATTGCATAAGATGTTCTAAACGGACTTTTACGAATAAAGAACCTAGCGCGAGACGAATGATTCCATACGACTTATGTATGTTCATGTTGGCTGAGTGTAACACCTTATCCGGGACAAAGGATCTCTGCCTTTATGATACATCTACGATGTTATGTTTATGGAGAGCTGCCTGACATCTGGTCCTAGGGGAGAATGTCAAGGGCAAACTATCGCTATGGTTGGGTGTGACACCGCGTCTGGGACTCGGAATCTCTGCTATAATGCGTCACTGTTAGTTCTATGTACGTATGATGTAACACTGTGGTTGGACCATCGGGATTTATATTTGTACAGAAGACTACTCGGGGGATCATTTGGCATGTCGTGGGTACCGTTCTTATGATACGAAAAGTGCTATAACCAATACATGATTTGCCATGTTTATGAAAGTTATGAAATGATATGTTTCTAAATGTTTTACGATGCATGCATCGCATAGCTACCTCATGAGCACTTGATACCCTTTACGTCGTTATCACTCCCACACTTTTCCCTAGTGTGACAGACAGATAGGTACCAATAGGCACATGGACACGAACTTAGAAAAGATTATGGTCTAGGATAATCAAGATTATACGGAAGATAATTAAGTTCCTAAAATACTGTTAATGAATGATTTAAACTACTTTGTTGTCTGTTCTATTTACTGTTGTTATATAAGTTGCCTGTTATTTCCTTGTTTCTACGGAGACAGTTCATGTTCTTTATTTTACTGTATTTATTTCATTACCCCGTCTCCCATGCATGATCCACATGACGAATCTAGGCGGAAATACTTGCTGAGCAATTCATTATTGCTATACCCTTATTTTACGCTTTGCAGAGCCTCAGTACCCAGAGCTGGATAATATAGAGGATGAGCCAAGAGAGTAGGTTCTATGGAATGTCTAGTGGCCCTTAGTTCCAGATTTTGTACTTTGATATTCCAGCCATGTACTTATGTTTCGATGTACTGATGGTACTGCATTTGGATGTAGCTACGATGTACTCATGTCGATGTTTTATTCTGTCTTTTTATGATGCTTTCGCTATTTGATACATGTTTGTGACGATGTGCATACAGATGTTATCGACGTATTGTAATTCTCTTAACAGAGTACGGCAGGTGTATCGTGCCGAGACCCTAGTCCTGTGCGGGGTGATACAATCCATGATTTAGATCCACAGCGGGCAACATAAGATAAACAATGACATGTACTTAGGCTACGATCTTAGAGTCTAAGTTCTGATTGTAGAATGAGTGCGCCAGCCTTAGGATAGGTCCCTTAGAACGGTTTAATAGGCGAATGCAAGAATTCAAGCCTCGCTCAAACTTGATCATCTTGAGACGCTCATCTCCCATTGTGGGTGGAACATACTTCCCCAAAGTTGTGGAATGATTATCATAGTCTGCTACTGTCATGCTGGGTGCCTGCTTCAGACACTCGAACATCCCGATTTTCTGCAATGTCAGTGATGGTGGAATGTAGAACTTATGGAAATCCTCTAGAAAAAACGAGTCCAAGTAACTGGTAGTGGCAAATGCTGCACATTAATCTTCCACCACTGATTGGCCTTTCCAATCAGAAAATGTAGGATCACCTATGCCTTCATCTCGTCGGACACCGAATCAGCTCAAAATTATTGTGTACCTCATCGTGCCATTTCCTAGCTACATCTGGATCAGATCCTCCATCAAAAGTCAAAACTCGGGATCTCTTTAAGTCTCCAAAAAAGAAACGAGTACCGTACTACTGAAGGGTAGTGGCGGAGGTGTGGCATGATTATGATTATTATTATTATCGACTGCTTGACCAATTTATACTAGGGTGTTCAGCACATCCTACTAAAAATCTCCCTGATCATGCTGTTGAGACGGTGGTACTGCCTCCGGTGGAGGTTGCGGTATAGAATTCCCCTGGCAAGTCTACCTCTCCGTCATGGAGGCATCATATTAGAACATTTACATTAGTTTTAACAGATTACATATATACATAAATAAATTTTATTCAAATCATCTAGCATGTCCCTTAAATAATAATTCCAGTTATTAGTGTTTCACTGTGTCCTTTTATTACTTAAGTAAACCTAGGGTTTTTTTGTCTGTTTATCTATAAACCGTTCTAGTTAGCTTAGTATAAGTTTGTCACCTGCATAACAAACATCATCAATAAAGTTAACATTTACCATCTATCTAAGTCCATAAAATCGCCAGCTACATACGTGTCCATCCTTAATGTCTCAAATCGATGACTAAGCAAATCATCATACTTATCCTTATTCTGTTTATGCATCAAATCACTCCATGCTCAATGTACATGCCATATTATTGCGATGTCTTTAAAAATTATGGCATAAAAATTCCATAACAATGAAAGATCAAATATGATATCCATATCCATTTTCCATTACATTTCAAAACATAGCATTTTCATAAACATGACATTTTCATATGATGGCTACAACATTTTACCTTACATGCGAATGCTATCGTCATATTAACGGAATAATCTCCCATATAGTCACATGTACAAATATGAATCCCGATGTTCTAAACAGGTGTTACATCATAAGTACATAAACTAACGGTGACTCGATATGACGGAGATTCCTTGTCCCCGACATGGTGTTACACTCGGGCCCATAAAGAGATATACTATATGCCCATGACATCAACCTCCTTAGGTTCTGATGCTATGACGGTTACCAATCATCGATAACATACTATATGCTCATGACACCAACCACATCGGACATGGTGTCATGATGGCCTCCGAATGACTATATACATACAATAAACATGTCATAGGATATCTGACTATACAATATGATTCTATATGAAAGGGTAATTTTTAAAAACATTTCATGAGATGCAAAATGGATGCACATACACTCGGCCACTTAGTCCATTTCACATATATATTTTCTCAAATATTCTCATATCATCATGTCATTAAAACTCTATACATATACACACAATCCATGTCTTAAATCATGAAAATCTACCCTATTTGTGTCCTCTACCAGTCTCGACCAACAGCCCCACAACAGTCCATTTTTTATACAATTTCATCCATCATCACTTTATTAAATCATACATTCTATACATAATCTCATGGCACAACAATAAGACATTTAATATACTCATTTCATAAGTACTTTAATATATCATATGAGGGTACATAACATAGCCATAATTTATATCATACTATATTTCATACATTTATGTATCCATAATCATGTAGCAAATTTATTTGTTGCATAAATAGGTCTTACGGCCGTGTATCCCATTCATACATATGTATATCTCCATAAACATGTAACAAACTTATTATTGTCCATATTTACGCCTTATGGCCGAAAATTGTCTTTCACCTACAAAACATATAAATCTCATTTTAATCACACCTTATACATATCTCTTGAAATTGAAATTTATTCTAATCATATGCATATCACTTTCCATCAAATGAGGATTTTCAAGGTTAATTTCATCATGAAAATACATACTATATACAAGATAATGGACCCAATGAAAAGAGAGTAACGAGGCTAAAACCTCCTCTAGGCCGTGTGTTATGTGTATGCTAATAGGCATGGTGACCATCAAGAAACAACTTTTGTGACCTAGAATTATAGCCATGAATATGATTGTCTCATAACATGCTAAATCAAGACTGCTAAGGCTTACCAAAACCGAGAATACAGGTCAAATACATACATGATGGTCCTCATGGAAAATACATAAACAAATACATCAAAATTATCTCCATTTTCTTTCATTATCTTCTACATACACCATATAAGAGTTATTCATTTCTTTTCATTTATACATATGAGTCCATATACTCATCATGTTGGCCGATTTATAGGGGTCACATATCATAACATATACATCACATAGAAACATATCTTTTACATCTTGCTACTAAAATATTGAACATACTTCATGAATGATCCAACTTTTGTTTTAACATATGTACTTAATATTTTGAAAATCCATGAAGGATTTAGGAAAAGTACTTGCCTTTCTCTCTTAGTTCTTAGAATGCAAAAGAAGATTTCCTCACTTGACTTGGGAGAAAACTTTCTCCTTTCCTCCTTAAATAAGCCACATGTTTGGGGTGTAAAAATGAGAGGTTAGTGAGCAACTATGGAAAGTGATATATAGATGAACTTAAACTCATTCTACATGAAGTTTTTACCTTACTCCTTCTTGGTTCTTGGTTCTACAGAATTCGGCCAACACACTTGGACGAAGGAGGATATTCTAACTCTTAACTTAAATGATGGTGTGGGGTGGTGAGAAGAAGTTTTCCTCTTTGTTTTTTCTTGCTACACACTCGGGCCCAAGGGTTAAAATGGAGGTTGGAAGACTTTGTTTTTCTTTCTTGGAAAGGAAAGAGAGTTTTCTTTGGGGATGTAATATTGCTAAGTGTAAAATGAGAGGAAGAAAAGAGTTCTCTCTTTTCTATAGAGTGGACGATTTGGGAGGGCTTGAGTGGGGAGGAAGACTTCATCATGAAGTCTTAGAAGGATTTGTAAGAAGACATGATGTTTGCATGTCTTAGAAAGAGAAGAGGGTGAAGTGTAAGAAAAGATAAATCTCCCTGCTTTGACTAAAGGAGTGGTCAGTCATAAGGAGAAAAGAGAGAGTGGTTTTGGTTTGTTGAAAGGTGTAAGAAGGGTGTAAGAAGAGGGAAGGCTTTTTGGTAAACAGAATGATGGCTCCATGTGGGTTGAAGACAAACAAAAATTGTCTTCCTTCCTTAAGAAAATGGTCGGGTAGGGGGGCTGAAATGGGAGGTGGTTTGGTTTGTTGGATGTGTAAGAATAGCGTAAGAAATGGTGTAAGGGATGGAAGCTTTTGGGTGGAAAGAAATGATTGTTTCTAGTGGATAAAACCAACAAAATCTTTTCTTATTCTTGTTTGGGGGTGGCCGACCTATAGGGGTTGGGAGTAGTTAGAATATGACAAAATTTCATCATTGTATTCCAACGCAATTTTCTACACTTAGTATTTTGTTGGAACATTAATCTAACCAAAATTTCTTTTTTTCCCTCCTAAAGGGCCGACCTATATATGTATATATGTGTGTGTGTGTGCGCTTGTGTGTATATATATATATATATATATATATATATATATATATATATATATTCTTTTTCTTTTCTTCTTCCCAAAATATCTTCCTATTTCTTATTTTTTCCTTTTATTTAAGTGGTGTTAAATTCTTGTTTCATGTCTTTTTCTTTTGATTTAATTTGTTCTAATAACTTAAGTTGTTGCCTACTAGTCTTATTTTAATTTCTACATGAAATCGTAAAATGTCTGTTAGCGAATTTAGTCATATGTCAATTTTTCGAGTAATTTAATACTTGCACATATTTTTAAACGTCACTAAATGCAATATTGAAACATGTTTCGACGTAACGAAATTTGGGGGCGTAACATTAGCATTGGATTTTGGTTGTCTTTATTTTCATTAGGATACTTTTGCGTATGCATTTCACCTCATTCATGATTTGTTTACTTATAGCTTTACACCTTACGCACACATTTGAACCTCGTTTAAAGTTGGTCTTTAGGTTGGATTGTCAATATTGAATTTGTATGAGCAAGCTTATTCCTTATGGTTTGATCCGGTAATCATGGCTAGCTATCTCTACATAGGCTTAAAAAAGGCTTAACTCTTGGGTGGAGTCCCATCATAGCACACTAAAGAATATAATCATTACATATCAGTAATTTTAGACGAAATCAACTCTAATACTCCCAAAATAACTTGGGCATTAGTCACCAACATCTATCATATTTGGGTGTATTAGCACCATTCTCAATAGTTTTCGGTGAAAAATTCTTAATCAAATGAACAAATAAAGTCAGCGGACAAAAAGAGAGCAAGTGAGCAAATCTGAAGAAACAAGAGAGCATAGCCTGCAAATTAAAAATTCTATTTTGGAAAATATACTGAACAACTTCTGAACTGTCAAGAAAAATCTCTCTAATCTCATCTTCATTTTGCTTTGTAAACACATTATTTTTGTCATGTAATTTTTTTACATTCATAGAGAGCTTACTTTGATAATCAACATTTATTTGGAGATGTGTCATCCATCTTTAACTCAAATAAAAATATATTGGTGAATCTTAAGAAAAGTTTGTCACAAAAGATGAAGAAACAAGTAGAAAGCCTTTGAGTCCTTGCGGCTAGAGGTAGAAGTAGTTGATATTAAAGCTTTCATTTGTGATTTGTGAAGCTCTGTTGGGTTTATTGGAGAAGCACGTAGAAAAGATTTTAAGCCCTTACTTGGTCTAGTAAAGCTTGTTGAAGACTTGAAATTTTTCCTTCTTTGTAAATTAACTGCGCTTTTTATATTGTGAAGTAGCAGTTGATCGACATAGCTTGACGCATCATTATGGGTCATCGAAAACAATCTCTTTGTGTTTCTGACACATGGATATGATTGCGTACATCCGATCCCCTCATACCCTGTCATAGCCGAGAGCTCTAAGACAATGGGGTAATGTTGTTGTTGTTGTAGTTGGGATGTTATATGTGAATTTTATGAACAATTCGTGTAATTAATTAACAAATTAATATGATCACACAATAAAAAACACAAGTGATGAACATAAACCAAGAAGATGCCAATCACAAGAATTGCAAGAGGAAAATATCAAGAATGCTCTGTACAGGAGCTAAAATGCAGTAACCGTCAATCTATGTTTGTTACATACTTTAAAGGAGAAGAAAATGTGTGAAATTACTAAAATTCTCCTCAACTAATTCAGTCCCCTTTTAATAAAACAAGGGCATTTTTGTCATCTCCTTCCAAATACAAATTCTGCCGCCACATTCTTTCTTCTCCCTTCTTCTATTTCTTCGTAGCTAATGTATTCCAACCTTCATACACCATTGACCTTATTCCTCATCCAATGGTTGCCAAGAATGCTCACTAGGATCACGGTCTGTCACACCCCTCCTCAAGCCATGTTTGCCATAAAGATTGAACACTCCAATTGATTACAGCATTGTTGTTAACCTCCAGTGATTCAGAGCCTTTGTGAACATGTTTGCCAGTTGAAGATCTGTGAGTATAGGCATTAGCTTCAGGGTCCCAGTCTGTACCTTTTCTCTAACAGGATGACAGTCTATTTCGATGTGCTTGGTCCTTTCATGAAACACCAGGTTTTCAGCAATGTAGATAGCACTTTTACTATCACAAAAAAGCTTTACTGGTTTTTGATCAGGCAAGTTCAAATCATCAACCAGATACAACAACCATTGTAATTCACAAGCCACAACATCCATAGCCCTGTATTCAGCCTCATCTGACGATCTGGAAACCGCAGTTTGCTTTTTTGCTTTCTAGGAAATTAGAGAACCGCCTAAAAATACAAAGTATCCTGTTATAGACCTCCTACTCTCATTGCACCCTGCCTAGTCAGAGTCTACAAAGCCCTGTAATTGCAATGTCCCTGTTCTAGGGAAGAGTAATCCTTGCCCTGCCTTCCCTTTCAAGTACCTTAACACTCTATGGGCTGCTTTGACATGATTGATTATGGGCCAATCAAAAAACTGGCTCAGTTGTTGTAATGAGAATGAAATGTCAGGCCTAGTAAGATTAAGGTAGATTAGTTTACCTATAAGACTCCTATACTGGGAGACATCAGCATAAGGATCTGAATCATTGTGAGGTAAAGCCTGATGCGTCTCCATAGGTGTTTTGGTTGGTTTGCTTCCCAGGAAACCACTCTCTTCCAACAATTCAAGTGTGTATTTCCTCTGGTTTATGATCAGTCCATCTTTAGACCTTACCATCTCAATTCATAAGAAGTATCTCAGCTCACCCATATCCTTTATTCTAAATTTCTAGTGTAGCAAATCTTTAAGTTCTTGTATGGATTCCAGCTTGTCACAGCTCATTATCATATCACCTACATATATAAGCAAAACTAGTATTAAAGTCCCAACTGTCTTGGTGAACATGGTGTAATCACACATAGACTGCGTGAAACCCTGACTGTTTCAGAAAACTTGTGCGCATGGTATTCCACTCGCTGCTTGCCTGTTTAAGGCCATAAAGAGACTTTTGAAGTTTACACACCATCTCAGGCCTAGGCAACACAGTTTCTGGTGGAGGTGTCATGTAAATATCTTCATGAAGATCACCATGAAGAAAGGCATTGTTGATATCAAGCTGTTGAAGATGCCATCCCCTCCTGGCTGCCAAAGCCAATAATGTTCTGACTGTAGTCATCTTGGCTATAGGAGAAAATGTATCTCAATAATCAATGCCGTACTGTTGGGTGTACCCTCTTGTAACTAACCAAGCTTTGTATCTCTCCACACTTTCATCAGCTTTATATTTCACTTTATACACCAATTTGCAACTAATGGGACGTTTGCCTTGAGGTAAAGGCACCAAGCTCCAAGTCTGATTCTCCTCCAAGGCCTTAATTTTAGCATTCATAGAATCTTGCCAGGCTGGGGCAGCAGCTGCTTCTGCATTAGAAGAAGGTTCTACATGCATGCTTATATTCAATGTGTAAGACTTATACTGAGGAGCTAAAGATGCAAATGTCATGTCTTTATGGATGGGATGAGGATTAGAGTAAGAGAGGGACGAATCAGAAGCTGAGGCCAGATTACAGTAGTAATCTTGAAGATAAGATGGAGGTTTTTTGAGTCTAGTAGTTCTGTAGTAAGTTGTAATAGGAGTGGGTTGTCTTTCTGAAACTGTCTGTGTATCTGGCATTGTGTCAGGTATGGGTGGTAATTCAACACATAGTTTTCCAAAGGAAGGGTTATATGTCCCAGGAGAACCTGATGATCCAGAGGAAGATTCATGAGAGGCTTGAGGATTAATGAATGTGATAGGTACATGATCAACAGGATGGTCAATGGAAGGTTGTAAATCTGTGGTTTCAAATGGATGTTGGTGTTGAGGTTCAGATGGTATTGAATGGGCTATAGGATCAAAAGAAATGGGTGCTTGATCATCATACCAAGATTGAGAGTGTGTTGAATGGTGCATACGGGTAGCTTCGGGCAGGAGATTTATGAGCTTGAGAGTCTGTGGGAAGATGAAAAGGAAAAATGTGCTCATGAAAGGTCACATCTTTTGAAATGAATACATCCTTGCTGGCAATATTTTGCAAGATACATCCCTTACGGTGTGATGATATGCCAAGGAAAACACTTTTGACTGCCCTGGGTGCAAATTTTTCCTTATGCAGATGTGTATCAGTATCAAATGATAGGCATCCAAAGACCTTCAAATGATCATATTTGGGGTGAGTAGTGTAGAGAAGTTCATGAGGTGTCTTGTGGTTAAGAAGGGGAGAAGGAGTAAGATTGATGAGGTAGGTTGAATGCTGAATGCAAAACCCCCAATATTGTCTTGGCAGATGTGACTGGAATCTTAAGGCTCTTGCAACATTTAGCAAGTGTTGATGTTTTCTTTCTACCAACCCGTTTTGCTGTGGGGTATAAACACAACTAGTCTGATGAATGATTCCTTTATGTGCAAAGAAAGAATTCATGTTAAATTCTTGGCCATTGTCAATCCTAATAACTTTGATGAAAGAATTAAATTGCACAAGCACAAACTGATAAAAGCTCTCTATAATCTTTTTTGCCTCAGATTTTGATTTCATCAAGTACACTCAGCAATACCTTGTATGATCATCTACCACAGTAAGGAAATAGTGTTGTTTATACATAATAGGGTATTTGTATAGACCCCAGATGTCCATGTGAATGAGAGAAAAGGGTGAAGACGAAACAAAAGATGAAATAGGGAAGGGCATTCTTTTTTGTTTATCAAGAGGACAAACATTACAACAATCCTAATCCACTTTAGTAATGATACTTGGTTGCTGCTTGTGTACTTCCTTCAGTCCAGCTATTCCCATATGGCCAAGTCTCATATGCCATAGAATGCCCTCACTTACAGATGCAACTGAGTGCTGAGATGAATGAAACAAGATCTTGTTGACGTATGATTGGTTATGCCCTACAGATGGTATCCCTCTTTTTTTTCAGCTGAACCAATCATCCCCTTTGTCCTCTTTTCCTAGATTAGGCACATATGGTCATCAAATATAATAGTGACAAGTCCATGATGAGTGAGTTTACTGAGGGATATGAGATTAAAGGTGAAGGTAGGAATATAGAACACATCATGTAAGATCAAGTCAGAATTGATCCTCACTGTACCTATGTGAGTGATATTGGCTATGTGGGAAGATTAACAGAAATGCAAGAAGCAGGTTGATATGATTCAAAGAGATAAAGACATGAACAAATGTGATTTGTAGCTTCAGAGTCTAAGATCCACACAGTTGAATTTTCACAAGATGTATTACCCTCACACTTACCTGAAGCCTTTGCCTGCTGGGCACTCATCACTGCGTGCAGACCACTGTTGACATTAGAGTTTACTGCTCTCTCCTTATGTCCTTTGTCTTGATGGTCCCTAAGTAGATTAAGAAACTGTGAATATTGTTCTTGGGTTAAATTGGGGGCAATGCCTAGATCTGAGGCCATCATACTGTGTCCACCATCCTCATAAACCTCCACTCCATCACCATCATTCTGGTTTAGTCCTTCATCCTGATATTGATAACTATACTCTCCACTTACACAGTTTACACTATTTCGTGGCTTGTGTCCTGGTGGATACCCATGTTTCTTGTAACAGCGATCAATTGCATGCCCAAACATATTAGTAAGTACATACAGGTACTTTAGAGTTTGGAACACCCGACCTTGAGAAGTCCTTCCTATAACCTTTGTTGGCAGGTCTAGGCAATAGAGCGCCATTGCTTGTATCCATCCCCGACTTAGTTTGAAAACTACCATATCTGGTATTGCCTTCCACATTCATTACTATTGACGAATTATTTCTGAAATGTGGTTGATTATTAGAATATGCAAGCTTCCTTTCGAATTTAACAGTCATTGCAAAGACTGTTTTAAGATCTGGCAACGGTGTTGACATCAACACCTGAGATTTTACGGGCTCGAATTCCTTATTTAGGTCTTTCAGAAGCTTAATAACAAGTCATCCTCAATGAACTTATGCATCTGAGCAGTTAAATCACAAGTACACCTATGGCAATTGCAAATAGGTATGGATCTTAATACAAGTAATTCTTCCCAAAGCACTTTCAATCTGGTGTAATATTCTGTGACTGAGGAGTTATCTTGTTTGGCGGCATAAAACTCTTCCTGAAGGTCTGACAATTTGAAGGCATCCGCGTTTCCATGCCTATGCTTTACATCATTCCATATATCTGAGGCATCATCCACCCACATGACACTTTGTCCTATAGGACCACCGACATAGTTCACTAGCCAAGCTGCTACCATATTGTTTGCTTTGGTCCAAGCCGCATATCTTCGAGATGCTTCAGCAGGTTTAGTGATTGTATCGTCTACGAAAGCTTTTTTTTTTGGATTGGACAGCACACTTGAAACTCCTACTCTAACTATGGTAATTGTGATCATCAAGTAATGGTCGAACAAGAATCAAAGAAGGACTATCATTCGGATGAATATACAAAGGATCACCCAAGGATCCACAGAATTAGCAGAAACAAATGCAGATTGCGATGTGAAGGGAGAATTGTTGTTGTTTGCCATAAAGATTCCAAAATTCATGAATCAAAGCTCTGATACCATGTGAATTTTATGAACAATTCGTGTAATCAATTAACAAATCAATATGATCACACAATCAAGAACACAAGCGATGAACATAAACGAAGAAGATGCCAATCACAAGAATTGCAAGAGGAAAATATCAAGAATGCTCGGTACAGGAGCTAAAATGCTGTAACTGTCAATCTCTGTTTGTTACAGACTTTAAAGGAGAAGAAAATGTGTGAAATTACTAAAATAACCCTCAACTAATTCAGTTCCCTTTTAATAAAACAAGGAGACAAGGACATTTTTGTCATCTCCTTCCAAATACAAATTCTAACGCCACATTCTTTCTTCTCCCTTCTATTTCTTCGCAGCTAACGTATTCTAATCTTTATACACCATTGATCTTATTCCTCATCCAATGGTTGCCGAGACGGCTCATTAGGATCACGGTCTGTCACATTGTAAAAGTTAAAAAGCTCTTAAGCTCCAGCTTGAAAGAGAAAAAGTTGATAGAGCTTTGAGGTCAAAGTTGTAACTTGAATGTCAACTCCTAACAACAGCTTCATTTTGAGTAAGAGTGGATGGCACCTTGTCAAGTAATCACTCGTAACTGGTGTACGCATTAAAAATTAAACCACGCTTGTGAATGTTAAAAGTTTTCCAAGAATCAAATATTACAATGATAAAGTCGGAAGGGATTAACGCATATATTTTTTTATATGAAAATTTTTATTGAAATGAAGCCTCACTTATGGCGGAGGAATACCATATTACATAGTCATCGTAAGAGAATAAATTGATCAAAAAGCTAATGATCGCTAGCCTCAAATCGTATATGATATGCCGCATTAAAACCTTGCCATGTAAAACCACCCTTGTATATAAAACCTTGGTGAAGGAAAAAACGTACATATTTATACGACTGGAATGGGAACCAAATGCAGGAAAACGAAAACCCAGAAGGACGTTGCGTGCAACTTGAAACTCCATTGGGCGCAGCAGATGACAATGCGTAGCCGTAGGGAACCAGTCGGATGACCATAGCAAGAGATGTCCAACAGTTTGTGCCTCATAACAGAACAAAAATGAAAGGATTACCATCTGCGCTGTATTAGAAATTCGCGTAAAAGAATGACTGAAAGACATACCCATGTCACATTGATTCTCCCAGAACCAAGGTGACCACAAAAACTGATGCCGCATCCCATAGAGCGTCCGACACAAATGACGCTGCCTCAGTGTAGGTGCCTCAGCCAGCCAACATTGCAATGTACGCACCAAATGAAAAGTCATGAAAAAAACCATGATTGTAAATGATATAGCATGCGAAACAAAAATGCTGCGAAATAGACCAAGCGAAATAAGTTTGCGTACCATCGTTGCCTGGGCCAGTAAAGACCGCAGGCAACAGAGTATGAACAAAGCCAACACAATGTGAGACATGATCAAGTACGCAACGCAGGAAGCTGAAGATCCAATCTGATTGTCCCCCGAACTTCACAAGGAAGCTCCCGAAGGTGTTCGTAGCATGCTAAGCCTGCCGTCCTATAACCATAACGTGCAAGATGATGAGCAGTTGTATTTGCCTCTCTGGGACAATATTGTATAATTGAGTTGTTGAGAGATAACAGTGATGTTGTACGCCGAACATCATCCCCCAATGCGCCTGTGTAAGAATGCGTGTCGGCCAACATAGAAAGAAGAAGCTGGCAATCCGTCTCTACAATAAGTTGGCTATATTCCCTCGCATAGTAAGCCACAGCTAACATCAACGTCATCAACTCCACCCGCACCGGACTTACCATAGGCAATGCAAATGCAATGGCCGAAACCAAGAGGCCCTAATCTGAACGAAGTATTGCGGCACCCGTTGCCAAATATCGTCCAACTGTTGCATCCACATTGAGCTTCATCTTGCCTGTGGGGGGCAGTATCCAACGAACTATTCTTATCCGCCTAGAACGCAAAGGTGGAGAGAATTGAAGCGAGACTAAATGAGAGAGATTTGATGCACTCTTCTTGCCATTTACCGATGCACACCACGTGTAGATTGACATTCTGATTTTTTCAAACAATTGTTGGGGAGCAAATGTTTCTGAGCCATATCGCACTGCTGCATATTCTTTCCAAACAACCTACAATACCACTGAAGGAACAACCACGTACAACTGTCCGATCATGGTCGATTGTGAGGAGCTGCGCCACCAACGATACAAATGAGCTTTAGTAGCATTACTAACAGGCAATGGTCCCGAAAATACATTGGATATTTCGATCCAAATAGGCTTTATCTTTGATCAATGCAAAAACACATGATCTTGCTCATCTGAAGAAATTCTACAAAAAGCGCATTGCGAAGGAAAAATGGTAGTCCAAGCCCGCATATTATGAACCATGGGTAAAGAGTTGGTCCACAATCTCCATACAAAAATCCGCACACTTGGCTGCATGCTCTTCCACCAAACAAAATGGAACACAATCTGTGTGGAAGAAGCAGATTTGCGATAGTGGCATAAGCTGATTTAATGGAAAATTGCCCATTGGAATACGGAAACCATTGATAAGAGGTTCCACTCCATGTGGTATGTTCCGTCATAAGCGCATATATATATATATATATATATATATATATATATATATATATATTTAAAAACAAAACTATTTTATTAAAGAAAAGACCTCACTTCTGGTGGAGGAAAACCTTATTACAAGTGACATAGAGTATAACGCGCAAAGTAAATGAGTGGTATCCGCATTCAAACCATATACGATATGCCGCATTAAAACCTTGCCAAGTAAAACCACCCTTGTGGATAAAACCTTGGCGAAGGAAAAAGCGTACATATTTATATGATTGAAGTGTGGATAGTCGTTACAGTGTAATAAGACAAATACAGTAAACCACATATGATACAGATGGGACGAATGATGGAGATGCCGCAGAAAACCCCAAGCGTGATGGTGTAGGCTAATGTCGTAAGAACAAATGAGGCCGCCAACAAAAGGAAGATGTTGAAACTGTGATGCACCATTGTGAACCTCGGTGTTGATGATAGTGGAGGCCAGAGAGAAACAGGATCCCGTCCATGCACAATAGCAAAGTAGAAGTGAGTAAACACGATACAACCAACTTGCAGAAAAGTTGAGGGATGACGAGAACATACCGGGTCTGCCGGCACCTATTATGGGACCGACAGAAACAGTGAATGAATGCCAATCCATCTGGAAGACATACAACAACAGTAGAATGTGCGGTTGAATGTTTGAAGCTCGCATCATCATAGAATAATATGTATCAGCATCGTGGTCCGCCAAGCAAAGCCAAACGCCAATCCATGCAGAATATATTGGAATCACAATGTAAGGATGGCAAAGAAAACATGTTAGGTGGTTTAGGATAGAGCAAAAGCATATCATACCGAGCCTGCCTGCCTCAACTAGGAGACAGGCAGAAATAACGAGTGAGAGCCAATCCCTGTGGAAGACCAAAGGTTGATGTATGTGAAATCCCAGCAATTTGAAAGGTGCCGTGTAAAGGGAGCCAGAAGACAATGTAGCCATATGGATCCAACTTCCTTGCAGCATGACAGCCAAAGTCCACTCGACCATGATATGAATATGCCCAAACCACACATAAAGACAGAAAACAACAAAGTCATCGACTACCAGCCAGCAATCATGAAGAAAAGAAATCTGCAGGCAAAATAACTTACCCAACCTGCCTGAACCTAGAGAGGTGCAGGCAGGGAAAAAGAGCTCATGCCAATCCATTTGGAAGACTTACGTATCAAAGTACGCGTAAATGTATTGACGAGAGATCCAATGAGACTGAACTGCGCACTAGTGGCGGAAGTGTAAGAGAGCTGTATATTTGAGTCTTTGGATGTATCATAGCATGCTGTGCAAGATAATGTGCTGCCATGTTCGCTTCCCGATAGATGTGATGGTAGTCCAGATGATGCTGAAGCACTAACGTGTGCAGCAAATGGAGACAATAATTTCCATGAACCAGTTGTGGGTGTGACAATCGTGTGATAAGCAAGGCACAATCTGATTCTAATATAATCGATCGATACAGTTGCAGAAAGAACAATAAACCAAAAACGGCAGCCTGTATCTCGGCATTAATGGGTGTACTTGGAGGCAAGCGAAAGGAAATAGCACCAAGACATGCTCCAGCATGGTCTCGTAATATAGCACCACCTGCACCATAGTGCCTGCCAACCGCAGCATCTGTATTTAACTTGAAACGACCAGATGGAGGCAACCCCCATCGGATCAGTATCGGGCGTGAGCGCTGAAGTGGTGGGATCCATGGAAAAGGTTGAAATGCACCAGTCAACAATTTAGATCCAGCTAGGGATTTACACCACATTTTGATGTCATACTATATGATGAAGTTTAAAGATAATGCTGAGAAAGTAGTTTGATCACCATATACCAGCGAAGCATATGTGCGCCACACATTATAAGTGACAATTGCCGGGATAACAATGCGGAACACACCAAGTAAAGATATGGACGTAGAACGATACCACCAAGATAGCAAGTATTGGCGGAGCGTCAAAGATGCTGGAAGCGGACAATGTAACTCACTGGCAAAATATGTCCATATCGATCGTATTCTCAAACAGCGTAAGAATATATGATCCACCGTAGCTGAGTCCTGCTTACAAAAAGGGCATTGAGTAGGACATGTGGAGTAGAACTTCCGAATGTTGTCCTCCAAAGGCAGCGGCGAGTGAAATATACGCCATAGAAATATCTGAGTGGTTGGCGAATGATGTTTAGCCCAAATAAATTTCGCAGAAAGTAGTGTGGAACCGGGATGTCGACATATATCATATGCACTACGGATACCACTCATTTACTTTGCGCGTTATACTCTGTCACTTGTAATAAGGTTTTCCTCCACCAGAAGTGAGGTCTTTTCTTTAATAAAATAGTTTTGTTTAAAAAAAAATACATATATATATATACATATATATATATACACATATATATATAAGGCGTGTGGTTTAGGAGGTAGAAGGAGACTTTCCATTTCCATGTTTGTTGCCTTTGTGCCTTCTCCAAATATTTCTCCATTTAATGAACTACTTAGTTCATTTAACTAAGTACTTCACTTAATGAACTAGTTTAGTTCATTAATGGTGGCACCTGAAAATAGTTCAAACACAACAAATGTTTGCCATTTGATGTAAGCTTTAAAGCTTCATGGATTTTTAGTACGGCAACATTGTATATAAAGTATATAAGACAAGTTTGTTGCAAAAACGTGTCAAGCCATGAAATGTGTCATGCATTTCTTTAGCACACGTTATTTAAATCATGTATTTTTGTGAATCACTCAAACCCTTTTTCTCAACAATCTTCCCCTTTTGATGATTTACAAAATAATATTAGTACATGATTTAAATTTAATTGCACCCCCTCCAATCGTGCACAGATTCAAATTTCGAATTTTGAATTCTCTCCCTTGATTTTTGCAATCAATCTCTTGCTCTCCCTTAAATCATGCACTCTCTCCCCCTTTATTTTGGAAAGAAAATCAAAAGTGCATGTAAAGATGGAAATAAATATCAAATCAAATCAGCAGAAATCATGCCTAATTTAAAATGGAGATTTTCATGGTGGCTTGATTTAATGCCTTAGTGAAGATGTCGGCTACTTGTGCTTCAGTGCATACATGCTCTATAACAATATCACAATTATTTACGTGATCATGAAGAAAGTGATATCATGCTTCTATGTGCTTAGCCTTAGAGTGTAGTACGGGGTTCTTAGACAAGTTTATAGCACTCATACTATCACAATAGATTGGAATACAATTTACCGTGATACCGAAATCAGAAAGTTGTTGTTTTAACCATGGTAATTGTGTGCAACAAAGGCTAAGTGTCATGTATTTCTACTTCTGTAGTAGATAAGGTCACACTTGCTTGCTTTTTCGAAAACCATGAAATTAGTGAAATTCCTATAAATTGACAAGTGCCACTTATGCTTTTTCTATCTATTTTACATCCACCATAATCCACGTCGGTATAAGCATGCAAGTCCAATTCACAATCTTTATCATACCAAATTCCTAAAGTGGAGGTGTGCTTAATATATCGAAATATTCCTTTCGCAGCATTATAATGAGACACTTTAGGTTGGCTTTGAAAACGTGCAAACATACACTCACTAAACATGCTATCAGATCTACTAGCAGTAAGATAAAGCAAAGAACCAATCATAGACCTATATAAAGCATTATGAAAGTGTTTTCCATGTTCGTCTTTATCTAGTTTAGTGGTGACACTCATAGGGGCGGGGGACGGTTTTAGGTTCTCAAAATTGAACTTTTTAATCATGTCATTCACATATTTAACTTGACTTATGTGTATAACTTTACTCATTTGTTTAATTTGCAAGCCAAGAAGTTATTCAATTCACCAACCATAGACATTTCAAAGCCGGATATCATGCAAGTTTCAAATTCTTCAACAAGTTTATGAGATGTAGATCCGAAATGATGTCATCAACATAAATTTGAATTATCAGTAAATCCGATTTATCTTGTTTCAAGAATAGGATGCTATCTATCGTGCCTCTTTTTAAAACCATTTTCTAACAAGAAAGTAGCAAAACGATCATACCACACCCTAGGTACTTGCTTTAAACCGTATAGTGCCTTCTTTAATTTGTACACGTGATCGAGGTATTTCAAATCTTCAAAATCGGATGGTTGCTTCACGTATACTTCTTCTTGTATAAAGCCATTTAAAAATGCACTTTTCACGTCCATTTGATAAAGTTTTAAAACCTTTCATGCAAGCAATAGCAAGTAAAAGTCGTACGGCTTCTAAACGTGCTACGGGTGCAAATGTTTTGTCATAGTCTATTCCTTCTTCTTGATTGTATCCTTGTGCTACAAGTCCTGCCTTGTTTCTAACAACTTTACCTTCTTCATTTCATTTTATTTCTAAACACCCCCTTTGTGCCTATTATAGTCTTATCTTATGGTCGTGGCACTAAATCCCATACATCATTTCTTACGAATTGATTTAGTTCATCATGCATAGCATCGATCCAAGAGGAATCACTCAAAGCATGAAACACATTTTAGGTTCAATTTTGGATATCATAGCATGAAATTGGTTTATCTCATCCGGATTTATTCTTCTACGTGGTCGAACACCATGAGTAATGTCGCCTATAATGAGATTGTGTGGGTGATCCCTATGCCATCTTGGTTGATTATTTTCTACATTCTCATGCATTTCTAAGTGATCATGCATTTCTAGTGTGTTCAATTCATCATGCACGCCATCATTCTCTACATCATCTAACACGGGTTTTATTTCAAAATCATCGTCATATGCTTTATCTTTTTCAACCTCACTAAAATTCATTAAACTTCACATGAATGGATTCTAAAATTTGTTTACTAATAGGATCATAACATCTATATGCTTTTGAATTCACAGAATATCCAAACAAAAATGCATTCAATTGATTTAGATTCAAACTTGACTAAATTATCTTTTATATTTAAAACAAAGCATTTGCAACCAAACACACGAAAGTAATCAATTTAGGCAAGCGATCATTTACTATCTCATAGGGAGTTTTATTTATTTTCTTTCTAATGGTCAAACGATTAACTATATAGCATGCACAATTTACGGCTTCCGCCCACAGAAATCTAGGCAATTTATTTTCACACAACATGGTTCTAGTGATTTCTTGTAGTGTCCTATTCTTTCTTTCTACTACTCCATTTAATTGTGGAGTTCTAGGTGGCGAGAACTCGTGTTAATTCCTTTTTCTTTCGCAAAATGCAATCATGTCTTTGTTTTTAAATTCACCGCCTCTATCGCTTCTAATCGTTTTCACATTTAAACCATATCATTTTCAAGTTGTTTTATTAGTTTCGCAATCTCAATGGCACTATCATCTTTATTTGCAAGAAATAAAGTCCAAGTATAACATGAAAAATCATCAACGATAACACATGCATAATGACGTCCACTGAGACTCTTAGTGCGACTAGGACCAAACAAATCAATGTGTAATAGTTCTAAAACTCTAGACGTGCTAATTTCATTTTTAGGTTTTAAGTGACTCGCGTGTTTGTTTGCCTTTAATACAAGATTCACACAACTGAAAGTTGTCTAAATCAAGTTTAGGCAATCCTCGTATTAGGTTCTTTCGTTGAAGTTTTTTCAAGTGTGAAATGCCAATGTGTCCTAAAACGTCATGCCATAAATTTACGTTAGGTTCATTTGATATAAAGCACTTAACCTTAGCGTCTACATGTCATCCATATAAAGCATAAAAATATTTCCTTCCCTTTTACCTTTTAATACTATTTCTCCATTTTTATTATTATATTGCAATATGGATGAGTAAAACACACATTAAAACCGTTGTCAATAAACTGTGAGATGCTAAGAAGATTATAGGATAGATTACTTACCAGGAAGACGTTTGAGATTTGAAGGGTACTTGGGCTTCCCATGTACCTTTTTCCAATGATCTTCCTTCAGTGTTGTCTCCAAAGGTCACTGATCCGCCTTTTGTGACCTTCTTCAACTTTGTGAACAAGCTTGGATCACCCGTCATATGCCTCGAGCAACCACTGTCAAGGAACCACTTGATAGATATGTCTTTTGATGTATGGGTTCCCTGCAATGTACAACAATGATTTAGGTACCCCTTTTAATTTGGGTCCTTACGAGTTAGTTATTCACTTCTTTGTAAAAGTACCTTTCGGTACCCATACTCGGGTGATCTTCTCGGTCTAGAAATGGTAAGAATGTAGATGAAGGAGCAACAGTAGACATGGGGTGAGAAAGCATTAGGCCTTTGGCCGAGAATCCCCTTATGCGCATCATATGGTGTGCGTTTTGATATGTTCTAGTGTTAGTGTGCATGGTGCATAATCTAGATGCATGGAATGAATGTCGTGCATGTATCAATGGATTCTTCTCATATCTATACTGCACATAATTATATCTTGTATGATATGAAGAAGAAGAATGACGAGATGAAGGGAGAGGGGGCCTATGCGTCTTCTTAGGCACCATATGTATCTTAGATGTTTCTATTTTCTTAGACTAGATGAATTTGGTTGGTTTAATTGATGTTTTGTTTTTCTCAATATATCTGTAGTGCCCCATACCCGGCCTGCCTGAATACGATGCGCCTGCCGTACTTCACTACGTAGAGTACCAGGCATCAACGCATAACATGCCATAGTCCATAACAAAACTACCATGCCCACATATCGACAGGTAAGCAAAACTTAGGAAGAATAAAAACTTTTAAATAAAGCATTCCGAATTATCCGACATAACGGCTACAACCATGTCCACAAAATAAAAAGAGTAATCCGAAATGTTTGGTCCAACATAATTCCATCAAACATAAACCGTCATGATAAATTCCTTAAGCTTCCATCCTATCTCTCTCATCTACGGGTACAGAACTCTAGGCTCATCGTCAATTCACACTACCCCGTTTCCTGCAGGCTGTGGGAGGAAAAATAAGGGGTGAGTGACAAAGTCACCAGCAAGTAAACCACAAACAACCAAGACTTAAATGGAAAGTATGAACAAGAACCAAATCCCAAGAATTTGGATTTTCCACATGCCTGACCTTCAATCCATTGGCCGTCAAAAGAATTAAGATCATAGCTTATGCGACAATAAAATCATAACTTAAGTGACCGTACATAATAAGGTTGTAACCTAAGTAATAGTACACATAGCGTTCGACTGGCTATTAGATGCAGCATGTATGAATATGCACATGTGATGCAACATGATAAGACGAGGATAAATTCGTTCATTCTTTCTTTCAAAACATCATCGTAAACAAAACAAGAATAGGGAGTGTTCAGATCAATTATCTCTGGATCTGAGGCGGTCATATCATTCCCTTCAGATCTATAATTTCCGGATTCGAAAACAATCATACAGTCGATCATCGTAATCAGGTCTATTCTCTCCGGGCCTGAACGGTCATAAATCGTCATCATCAGGTCTATTCTCTACGGGACTGAACGGTCGTAATTGTCATTATCAAGTCTATTCTCTCCAGACCTGAACGGTCATAATCATCATCAGATCAATTAACCCCGGATCTAGAGCGAGTTGTGCTGGCCAGGAATTAATGGTACCAATAGGAGCCGTTCTTTCAAAAACTGAAATCTTTCTTTCAAAAAGAGCTTTTCTTCATTTCTTTGGCATAAAAATCAGTTTCATGAATCATGTAAACGGGGACAATGCAATGCATGATGTGCAACATGAAATTCATGACTAAATACGTCACACAAGACATATACGGACTTGTCCCTTAAGCTGGAAAATATTCCAGCATTAACACTCTGTTCATGCGGCCACCAGTCATCAATGTAGGGCCTATTTTCATAAACTTGCGCCACATGTATGCATAATGAAGTCTTATCTACATGCCATAAAAATTCTGTAACATTACGAGGTAGATAAAACCATCAAATCATTAATTTACTAAAAAGAGTACTACTGAGTCCAGCAGTACTGTACTCGTTCTTAACTCAGTTTAATGGGGTGTAAGGCCTTATCCTGTTGTACCCCGCCTAAATTAGAACGGTATCTAGGGTTGGGGTGAAGCGAGACAATAGAACGATACCTCGAGAGGAGGATATTTTTTGCTTTACCCACGATTATTTTAAGATTAAAGGAAAATAGCATACTACTCAAAGGGTGAATTATGAATCAGGTAAGTTGCTGAAAATTTTCCCCTAAGACTACTCAAATTTTTCGGTTTGGAGGGTTAGGAATATTAGGAAGAACTCTATTTTAATACAAGTAACTAACTCTTGTGGTAATGATGAGAGAAAGCCAAGGGATATGCTAAGCATTTAGTGTCCTAATTGAAGGAGGATTAAAAGATAAAAGAGGGAAAAGCCTTTCTTTTCCCCATTATGGCCGCCGGGTAGGGGAGGCATAAATGAGATCACTTTTTTTAACCACCATAGGAACCTTAGAAAAAGTAGCCCAAAATTCTAGAAAGGGGTGATGGTTAAGAAGTAAATAAGTGGGAATAAAACCCCTCTAACCACCGGCTACTCTTTTGGAGGAAGCCAAGAGAACTTTATCATTACCATGGTAACTTTTGGGGTCTAGCAAACTCTAACTTGATGGAAAGAAAGGTTACATGATACACTTGTATATATATATGGTATTGGACATATGTAGACGTATATATATGTGCATACGATATAATATAGATTGTGGGCCACGATGAGTTAAGTGGCTTAAGGGATTATAGTCTTATGGGAAGTGTACGCAATAGAACAATAAATGAAAATGCACGGACATGTGTATACATGTATGTATGTAAAAATGTATATATGCTAAGATGGGAAAATGGGTAAGCTATAATCATGGATAAGATGAGGTTGAGTTAACCTTATATGGGTATAAGTGTACCTACATATCTCGGCCATGAGGCCCTATTAAGCAAGTAAATGACTTCAAGACCATTAAGGAACCCTAAAAGCAAAAATGTGGTTAGGCATTAATGAGGACATGCACTTAAGGAGCCTTTCCCTTCCCTTATGATTAGGGCCGCCGGATTACCCACCCAAGAAGGGTTATTTTCCCCTTCTTTTAACAAGAAATCTCTTAACATTTTAAGTTAATTACTATCTAAGAGACTATCCAAAAGAGCAAGAGATACCCCCTCTCTTCCCGCACACGGCCATAAAAGCCAAGAGACCTTAGAACTTTTACCATGGTTACTTCACCATAATTACACATTTAAAGAGTAACCCTACTTAATTAAAGTAACTAAGGTTAATCACCATAACCTTACCATGGTAAATATTTATTCCTCCCTCTTACCCCAAACCCCCAAACCTCTAGCCTAAGAAGGAAGATTCATTCCAAAAATCATTCTAGAATTCTCTCATTCTTACAACCCTCAAAGAACTACCAAGAGCAAGAAGGTTTCCCTCTTCTCCCTCCCAAAGCATACGGCTAAAAGATAACCAAGGGAGTTCATGATTGATCCAAGTGCAAACTTGGTCTAGGTAAGTAAATACTCAACTCTTCAAGGGATTTTTACCTCTTACATAGCTTGAAGCTTATGTTGCCCTTTTTCTTGCTCATGAACCGTGACCTTCAAGGTCACTAGGCTAAAAAATCTCAAGATTTTGTGGGGTACTAGTCTTAAGGGGCTTGAACACTACTCAAGTTCCATTTAGTAAGTCCATCTAACCCCTATTTAGTGCATCTTTCACTTGAGAATATGAACTAACAATTGGTCTCTTTTCCCCTTCAAAACTGTGGGGTGCATGTGTGAAGAAGAGGAGGGCTTCACCTATTCCATACACA
>AP025051.1:24694016-25049151 GCA_036186865.1 Eustoma russellianum
AGTGTGTCGTTATCCACTACTGAAGCTGAATACATGGCTTTTAGTCTTTGTTGCACACAACTCTTATGGTTAAAACAACAACTTTCTGATTTTGGAATCACGGTAAATCGCATTCCCATTTATTGTGATAGTATGAGTGCTATAAATTTATCTAAGAACCCCGTACTACACTCAAAGGAAAAGCACATAGAGGTACGATATAACTTTCTTCGTGATCACGTGAATAATGGTGATATTGTTATAGAACATGTATGCACTGAAGTACAAGTAGCAGACATATTCACCAAAGCACTTAATCAAGCCACATACGAAAATCTATGCTCTAAATTAGGCATGATTTCTGCTGATTTTCTATAGATTGATATTTTTTTTCCATCTTTACATGCATTTTTGATTTTATTTCTAAAATAAAGGGGGATAGAGAGTGCATGATTTAAGGGGGGAGTGAGAGTGATTTAAGGAGGTAAGAGAGTATACAAATCAAGGGAGAGACAATGCAAAATTCAAAATTTGAATTTGTGCACAATTAGAGGGGGATCGGTTAAATTTAAATCATGAAATAATGTTATTTTGTAAATCATCAAAAGGGGGAGTTTGCCGAGAAAAAACTTTTGAGTGATTTATGAATACATGATTTAAATACAATGTGATTAAGAAATGCATGACAAAATTCGTTACATGACATGTGTTTGTGACAAACTTTCCTTATATACTTTATATATATTGTTGCCGTACTAACAAGCCATGAAGCTTTAAATCTTACATCAAATGGCAAGCATTTGTTGTGTTTGAACTATTTTCAGGTGCCACCATTAATGAACTAAACTAGTTCATTAAGTGAAGTACTTAGTTTAATGAACTAACTAGTTCATTAAATGGAGATATATTTGGAGAAGGCATGATGACAACAAATTGAAACTTGGAAAGTCTCCTCTCCACCTGGTTACACATGTTTTTATATATACATATTATATATATTCAGATTTTTTTATTATAAAAAAGCACAACACATATATATTCTGACGTACTACCAACACGTTCTATATATTACAAACGTATGTCAACGTCACACCAGTTAATTACCTCGTATTTATGAGTATATTCAGGTCTTATATCATATGATATAAGTCATGGTGATGACAAAATTATTACGACATGTTACAAGGTTATAAACCGAAAATTGTCGTATCAGGTGACTACCGTAACTTCGCCAACGTGTCACGTACTTGCCATATATATATGGACAGCCCATATACTCTAAAAAGAGCCAAAAATTTTGTGTCTCACATGGTATATTCAGCCATAAAATCGTTCCATGCTGGCACACAAAAATCACCCCCAGTTGAGGCCAAATTGTGGAGATTTCAAATTCAATTCTTTGTCACATGGGGCGCCACTTTAATACAGCCATTAGAGCTGAATATCTACTAGATTTTATGTATATTATGTGTGACATAATATATATAACATGTGCAAAAATGTTGAATTTAATCGGAGAAAAATCGTGTAATCGACAAATGTTGAAAATTTGGGTTTCTACAAACACAACACATGGAACGTCTTTGGCATAACATGTAACATGTATCTAGACACTTTTTACATATTCAAGACATATCTTCAAGCGAAAGGCAGATATATATTACAAACCATAGTTTATGAAGACATGCCTGTGTTTTGTACAACCTGCAGACGTTTGGGTCACGCCGCTGGGTCTTGCATACCGCCACCCGACTCTACTATTCTGCCTCCCCCACCGCCACCACCGCGACGCCCACCAGCTCAGCGCTGGACTCTGGTCAAGAAACGGACCAGTACGCAGCAAGCACCAACAACTACTGCTCCGCCACATTCGGACACACTAGATTCTCCGGGCACACAAGAACCTCCAGCCGCAGTCACTTCGCCTGCGGGTCCAAATACTGCTCCGCCACATTCGGACACACTAGATTCTCCGGGTGCACAAGAACCTCCAGCCGCAGACACTTCACCTGCGGCTCCAAACTCAGTCCCTTTCGCAGATCAGCATGACGATCTAGGGGAGCCTCAGTGCAATATTCATGATGACGGCGAGCTAGGACTTTCGTCGGATAATGACTTACCAGAAACAGCTACTCATGAGATACCCATGGTTCCATCAGAGATTGCCTGCCGTATCCAGCAGTTACCTCCTTCGCCAGACCCGGATATTTTAATCTCTCGACTACAAGATTCCATGGAAGACTTTATACAGGTGGTGCCGCGTAGAAAACGTCGCGCTAAGAAGGATCTTCCTCCGCTGCCACCATCATCTATTCTTACGCGCAGTGCATCACATGCGATTCAGGGAAGTGACTCTAACCTTTTACAATGAATGTTATGATATGGAATATCAGAGGCTTTCGGGCTTCTAAACCACGTTTGCACCAATTAATTCATGATCATCGTTTGAACATACTTATTCTTATAGAACCTAAGCATACATCAGACACTATTTCTCGTCATGCTTTGGAGTTTGGTTTCTCTAATTCCTATGCGTCGAATTCTGAGCGTATTTGGTTTTTCTGGCGTGACTCTCACTATGAGCTGGTCACTGTGCAGGATGAAGGGCAGGTTGTGCATTTTATTTTGATGTATCGGTCTCTACAGTACACTTTTGCTTTGTCGGCAGTATATGGAAGTCATACGCCGTCTCTACGCCAATCTTTGTGGTCTTCATTATGCACTTTCTCTACAACTTCAACATTGCCTTGGATTCTCGGTGGTGATTTCAATACTTTTCGCTCTTTATCTGACCACGACGGTCGTTCGCAACCATCTTTAGCTGCTTTACAACATTTCAACGATTGTATAGAGACATGTGCTTTGATGTCTCCCCCTTTTCATGGCTCTCGATTCACCTGGTCTGATGGTCGTGGTCTTGGTCGGGTCCGCCGGCGTCTTGATTGGTTGTTTCTGAATACTGAGTTTCATGATAAATTTGAAGATATTCAACTTACTCATCTTCCCAGAATTACTTCAGATCATACTCCATTGTTGCTCAAGTGCCGAAATATTACACCTACATTTAATCGTTCATTCCGCTTTTTGGACTCTTGGCTGCTTCATCTAGATTTTTTTGCTTATATGCGACATGCGTGGGAGTCTTATCCTACAACAGGGGGCATGTATGGTTTCTATACCAAACTATTTAAATTTAAAAAGGATGTGCAACAATGGAATAAAGAAATTTTTGGCAATATATTCTCCCGAGTTCAGCAGGCAGAATTGCTCCTTACTCATGCTGAACAACGTTGGGACGCTCAACCCACAGAGGCCAATAGGGGCGAGTATAATCGGGCAAAGGCAGAATTTTTACAGGCATCTTCCTATGAGATGCATTTTTGGAAACAAAAGGCCAGGGTTCGATGGTTAAAAGAGGGTGATGCGAATACACGGTATTATCATACTTTGGTCAAAGGCCGCAGATTAAATCTTCGGATTCAGCAGATACAAAAATCAGATGGTACGATTTGCACAGCCCCTGAAGATATCAGCGCAGAGGCAGTTTCCTTTTATACTGCTTTATTTGCACAAGAACCTGTTGTCAACTGTGAGCAAATTATTCAACATATTCCTTTCCTTGTTTCTGAGGATGATAACTCTGCTCTAACGCAGATTCCATTGCCACCTGAGATCAAAGATGCTGTTTGGCACTTGGACCCCCATAGTGCCTCGGGACCTGATGGTTTTGATGGAAATTTTTATAGATCTTGCTGGCCAATTATTCATAAAGATGTTGTTTTGGCGGTACAGGAATTTTTTCTTGGGGTGCCCCAGCCTAGAACTATGGCGAGCGCTTTAATCACTCTGATTCCAAAAAAAGTCTCCCCAATCACATTCAGTGACTATCGTCCAATTTGCCTCACTAATTTTATCAGTAAAGTTTGTACCAGAATAGTGGCAAGCCGTCTATGTAGACTACTGCCACGCTTAATCTCTCCCGAACAGACAGGCTTTTTACCGGGTAATGACATTTCTACGCAGGTTCTACTAGCTCGTGAAATGATCCATATGCTAGATAGAGGAGGCTCACAGTTATGCCTCAAATTGGATATGATGAAAGCCTTCGATAGGGTCAGCTGGGAGTATCTAGAGCTCGTATTCAAAGCATTCGGGTTTTCGGGATTTTTCACTCGAATCATTTTGAATCACTTGCGTGCTACAACATTAGCGGTTTTAATTAATGGACAACCCACTTCTTACTTTCGACCACATCGGGGTGTCAAGCAAGGTGACCCTTTGTCTCCATTATTATTTATTTTAGCAGCAGAGGGTTTTAGCAGGGGCTTGAAAGCATTGACAGCAGCAGGTCAGGTGCAGCCGTTTCGCTTGGGCCGAGTTCCTTTCACAATTACACATTTAGCGTATGCGGACGACTTATTAATCTTTCTCAGAGGCACTCAGCGAAATCTCCTACGTTTCCATACATTTCTTAAGCAATATGAAGCTGCTTCTGGTCAGAAAGTTAATTTTCAGAAAAGCAGTATTATTCCTTCTGCTGCAGTAACATCACAGCAGCGACAGACATTTGCGATTACTCTTGGAATGCGTCTCTCAAATCTTCCGTTCCGTTATCTTGGCTCTTATTTGCATAAAGGAATTCCACGAGCACATCATTGTACTACGCTACTTCAACATATTGACGATAGGCTTCAAGGATGGCACGCAAAATTATTAACCACTGCAGGACGCCTGGTTTTCCTTCAATCTGTCATCGCGGCTCTACCCATTCACATTATGGCGGGAGGAGGTATTCCAAAGTCGGTTATTAAGATCATTCATCGAAAGATTGCAGCTTTTTATTGGGGTCCTCGGCATCATTGGGTCTCCTGGGCGAAACTTACTAAACCACAGGAAGAGGGCAGTGTCGGCCTTCGTGACTTGAATAGTTTACAAAAGGCTTTCTTTTGTCGCATATGGTGGTCTTATCATCTGAACAATACACTATGGAGCCAGTATATGCATGTAAAATATGGACATCGTCGTGATTATCTTCCTCGCTTGCCTGACTCTCCAATTTGGAAAATAGTCTGTCGGATTCATCCCTTTTGCTCAACACATGCTGATTGGCAGAATGAGCAGCTTGTATGGTTGCCGAATCAGCTGGGAGAATTCTCGCTGAAAAGCGCTTATAAGATTTGTCGCACTGAGTCACCAAAGCTGCTCTCTGCCTCTTTTATATGGTCAAAACATCACTCTCCGGAAATAAAGGTCTTTCTCTGGCGTCTTTTTAATTCGGCTTTGCCTTTTGAAGATTATCTTGGTCACTACGTAATGGCTCGTCCGACACAATGCCCCTTCTGCAAGCGTGAGTCAGCTTCGGTGGATCATGTGTTTTTATATTGCCCTTCTGTACGCCCCATTTGGTGCTATTTTGCAAGTGAATTACATTGTCCTCTTCCCACCTCAATCCACCTCCGTCAATATCTTTTTTCATGGTGGTATCGTTCCTCCCTCTCTACGATTATTGGGGTTTATAAAATTGTCATCCCGGCGATTATTGTTCATCGCATCTGGTGTGCTTACACTGCCCTGATCTATGGTGAACGTCAGCATCTCACATCGACCTCTCTTCGGTTTTCCATACAATATGAGATCATTTTGTGGCACAAAAAGCTTGCGGGCTCTAAGTTGCTTGCTACATCACGCAATATTTTCAGTTGGCTGCCTATTGTCCGTCCTCCTCGCCCTTTGCTAATTCGCTGGATCACGCCACCCACAGGAAGATTGAAATTAAATGTTGATGCAGCAACGGGTCGTAGTTGTGCCGCTGGAGGCGCAATATTACGTGATCACAGGGGAGCTTGCGTTGGCGCAATTTCTTTCTGTCTCCCTTTAAGCACACCCTTTCACGCAGAGATACAAGCAGCAGTTTTTGGTCTCTTCTATTTTTTACCGCTCTACCGCACAATCATTTTGGAATCGGATTGCTCCCAAATGATTGACCGGTTGGCTCGACCACCCACTGTGAATGGTAATCTACATCTTCAATGGCTACAATCCCTAGTTCATTCACATCGACTCTCTTACTGTCATGTTTATCGTGAGGCAAACCTCCCGGCACATTATTTAGCGCAGCATGCAATGCTCCACCCAGGAACGAAACAATTTGCCCCGAATACTTTACCTTCTTTGGTCCGTGTGGCAGTCACACAGGATCTCACTTCTGTAAATCTGCGGATACCATGACAGTCTTCCATAGGGATTGGCTAGCGTTTCCTTATACTGCCTGTTACCATAGTGTGACAGGCAGGCGCGGTATGGTGGCACATCCATTATTCTATGTTTTATACTTTATACTTTTAGTGTGTAATGCTCCTTTTTGTTTCATGTGTGAGATCTATCCATATCTACATTCTCGCATCTTGGGTGTCGCCAACATGACTGCCTCGATCTCATGCTGCGTTGGGTTTCATATGACGAGTTTTTTACCATCGTCGCCTTGGCCTGTCGGTCAAGGCGACTCGGGTATTCTTTCTCTCACTTGGTTCATGATATATTTTTTGAATCCTGCTGCTATACTTATGTTCTCTTTCTGCTTGTGCGAGTTTCAACTCAAAATGGCGAGGCTTATTCTGGCAATATACACTGCATTTTCGGACCTGCTAGCATTGCAGGCAAGGGCTATTACTTCCTTCTTGTCGCCTTGGCACTACAACTGCCAAGGTGGCATTGGTACGTGCTTGCTCTATCAGATTTTGCTTGTTCAGTTTCACACAAACATTCATTCCTACTCTTTCTGGATGTTTTCTGAGGTTTGGATTAGCGTGGCTCCTCCAAGCAGCATCTTTGCCCATCTAAACTACATCGGAGGTCGACTGTACAGGACAACAACATTCACGGATTTCTACCGCCATTTAATTCCTTATCATATCAATGACAGTCATATAAATATGTACGCTTTTTCCTTCGCCAAGGTTTTATCCACAAGGGTGGTTTTCCTTGGCAAGGTTTTAATGCGGCATATCATATATGACTGGAGATATGACATTCTTGTTTCATTATTTTATTATTTTGACTACTCTGACTATTGTAATATGGTTTTCCTCCGCCATATGTGAGGTTTTTTCATGAATAAATAAAATTTTCTTTTAAAAAAAAGAATATTCAAATTAAGACTGATTGGAATATACCATATATGTGTAATTATTATGCAATATTTGACAAAGTTTACAAAAGTGAAATTCAGCACATCTTGGTGACTATGTGCACGCCATTCTCAGCCTTGGTGGGGCCTACGTGGAGTTAGTTGGTATCTTTATTGGTGAAGAAGATGCTACACAAGGTAACAATTCAAACATTTGGCAAATTTAACACATGCTGAAAATTCAGCATGGGACAACATTGAGCTGGCTGATTTTTGTCTAGAATATATGACTAATTGACATCCCAAATTGAATGGATTAATTATTAATTATTTGGAAATATTTTAAACTTTATTTGGCACATGTTTTTACACTTTAATCTCAGATTTTACATCTACTAAACGGTGACAAGATTCATCCACTCAAAGAGTGCCAAGTAAGCAAAGCCAAGACATTCATCCAATCATGTTGTGCCAAGTAAGCAAGATGGTGTCACCTCTACACAAGGTAATCTTCCAAGAGCATTAAAGAGAATTCTCAAGGTGATGGAAGACCCTAGGGGGAGGCCAATATTGAATAAAAAGAAGAGAAGAGAGCAAACCAAGTCAAGACAACTCTCATATTCTATCAAGTTCAAAGAAGACTCTACTCTCCTCTTCTACATTTCTTTCTTATTCTTCTTCTCTCAAGCCTATTGTTCTTATATTCAATTTATTGAATAGGCTTTGATTAGACCACCATACACGTTTCAATTGTAAAAGGTTGATCAAGGTATGATCAAACCTTCATCCGTTCTGTGGTGGTGTTCGTGATCGTGTGATTGCTTGTAACGTTTGTTTAAGGGTGGAGTTGGTGTGTTACGCCAGAAACCCTTGTGGTAATATGTTATTTTGTGTTTATGATATCTGAGGAAGGTGTCCTCGAAGACTAGAGTAGGTTGATTTAACTGAACCAGTATAAAATCCTTGGTGTCTTTACTTTAAGCACTTTACTTTCAGTTTTTAGTTTCTGTGTTGATTTCGTTACAATCGTAAAAATAGTAAACGACTTTCAAAAATTACAAAAATTTGCAGAAACATAGCCAAATCTCTTCAGTTTCATTTGACGCAAGTTTCAACCCACTTGGACAAGTATAAGTCAATCAAACATTAATAGATCTGAGACTAGTGCAATCTGATTTTCAGACTTGCAAAGGTTGAGAACATCAATGTATTTGACATACTTCCCAAAAGAAAATTTTTCAAAACTGTTTCAAATAATTTTTATACATATATTAACGAGTTTGTCATTAAATTTTCAGACCATTTGGAGTTACGAATTAATCTGAATAAATTTTTCAAATCGGACTACAGTTTCTGGCAGATTCGTGCAATCTGACCACAAATGTATTTCCAAAAGGTTAGAGGTTGAACTTTAATCTGAAATTTTTAGGAGATACTCAGAACATCTGATGGTAGAATCTCTCCAAATTTCAAAATTGTTAAAGATCTCTAACCAGGTTTTTCAAACGTTTCAAATCAATATCTGAAAATAGAAACTGTTTTCAAAAGTTAGGTTTTTGGGTCAAAATATTTCAAAAACCAAATTTTCCGCAACTGCTATTCAACCCCCACCCCCCCCACCCCGCTTCTAGTGGTGCCTTACAGGTCCTACAAGATCGGTGATATTGAAGAAGGCAATACACAAGGAAACAATTCAATTGTTGGGTGCATCAATTGTCCCGTGGTGCGTAGGCCATGTGGGCCAAGTCACAGTCGAATGCCATGGGAGCTTGTGTAGCGCCCCGCACCCGGACCTCGTCTGAATATGGCGCACCCGCCGTACTTCACTAAGGATAGTACAAAACGTCATGCGTAACATGCAAAAATCCATCACTTAAGTCATGGACTCACATGCTAACACATAACATGGTAGTAAAATTTAGGCAGAATTAAAGCTTTAAAATAAACATGCATTCCGGAATATTAAGTCCCCAAAATAGTAGTCCAACAAAACAAGATAAACCGAAATCCCAAAGGCCCAACATAGTTCATAGTACAACAACATATCAGCACAAAAGTCCTCAGGCATGATCTTCTCCTGTCTCCTTGACTACGGATACGACACTCTCGGCTCAACCTCGATCCATTCAACCTTAGCATTCACTGGCTCTGGGGAAAAAATAAAGGTATGAGTGATGAAAATCACCCAGCAAGCATACAATAAACTACCATGAAATAAATAAAGAATCATAACATGAATGGAAAACCCCAAGAACCTCAAATGTTAATTCATACATGATCTTTAATCCTTGATCTGCTTGAAGATATAGCCTAATCATAATTTTAAGTAATACCATACTAATAATATCATATTTCCTACTAACTGAATTGTACTAACATGCAAAGTGTACATGAATTATGTAAGATGCAATGCATGATATCATGTCGTGTCAAAATCTTCATTTTGTCCTATAGAGTAACGTATCAGAAAACAGAGTGTCAAATCAATCAACCCCGGATCTGAACGGGTCCAGAACATGTCATTAGACTAATTAACCCCAGGTCTGGGATGGGTCCAGAACATAACATCAGGCCGATTAACCCTGGGCCTGGATCGGGTCCAGAACGTATCATCGGACTAATTAACCCTGGGTTCGGAACGGGCCCAGAACTTATCATGTCATCAGACCTATTAACCCCTGGTCTGGAGTCGGGTTATAAGCATGCTTAGCCGGCAAGGAAATCATAAAACCTTTCTTTTGAAAATCATGGGACCATAAACAACTTACATGCATAACGAAAACTTGCTTGCTTGAAAAGAGCTTGTGTGCATACAGAAAACTTAGAAAATCATATTCATGATGCACGTGATCATGCGTGATACATGGGATGAAATGCGATGCAATTCGTGGCATAAATCATCTTAAATTTACGTAGAACATGACATAGACATAACTCCCATGAGCTGGAAATTTTCCAGGATTTACGTTCTGTTCATGAGTCCTCCAATATAACAAATCAGGCCCATTTTTATAATCTTTTACCTTACACATGAATAATGGGGTCCTATCTACATGCCATAAAATTTTAGTGACATTTAAAGATGAATAAGACCCTTAAATCGTTAAATTGATAAAAAGTGTACTGCTGAATCCAGCAGTACAATACCCATTTTTTCTTTAATTTCCAAGACCATAAAATCTTAATTAAGTTGGGACAATACCTGGGAAACACAGTAAACACATCAGGGATTAATATTCATGGGCCCAAACCGTTCATATAAGTCAAAATCCACAAGATCAAGGCCTCTTAACTTATTCCATAATTCTGTCCAGTTTTCCAGTTTTGTAACGTCAACTTCAATTCCGTAGTTACCCATCAAAACGATAATTCCAAGTTGATTAATTTACATGGACATGCTCATCTATGTCCTAAGTAATTACAATAAATATTCCAGAGCAATCCAACGACTTTAAAGGGGTTATTTAATTACTTTTCCGAAATTGGTCACGTGCTGATTCTGGAGTGACCAGCTTTACTAAAAATTTTATTGTAGCAAAACCATAATTCTTTTTCCCAAAATTCCAACTCACAGACGTTAGACATGCAGGGCTAGGATCCTACAAAACATCAGCTCATTTGCATGTTCCTAAAGTCCATTTTCAGGTCACACAATACGCTACAATAAACTGCCCTGTTCCAGTAGTTTGGTCTTTTGTCACCTTTTCATGTCAAATGTTTACCAACTAACCTTATTCTTATAAAATAACTTATTAGATACTAAATACACCCCTTTGACATGAATATTCCAGATTTCATAATTTTTGTTAAGTCACATATGTACTAACCCCAAAACAGATTGTAACTCACACATAACATTCATCACTCTTGCTCATTTTGCATTTTATAAAGTCTACCCTTGGTACATCTAATGCATGAATCACCTAGCTAACCTAACAGTCCGTTTTCTTGTGCCAAAAAGGAGTCATGCCACCTTTCAATATGAGTACAAGTGTACTTATGCAACAAATCATACAAGCATGCCAAAACAACTTTGTAAAATCACATATAGCCCACACACCATTTCATACTCCTCATGCTTAACACAAAATCTATTCTTTGCCAAGAATCAATTTGCTAGTCTATACATCATCCTAAAACAGCCCTCATATCCTATTGCATGTAGTCAAAGAACTCATCTTTAGAAGTATTATTCACAAGCAAGTTAAGGAATCACTAAGGTCTCATGCTTAACACTTAGTACCTTCAACTAAAATTTATATCTTAGAAATAACTAGCCATTCAAGTCACTAACTCCTTAAATAAATCATGAGAGTCTAAAGTATACTTGCCACTTCAAGCTAGAACCTTTTCTTAGGTTGGATCTTGGATGAAATGAGTTCAAAATTTCCTCCACTACATCCATGAAGCACACGGTTTTGAGGGAGAGAAAAAGAAAATGTTAGCTGCCATTTTAAATAAAAAATAGAGCTAACTTGACGCTAGATTTACTTACCAAGATGAGGTTTTGAATGGAGCTTGAGAGGAACTCAAACTATCAAGAGCTTGCACCACTTAAAAAAGTTGAAAAACTTGTACCTAGTGACAATGGAGGTCACAAGTTTGGGGTAAGGAAAAAGGAACCAAGTGAGCTTCATTCTTTGAAATAGAGAATCCACTTAAGAAACTTGGAAGAAGACTTACCTAGATGCTTCTTGAGCTTGAAAATGGAAGTTGGGTTGAATCTCCTAGCTCCAAAAAGGGGGGTCGTGTAGTAAGGGGTTGAAGGAGATGAAAATAGTCTAAGAATTTTCTTTGCTTGTGGGACTTCTTGAGAGAGTACAAGATAAAGATGGATGGAAGCTTCTAGCTAATTTAAAGAGGACTTAATGGTGTGAAGGGGGAGGGAGCCAGCGCATGGAAGGGGGAAAGAGACAAGGGTTTCATGAAAAATAAAAAAGTAGTCTTGAACTTGTGAAGGGTAGCTTTTGCCTCCCATGCTTGCTTCACTTTTTACTATTTAATTATTTTCTCTCTTGCATGCTTGTTTTACTTTTTATTATTTAATTATAATCTAACTAAATATTTTAAATAGTAGAAGTGGACTAGAATAATGTAGAGGGTTCTAGAAACCCCTTGGGTTTGGCCAAAATCTTAGGGCCTTGGGAAGGGTATTTTTTGTCTTTTCACATTTTTCATAACTCATACTTATATAATTATACTATTATTTATATTATCTAATTTCTTGTATATTATTTTAGGTTTGCTTTTGTGAAGACCATTTAGGTTAGTCTTCTTATTATAAAAAGGAAAATACTCTAAGGCCCTTCAATGTCTTATGGCCGAAATCCCTAGGCTTTGGAGGGGCAAAATGGTAATTTCACATACTTTATGACATCCACTTGTATAATTATATAGTATCTATATCAAAAGAATTTAAGTAAAAAATCACTAATATAACTTTAATAAAATGTACTTGGAAGAATTGATAATTCATTATGCCACATCATCATTATTTCATGTATAGTACGGTTGGGGTACAACAGCTTTTGTGTGCTGAATGCACTATAAGGCTAGGGTATGCGCATCTCCTATCACCAATTTGTTTTGGGAGAGTTGGTAGCGCCTGAGGTCCTACAAGTGGTATCTGAACCAAGGTCACGGGTTCGATTCCCAGCGGGAGCAATTGCTGAGGGGGAGATTGTTGGGTGCAGCAATTGTCCCGTGGCGCGTAGGCCGTGTGGGCCAAGTCACAGTCGAATGTCGTGGGCGCTTGTGTGTGCTGAATGCATTATAAGACTAGGGTATGCGCATCTCCTATCACCCATTAGTTTTGGAAGAGTTGGTAGCGCCTGGGGTCCTACACAGAGGAGGTGTATGATCTGGCTCCTTCTAATGAATCTAGACTAGTATATTCTGAGGCATAGGCAGATTTTAAGAAGGCAGCCTCACAAGAGATGGACTTTTGGAGACAAAGGCAGGTGTGAAGTGGTTGAAGTAGGGGAAAGCAAATACCTGATATTTTCATGCCATTGTGAAGGATCGACAACGTCGGCATTGTATTAAATACATTCAGAATGAGGATGGGACTATATGCAACATATAGAATGCGATTCAGCAGGATGATGTTGATTTTTATACTAAGATGTTTACAGGGTAGTCTACTATGGACAGTTCTGAGTTGCTAGAGTGTATTCCCTAGTTGTTATCTCTAGAGGATTCTGTGCCTTTGACCATGATGCCGACAGAGGAGGAGGTGCGACAGGCTGTCTAGGAGTTAGACCCTCAGAGTGCAGCTAGTCCTGATGGCTTTAATGAATGGTTTTATCGTTCTTGCTAGGAAGTAATACATTCGGATGTTTATAAGACAGTCTAGTGTTCTTTTTGGGCTTTCTGTTTCCTAAGGCTATGGCTCATACGATGATAATTCTATTATCGAAAGGGTCTTCTTATCGATCTTTCAGTGACTATAGGCCCATTGCGTTATCCATATTTATGGGTAAGATTCAGACCCACATACTAGCTACACAATTGGGTGATGTTCTCCCATGTGTTATCTCTTCAGAGGAGGTTGGGTTCTAGAAAGGTATGGGTAGAGCCGAGCAGGTCTTATTGCGTAATGATTTGGTTCATTGGTTGGATAGAGTCACGTTCGCATCTCATTCCATCATCAAGATAGATATAGCTAAGGCATTTGATCGTGTTAGCTGGCATTTTTAAGTACAGTATTGCGCATATTTGGCTTCTCAGCATTTTTCATTGAGCTCATTCTTAATCACTTGGGCTGTACGTATCTTTCTATTCTGGTTAATGGTGTCCCGAGTGGTTTTTTCAGGCCTACACGGGAAGTGAAACATGGTGATCCTTTGTCTCCACTCCTATTTATTTTGGCAGCAGAAGGCTTCAGTCGAGGCCTAAACTTATTAGTTGCTCGTGGTCTCATCTCTACCTTTTCTCTTGGGAGGATTCCTATCACTATATCTCACTTGTCATATGCGGATGATTTGTTGGTTTTTTGCGGCTAATCGTCGAAATCTTTTGCGATTCAAGCAGTCTTTGACGTTCTATGAGTAGGTTTTGGGGTTGGCAATTAACTGGTACCAGAGCAGTGTGGTTGTTTCTTCTAGAGTGTCAGCTTCCCGACGGCGAGAATTGATTGCATTGTTGGGCATTGCCATAGGCCAAATAGAAATAGTCCCAACATATATTATATTGCTTCTTCATCTTTCTTATCACCTTTTGTAAGACCAAGAAAGGTCACCCAAGTTTGGGTACCAAAAGGTATTATTGCAAAGGGTTGAATCAATAACCCTTAAGGACGTACTAAAAATGTATGATTTCTGATGGTATAAATTGCTCTTTCTTCTCGTTATTACTAATGCTTTTGATGAGATTTACAAAATAAAGAGGGAGAGAAAAGCATAATTTAAAGGAGAGAGAAACATGATTTAAGGGGGAGAGAGAGATAAAGTTAAGGGGGAGCACGATGGCACAATATTATGAAATTCAAAATTTTCAATTTTTGCATAATTGTAGGGGGAGAGATCACATTTAAATCATGGATAAAGGTTATTTTGCAAATCATCAAAAGAGAGAGATTTTTGAGAAATCGGGGTTTGGGTGATTTGAAAATGTATGATTTAAATGTTACGTGTTCACGAAATAAATGAATAAATTGTTACTTGACATGCTTATATGATAAATATGCTTTACATGTTTATATATAATGTTGTCGTACTAACGTGCCATGAAGAGTTAAAGCTTACATAATATGGCAAACATTTGTTGTCTTTATACTATTTTTAGGTGCCATGATTAATGAACTAAACTAGTTCATTAAGTGAAGTGCTTAAAGAAATGAACTTACTAGTACATTAAATGAAGCACTCAAGGAGATATATTTGGTGAGAGCTATTTGGCAACAAATTTGGAATGAAAAGTTCTCTCTCCACACTCTTATATACACGCCATATACATATACATATTATATATCCATATTGTTTTACGACAAACTATATACTTATATTCCGACGTTCCACCGACACGTCATATATATTATAAACATATGTCGACGTCACACCACTATATACACCTCATATTTATGAGTATATACAGGTCTCATATCATATATTACAATCCATAGTGCCAGCAAAATTATAACGACATGTCACAAGGTCATAAACCGAAAATTGTCGTATTGGGCGACTACCGAAACTTCACCAACATGTCACGTACTTACCATATAAAGATGGTCAGCCTATATACATCAAAAATATTAAAAAATTTCATTCCTCCACATGTCATAATCATCTCCAAAGTCATACCATGTTTACACACACAAATCACCCACAAACTCTAAGTGCAACCCCTTGAAAACCATTTTTGCACAGATTGTGTCAATCTACCAGAAACTATGCTTCAAATTGAAAATTTTATTCCTATTAATTTATAAACCTAAATGACCTAAAAATTTTATGTATGACCCTTAAGATGTGTCCTTTAATGGGTTAAAACAGTTTTTCAAAATTCTCTTGGTAAGTATGTCAACCACGTTGATGTTCTCAACCTTTGCAGATCTGAGAATCAGATTGCACTAGTCTTAGAACTATTAACATTTGACTTATTTGTACTTATCCAAATTGGATGAAACTTTGTCCCAAATAAAAGCTAAGACGTGTGGCTATGTTTCTGCAAAATTTGGTGATTTTTGGAAAACGTTTTCTATTTTTACCGTGAGTAAGAAAACAATGTAGAAAACTGAAAATTGAAAGTAAAAGTGCTGAAAGTAAATAACGCCAAGATTTTTATACTGGTTCGGTTAAATCAACCTACTCCAGTCTTCGAGGACAACTTCCTCGGCATTCGCTAATCACAAATAACACCTTGACATAAGGGTGACTAGAGTTAAACACCAACTCTACCCTTTTATAATCAAACAAACAAAACAACGACACGAACACCATCACCTAACAAATGAAAGTTTTATCACATCTTGATCAACTTTGTACAAGAAATGAACGTATGTGGGTGGTATAAACAAAGCCTATATAGTATATGGAAGATAAGAATGATAGGCTTGAGGCAAAGAGCAAGAGAAAAGAATAAGAGAAGAAGAGAATAATCTTGCTTGATCTTGAAAGAATATGAACTTTGGCTTGGCTTTGCCTTGAACACTTTGCCTCTATTTATAGGTGTGTGGCTGCCCCCTAGGCTGAGTTCTCCCATTGAAAATTTGTCTTGAATGTCTTGGAAGATTTCCTTGTATAATATGGTGATACATCCTTGCTTACATGGAGAAATATGATTGGACAAACGACTTGTCTTCGTCTAGTTGTCACTTCATGATTGACCAGCGTTTATCCACCATGGCACTCCATAAAATGAGCTGGAAATTCAACAAAAAATCTGAAACACATGATCAAATACACACAAGTTAAGTTTCAATCAATCAAGATGTGATTGCTCAACAGTTTTGGAAGAAAATTGGAAGACAATTAGGGCCAAAAAAGGCCAGCATTAGACATGTGCTAAAACTTCAGCACTTGTTTGATTTTGACATATTTCCATGTGTGTCTTGCCTTCTTTAATGCCACCAATCACATGTGGCTTATCCTCCACCAATCGAAGTGCCAATCAAGCTCCACCTAGGCTCCAAGAGGGCTCATTTGAACATCCTTACTTCAGCACCATGTGCAGTATTCTCTTTTGGTAAACTTTGCCAATTAATGATGCATAATCTTCACACAAATGGTAAATTGCAATCAACCCTTAATTGATTTTTCTGAATACTCTAATATGTATTGGATGTGTAAAAAGTGTCTTGATACATCTTACATCAAGACAAAAACATTCCATGTATGCATAAGTGTAGAAAACCGAATTTTCGACTTTCGTCGATTACGCGATTTTTCTCCAATTAGCCTCAAACTTCTTAGACATGTAATATATGTTATGCTATACATAAAATAAAGTGTATTTTTTAGCTCCAATGGCTGATGTGAAAAACAACCATGTGCTTGAAAAAGTTTGAGTTTGAATTTTCCACAATTCAAGCCAAATTGTGGGTGATTGGTGTGTGTAAACATGGTATGGATTTGGATCTGATTTTGACATGTGGTGCACAAAAATTCTTAGTATTTAGAGTGTATATAGGCTGACCATCTTTATATGGTAAGTAGGTGACATGTTGGTAGTGGTTCAATAGTCGCTCGATGCGACAATTTTCGGTTTACGTACTCGTGACATGTCGACATAATTATGGTAACACTATGACAAGTAATATATCATATGAGACCTGTATATACTCATAAATATGATGTATATATGGTGGTGTGATGTCGACGTACCTTTATGATGTGTATGACGTGTCGGTGGAACGTCGGGATAGAAATGTATAATTCGTCGTTATAAAGAAAATATGTTTTTTTAGTGGAAGGACGGGCTGCACCGTCCGTGGTTTTATTTATATATATATATATATATATATATATATATATATATATATATATATATAACCCTCACTTATGGTGGAGGAATACCATGGTTACATAAAAGCCCTACATCAACGGGAGACTCTCCCAAATAAAAAATGAGAATACATGAGTCTATAGATAATGAAGGAAGAAATGAATACACTATTTGATAATCCTAATGATAGTCATATTGTGTTGATGTCGATCTTGTGATAATTGGCCAGCAGTGATTGAAGATCCTTTGTGATAAGCTCCCCATGCAGGATAACGGACCATGAAAAATGGTTAAACAAGATAAAAGCATGAAATGAAAGATCAAGCCGGGAAAGAAATAATCTATATACCCACGTCACCATGGCCAAAAAGGCCAAGGCAACCAGCCGATGTAATGACCCAACCCAAATGGGAGACATCCGATTGACATGCATCAAAATGGTCGCAGCTCCGAAACAAGTGAATGGAGAAATTAGTATCAGTAATGTGTGGGTATAAATAGGAATAATAGCGAAGAAGTAGATGCGTACCCATGTTGCCCGTAGCCAAAGAGACCACGGAAACAGATGACTGTGAAAGCCAACCCATATGGGAGAAAGCAGCGGATGATAGCAGTCATGGAGGTCTGATCCATTATATATGTCATGACCAGTCTGCCTAAATGTCGGAAGTGTTGCATCCGTTATGATGACACCTCTGAGAGACGGCAGTAGGGAAGCCAACGAATCATATAATATGAAGCTCTGAGTGGAAAGTGCAAGCCACGCTAATAAGTGAGTAGGCATATTTGTTTCTCTAGGTGTATGTACAATGGTAAAGACAATGAAAGTAGCAAAGTACGCAGCCTGTCCAAGTCTGGAGCAAGTAAGGAGGCGGGCGACGTAGTAAGGCAAAGTAATCCAGCACAATCAACTTCTACTATTAAATTCCTATAGTGTGGAAGGATAATAGAGAATGGCAAGTTGGGCTGGTTGAGCTTCAACTCGCAATGGCATATCCAGACGCAGTAGAAAAGTTATCCCATGTATAAAAGTTCCAGCTGGATCGCAAACTAGTGCTCCTCCACTGACATGTATCCGACCAACTACAGCATTTGCATTAAGTTTAAGCCTTCCTATCAGTGGGGTCGCCCAATGCAGCAATCTCGGTCGGTGAGACCGTAAAGGGGGCAAAAGGAGGGCTGTGACCAACTGGGGTATCATAGCAGCTATTCGCGTACCAGACATTGTGGATGCCAAAATATAAAGGTCTAAACGAATAGACCGTATAAGAGAGCGAGGAGACCATGGTTGATCTTCTAATGTAATCGAAGCATATATCTTCCAAATATTACAAAATATCACTCCTGGGAAAATTGTTTGCATTGCACCCAAAAGATTGGATGGAGCCGAACACCATATATTCAGTATATAAGAACGCCATGAGCCAGACTTAAATGGAAGAATATCCAGTGAGGCGGTAAAGTAAGACTATATCATGCGTATCTCTGGACAATCAAAAAAGAGATGCAAAGTAGTTCCATGATTCGATTGACAAAATGGACAGAAAGAAGGCATAATCGACATAAAGCGGTATAGATTGTCAGGCAATGGGAGTGCTCCGTGATAGATTTGCCATAAGAACAACTGAATAGAAGGCCGTTGCATGCGATACCAAATGTAATCATATGAGAGTAGGGTCGATTGTGACAGGCGTATCATAGAGTAAGCTGCTCGCAATGTAAATGCCCAAGATGGTGTAGGCGAAATTGAAACAGAGGTAAAAGAAGTGATATCAGAATAGAAAGAGTGTGTAGCACATATGCGTTTCCAGCCCGGAGAGTCATATATTCGTGGGCGGTATGTAGAGAAAAAGGGGTTTGAGGGATTTCAAAATATGTGATTTAAATGAGCATGACAAAAAACGTGTGCATGATATAAACGTGTGCATGATATATTGCTTATTACTTGCCTTATTTAGGTCATATATAATGTTGCCGTACTAACAAGCCATGAAGTGTTAAAGCTTACATCATATGGCAAACATTTGTTGTGTTTATACTGTTTTCAGGTGCCACCATTAATGAACTAAACTAGTTCATTAAGTGAAGTGCTTAGTTAATTAAACTAAGTAGTTCATTAAAGGATGCTACATTTGGACAAGGCACAAAGGCAACAAGACTAAGAAAGGAAAGTCTCCTCCTCCCCATTTACGACATATGGCACGCCCACACATATATATAAATATATATTTTCTTATTTTTTGAAAAAGACACATACACATGTATTCTAACGTACTACCGACACGTTATATATTCTACGTACGTACGTTAAACGTCACACCATCATACTTAACTCATATTTATGAGTATATTCAGGTCTTATATCATATGATATAAGTCATGGTGATGACAAATTAAATACGACACGTTAAAAGGTTCTAAACCAAAAATTGTCCTATCGAGCGAATACCGAAACTTCGCCAACGTGTCACGTACTTGCCATAAATGGATGGCCAGCCCCTACACCTCAAAAATCATTATTAATTTCGTGCATATGATGATAATTCCAGCCATAAAATCATTCCATGTTGGCACACACAAATCACCCCACATTAAGGCCAAATTTTGGAGATTCCAATTTCAATTTTGACACATGTTGGCACACACGTTAGTGGCGCCACTTTAGACCAGATAAGTGCTGAGAATTAAAGTTTACATTATATATATTATGTGTAACATAATATATATAACATGTGCAAAAAGTTGGAATTTAATTAGAGAAAAATCGGGTAATTAATAAACATCGAAAATTCGGTTTTCTACGTACACAACACATGGAACATTTTTGGCACATCATACAACACATATCTAGAAACTTTTTACATATGTCATACATCTTAAAGTGTTCTAGAAAAATAAATTAAGGGATGATTGGAATATAACATTTGTGTATTATTAAATGTGCACTATTTTACAAAGTTAACAAAAATAAAATTCAGCACATGCCTAAACATGATGATACACGCCTAACACACTTGATGGAGCCTATGTGGAGCCTTGTTGGCATATTGATTAGTCAAGAATCAAGTTTACAAGATTGGTGACTTGGAGAAAGAAGCTACAAAAGGTAATGTTTTAAACTTTATCTCATTTGTAACACATGCTGAAAATTTCAGCATGTGCACTATATGGTGGCCGATTTTAATCTCTAAAATAGACATATTTTATGTCTTGAATTATGTGGTTAATTGGAAGAAGAAATGGAAGTAATTTGAATAAGATACAAAGCCATAAAGTGTGATATCTTGAATATCACGCATGCTGAAATTTTTCAGCATGTGTGGGAATGTATCATGAACGTTTTTATGGCCTTGTCATTGTCCAAATTTCATTTCCAAAATGTTGAGAATATTTGCAACTAATTGGTGATTTATTTTAAAAGAAAAATCAATGAAAATTTGGAAGTTATTTGAATTATATCACTATGAAACACATGCTGAAATTTCAGCATGTCAACTACTTCATTATGGCCGATTTTTTACCATTGTTTGGAGAAATATTATCTTGCTTGATTTGGATGATAATCTTATGAGTTATGGCAACTAATTTATGTTGATTTTGGCACATTCTTTTAGTGAAATATTCAGATTTTCCAAGTCATCAAATGATGACAACATTCAACCAATCATGATGTGCCAAGTAAGCAAAGGTTAAATGATCATCTAATGAGAAGGTGCCAAGTAAGCAAGATCATGTCACAATGATGCCATACATTCTCCCAAGGACTTAGAAGATAATTTTCAAGAGGGAGAGAGCACCTAAGGGGGACGGCCATAAGCATAAATGGAAAGGATAAGAGCAAAACAAAAGAAAAGAACAAGCATTACACTCTTGAGATCAAAAACGCCAAGCACCTCTCTTCTTCTACACTCTCTTTCTTCTTCCTGAAAGCCTATTGTACTTATATTCTTATTCTTGAATAGGCTTGTAATATACCACCACATACTCTATATCTTTGTAAAAGATTGATCAAGGTGTGATCAATCTTCATTCTTGCAAGGTGGTGGTGTTCGTGCGTAATTGTATTCATCATACAAGGTTTGTAAAGGGTTGGAGTTGGTGTGTAACTCCATCAACCCTGTGGTAAGGTGTACTTGCGTGTGTGACTAGTGTGAACCGAGGAAGGTGTTCCTCGAAGACTGAAGTAGGTTGTTTATAACTGAACCAGTATAAAATTCTCGGTGTCATTTACTTTCAGCACTTATATTCTGTTTCTACACTGTTTACTCTTTTTGTTTACGTTCGTAAAAATAGTAAACATTTTTTCAAAAATTACAAAAATTTCCAGAAATAAAAGCCACACGTCTTAGGATTAATTTGAACAAGTTTCAACCCTTTTGGATGAGTATAAGTCACTCAAACATCCAAGGATTTGAGACTAGTGCAGTCTGATTTTCAGGCTTACAAAGGTTGAGACTTTGAGTGTATTTGACTAACTTCCCGAAAGAATTTTTCAAAACTGTTTCAACACATTTAAATAAAACATATAAGGGGTTAGTCGTTAAAATTCAGAGCAATTGGAGTTAAGAACAAATAGGAATAAAATTTTCAAAACAGTCTACCGTTTTTGACAGATTCGCGCAATCTGACCACCAACGATTTTTGAAGGGGTTAAATGTTTAATTTAAATCTGAAATTTTTAGGAGACACTCATAACATCTGTGGCTAAGTTCTCTCAAAATTTCAGAATTTTTGGAGACCTACAACCTAGTTTTTAAAAACGTTTTAAAACTGGTCTTGAAAACAGAATCTGTTTTCAGAAGTTGAGTTGTTTGGTTTTAAACAAATTATAAAAACCACACTTTCCGCACCAACTATTCAACCCCCCCTTCTAGTGGTGCCTTGCAGATCCTACAAGTGGTACCAGAGCGCAGGAACACTCACTACAAAGGTTCCAACGATTCAGTGAGATAGCAACCACAAATCTCAAAACCGAGCAAGAAGGTATGTCGAGCCAAATGCCTCCTCTTTTTGATGGTGAGTCTTTCATTCAATGGAAACTAAGAATGAAGCTTTTTCTTATGGTAATAGATATTGATCTTTGGTCTATTATAGAAGATGGTCCTTTTGTTCCATCTAAGATATCCACCGCAGACGGAGTCACACTAGAAGTTGTTAAACCTAAACAACAATATACAAGTGATGATAAAAAGAAACTTAGCATGAATGCTAGGGCTATGCAATTGCTCTTGAATGGATTAAGTAAAAGTGAGTCTAGTTATGTCTCAAACTGCTTGAGTGCACAAGAAATGTGGAGGATACTAGAAATGAAACACGAAGGCACGAGTCAAGTAAAAGAGTCAAAGATAAGCATGCTTATGTCCACACTTGAGCCGTTTAAACTATTGCCTAATGAATCTAATGTTGATATGGATCTTCCTTTGACTAACATCTATAATTCTCTTGAGTCTCTTGGTAAAGCTTTTACCATGCAGGAAAAAGTACAGAAAGTCTTACGAAGCCTTCCATCAGAGTGGGACCCTAAAGTAACCGCAATAGAAGAAAGCAAAGAAACGAACTCAATAAGGATGGAAGAGTTAATTGGATCACTTAAGGTGTACGAAAATAAACTCACCATACGGAAATCGGAATCATCTAAACAAGGTAAAGCTATTGCTTTTAAATCAAATGAATACGTTTCTACTTCTTCCGATCACGTAGATGATAGTGATTCTGAATCGGATAACGATGACCTAATTCTATTGGCAAAAGGCTTAAGAAAATTTATGAGAAGGTCATTTAGAAACAAAAATAAGGGTACTACAACTAAAAGAAATAAGAACAAGTCAAATGATAAAGATGTTAAATGCTATGAATGTGGCAAACTTGGACATTTATCATATGACTACCCCAATAAAGAAAAGCAAAGAAATAAATACCCTGACAAGGAGCGGAACAAGAATAGACTCGTCTCAGAACCCAAACAAAGGAAACGTGCTCTAAAGGCCTTCACCTAGAGTGATACATCGGATTCTGAGACTAAAACCGAAGAAGAGACTGCACAAGTATGCTTTGTGTCCAAAGCATCTAATGAGGTATCATCTGATTCTGATTCTGACTCTGAGCCTTCTTATGATGATCTTTTTAGTCAGTATTAGAATTGCATAAATTCACTAAGACTCTCGCTAAGGAAAAGAAGCGATTAATTGAAGATAAGAAACTGTTAGAATCTTCTAACGAGAATCTTATCGCTCAATTAAACGATTCAAAGAAAGAGTCATCATGCATCGTCACTACATTAAAGACGGAAATTTCATCATTAACCACTCAAAATAACGAAATGAAATCCGAGATTTCAAATTTGAAGTCAAGAAATATAGACCTAGAGAAAATGATGAAACAGTTTGATACGGGATCCAACATGCTGCATCGTATTATCTTATCACAAAAGCATGACAAGAACAAAACAGGTTTGGGATACGTTGATACTAATGAAGTATCCACCAAACCAACCAAGTTTGTTGTGTCTATGAAACTAGACACCCCAAAGCCTCAAATGGCGTCTAAGATGACGCAAAAACCGGCTCTTCCCTCATCACGTCCCATTTCCTCTTCTTATCATGCGAAATACAATTTTGTACCATATAGATATGAAAATAAAAGAGTAATGCACACACGGCATTCATTTCATCCATGCACTACGCACACACACAAAAGGACGTATCAAAAACGTCCTTCATACAATGAGTATAAAGGAGTTCTTGGGCAAAGGCCCAAAGTGCATTCACCACATGTCTACTATATCGCACCTTCATCTATATTCTTGCCATTTGCTAGACCGAGAAGGATCACCCAAGTATGGATACCGAAAGGTACTTTTACCAAGAGGTGATTAACTAACTCGAAAGGACCCAAAGTTAAAAGGGTACCTAAATCATTTTTGCACATTGCAAGGAGCCCACGCATCAAAAGATACAACTATAAAGTGGTTCCTTGACAGTGGCTGCTCAAGGCACATGACGGGTGACCCAAGTTTGTTCACAAAATTAAAGAAGGTCACAAAAGGTGGATCCGTGACCTTTCGAGACAACAACGAAGGCAAGATCATCGAAAAAGGTACGATAGGAAATCCAAGCACTCTTCAAATCTCCAACGTCTATCTGGTAAGCAACTTATCTTACAATCTTCTTAGCATTTCCCAATTTATTGACAATGGCTTTAATGTGTGTTTCACTCACCCTTACTGCAATATAATAAATAAAAATGGAGAAACCATTTTAAAAGGAAAACGAGAAGGTAACATTTATACGCTTTCTATGGATGATATGGTAGACGCTAAAGTTAAGTGCTTTATGAACCCAATGTGAATTTATGGCATAGACATTTAGGACACATTGGTATTTCCACACTAGAAAAACTCCAACGAAAGAACCTAGTAAGAGGATTGCCTACACTTGATTTAGACAACTTTCAGTTGTGTGAATCTTGTATAAAAGGCAAACAGACACGTGAGTCACTTAAACCTAAGAATGAAATAAGCACGACTAGAGTCTTAGAACTACTACACATTGATTTGTTTGGTCCTAGTCGCACTACAAGCCTTGGTGGGCGCCACTATGCATGCGTGATTGTTGATGATTTTTCTCGTTATACTTGGACTTTATTTCTTGCATATAAGATGATAGTTCCATTGAAATTGCGAAATTAATCAAACAACTTGAGAATCAATACGGTGTCAATATGAAAAAGATAAGAAGCGATAGAGGCGGTGAATTTAAAAACAAAGATATGATTTCATTTTGCGAAGAAAAAGGAATCAAGCATGAGTTTTCGCCACCTAGAACTCCACAATTAATGGAGTAGTAGAAAGAAAGAATCGAACACTACAAGAAATTGCTAGGACTATGTTATGCGAAAATAAATTGCCTAGATTTCTGTGGGCGGAAGCCATAAATTGTGCATGCTACATTGTAAATCGCTTATCTATTAGAAAGAAAATAAACAAGACGCCTTATGAGATATTGAATGATCGCATGCCTAAGATTGACTATTTTCGTGTGTTTGGATGCAAATGTTTTGTCTTAAATACAAAAGATAATTTAGATAAATTTGAATCTAAATCAATTGAGTGCATTTTTGTTGGATATTCTATAAACTCAAAAGCATATAGATGTTATGATCTTCTCACTAGACAAATCATAGAATCTATTCATGTGAAGTTTAATGTATTTGGTGAGATTGATAAAGATAAAGAATATGATAATGACTTTGAATTGAAATTGTGTTGAATGAAGATGATGGTACATTTGATATGCATGACATGAATGACACACTAGAAATGCATGATCACTTAGAAATGCATGATAACATAGAAAATAATCAATCAAGATGGCATAGAGATCACCCACATGATCCCATCATAGGCGACATTACTCACGGTGTGCGACCACGTAGAAGAATTACTTCGGATGAAATAAATCAATTTCATGCTATGATTTCCGAAATTTAACCCAAAAATGTGCATGATGCTTTGAGTGATTCTTCTTGGATTGATGCTATGCATGATGAGCTAAATCAATTCGTTAGAAATGATGAATGGGATTTAGTGTCACGACCACAAGATAAGACCATAATAGGCACAAAGTGGGTGTTTAGGAATAAAATGAATGAAGAAGGAAAGGTCATTAGAAATAAAGCTAGACTTGTAGCACAAGGCTATAATCAAGAAGAATGAATTGACTACGATGAAACATTTACACCCGTAGCACGTTTAGAAGCTATACGACTCTTACTTGCGATTGCTTGCATGAAAGATTTCAAATTGCATCAAATGGACGTAAAAAGTGCATTCCTAAATGGATTTATACAAGAAGAGGTATACGTGAAGCAACCACCCGGTTTTGAAGATTTGAAACATCCCGATCATGTGTACAAACTAAAGAAGGCACTTTACGGACTAAAGCAAGCACCGAGAGCATGGTATGATCATTTTGCTACTTTCCTTTTAGAAAATGATTTTAAACGAGGTACTATAGATAGCACACTATTTTTGAAACAAGATAAATCTGATTTACTTATTATTCAAATCTATTTTAATGACATCATTTTCGGTTCTACCTCACATAGACTTGTTGAAGATTTTGAAAATTGCATGAAATCCGAATTTGAAATGTCTATGGTTGGTGAACTTAACTATTTTCTTGGCCTGCAGATTAAGCAAACGAGTAAAGGCATTCACATAAGTCAAGATAAATATATAAATGACATGATTAAAAAGTTCAATTTTGAAAATTTGAAACCATCCCCCACCCCTATGAGTGTCACCACTAAATTGGATAAGGATGAACATGGTAAAGATTTTGAGAATGCTTTATATCGGTCTATGATTGGTTCTTTGCTATATTTAACTGCTAGTAGGCCTGATATCATGTTCAGTGTATGCATGTGTACACGTCTTCAGAGTCAACCTAAGGTGTCTCACTATAATGCGGTAAAAAGAATATTCCGTTATATTAAGCACACGCCCACCTTAGGAATTTGGTATGATAAAGATTCTGAATTTAACTTACATGCTTATACTGATGCAGATTACGGTGGCTGTAAAATAGATAGGAAGAGCACGAGTGGCACTTGCCAATTTATAGGAAACTCACTCATTTCATGGTTTTCCAAAAAGCAAGCAAGCGTTGCCTTGTCCACTACTAAGGCTGAGTACATGGCACTTAGCCTTTGCTGCACGCAGTTGTTGTGGATAAAACAACAACTCTCGGACTTCGGAATTACCGGAAATAGAATTCCTATATACTGTGATAGTATGAGTGCCATTAATCTGTCTAAGAACCCCGTACTACACCCTAAGGCCAAGCATATAGAAGTACGCTATCACTTTCTTCGTGATCGCGTAAACAATGGTGATATCGTCATAGATCATGTACGCACTGAAGCACACGTAGCGGATATCTCTACAAAAGCCTTAAATCAAGCCACGTATGAATCTCTTCGTTCTAAATTAGGCATGATTTCAGCTGATATGATTTGACTTGATTTGATTTGATTCTCTTTCCTTATTTACAGGCATCTTTAGATTTACTTTCCAAAATAAAGGGGGAGAGAAAGCATGATTTAAGAGAGAGAGAGATACTGATTTCATAAATCAAGGGGGGGTGGTTTGAAATTTAAAAAATTCAAATTTCAAATTTTATGCATGATTGAATGGGAGCGATAGGATTTAAATCATGTGCATAAGTTATTTTGAAAATCATCAAATGGGGGAGATTGTAGAGAAAAAGGGGTTTGATTGATTTCAAAATATGTGATTTAAATGAGCATGACAAAAAACGTGTGCATGATATAAACGTGTGCATGATATATTGCTTATTACTTGCCTTATTTAGGTCATATATAATGTTGCCGTACTAACGAGCCATGAAGCGTTAAAGCTTACATCATATGGCATACATTTGTTGTGTTTATACTATTTTCAGTTGCCACCATTAATGAACTAAACTAGTTCATTAAGTGAAGTACTTAGTTAATTTAACTAACTAGTTCATTAAAGGAAGCTACATTTGGACAAGGCACAAAGGCAACAAGGCTAAGAAAGGAAAGTCTCCTCCTCCCCATTTACTACATATGGCACGCCTACACATATATATAAATATATATTTTCTAATTTTTTGAAAAAGGCACATACATATGCATTCCAACGTACTACCGACACATCATATATTCTACGTACGTACGTTAAACGTCACACCATCATACTTAACTCATATTTATGAGTATATTCAGGTCTTATATCATATGATATAATTCATGGTGATGACAAAATAAATACGACACGTTAAAAGGTTCTAAACCAAAAATTGTCGTATCGGACGAATACCGAAACTTCGCCAACGTGTCACGTACTTGCCATAAATTGATGGACAGCCCCTACACCTCAAAAATCATTATTAATTTCGTGCATATGATGATAATTCCAGCCATAAAATCATTCCATGTTGGCACACACAAATCACCCCATATTAAGGCGAAATTGTGGAGATTCCAATTTCAATTTTGACACATGTTAATGGCGCCACTTTAGACCAGCTAAGTGCTGAGAATTAAAGTTCATATTATATATATTATGTGTAACATAATATATATAACATGTGCAAAAAGTTGGAATTTAATTAGAGAAAAATCGGGTAATCGATAAACATCGAAAATTCGGTTTTCTACGTACACAACACATGTAACATTTTTGCACATCATACGACACATATCTAGACATTTTTTACATATGTCATACATCTTAAAGTGTTCTAGAAAATTAAATTAAGGGATGATTGGAATATAACATGTGTGTATTATTAAATGTGCACTATTTTACAAAGTTAGCAAAACATGCCTAAACATGTTAATACACGCCTAACACACTTGATGGAGCCTATGTGGAGCCTTGTTGGCATATTGATTAGTCAAGAATCTGTAGAAATAAGAGGGTTTGAGTGATTTCAAAATAAGAAATTTGAATATATATATATATATATATAAACGTTGAGCATATATACACAAGTGTACATGTATGCATGATAACTTGCCTTATTTAGCTTATATATTATGTTGCCGTACTAACGAGCCATGAAGCATTAAAGCTTACATCATATGGCGAACATTTGTTGAGTTTATACTATTTTCAGGTGCCACAATTAATGAACTAAAGTAGTTCATTAAGTGAAGTACTTAGTTTAATAAGCTAAGTAGTTCATTAAAGGAAGATGCATTTGGAAAAGGCACAAAGGCAACAAGGCTATGGAAGGAAAGTCTTGTCCTCCTCCCCACATTTAATTCCACACACCACTTATACATATATATACTATATTTTCAGATTTTTTATAAAAGGCACATACACATGTATTCCAACGTACTACCGACACGTTATATATCTTACGTACGTACGTTAACGTCACACCACTATACTTAACTCATATTTATGAGTATATTCAGGTCTTATATTATATGATATAAGATATGGTGATGACAAATTAAATACGACACGATAAAAGGTTCTAAACCGAAATTTGTCGTATCGGGCGAATACCGAAACTTCGCCAACGTGCCACGTACTTGCCATAAATAAATGGCCTGCCCATATACATCAAAAAATGATGTAAATTTCGTGCACATCACTGAAAAATCAGGCAAAGATACTTTCAATGTTGGCACACACAAATCACCCCACATTTAGGCCAAAATGTGAAGATTCCAATTTTAATTTTGTCACATGTTTATGGTACCACTTTAAATCAGCCAAGTACTGAAATTTAAAGTATATATTATATATATTATTTATAACATAATATATATATCATGTGCAAAAGTTGGAATTTAAATTAGAGAAAAATCGGGTGATCGATAAATATCGAAAATTCGGTTTTCTACGCACTTAACATGGAACGTTTTTCTTGACCATGATGTGACACGTATCTAGACACTTTTTACATATAATATACATCTTAAAGTGTTCTAGAAAATTAAATTAAGGGCTGATTGGAATATTACATGTGTGTATTATTAAATGTGCACTATTTTACAAAGTTAGCAAAAATAAATTTCAGCACATGTATATACACTTTCAAACGTCACTACAGCTGAGTTGGAGCAAATGTGGAGCCTTGTTGGCATGTTGATTGGTCAAGGATCAATCATACAATGTTGATGAATCAAAGAGAGAAGCTACAAAAGGTAAGTATTCAACATATACCTCTCTTATGTCACATGCTGAAAATTTCAGCATGTTACATACATAGTGGCCGAATTCTTCATGACTAAGGAGGATATTTTGTCAATTTTTCATTAAAGGATTAATTAAAGGAGTTATGGAAATGATTTGAATTTTATGTAAGGTAATTAAGTGTGATATTTTACATATCACACATGCTGAAATTTTTCAGCATGTGTGAAGTGATGGTGGCCGAATTTTACCCTCATTTGGTGTCCAAGTTCACTCTTCATTTGGTAGCAAGACTTACCTTATATGATTGATTTATTTTTATGACAAAAATTCAAAGGAAAATGGAAAAAAATCTGAATTTATCTCATGTTGTAAATGCTGAAAATTTCAGCATTGAAAATAGTGTGCTGGCCGATTTTCTTGAGGATGGAAGGAAGAATTTTTGTGTCTTGCACTTTATGGCAAAATTTGAGAATTATGGAATGATTTAATGATTGATTATTTGGCAAATATTTAGTGTTTATTTCAGATTTTCCATGTCATCAAATGATGACAACATTGAGCCAATCAAGAGGTGCCAAGTAAGCAATGACTAAATGATGGTCCAATAGAATGATGTCAAGTAAGCAAAGCATTGTCACCATGATGTCTTACACTCTCTCAAGCAATTAAAAGGAAATTTTCAAGAGGGGGAAGAGCTCAAGGGGGACGGCTGTATAAGGAGAAGAGAAGAACAAACAAAAACAACACCAAGATTTGCATTCAAAAGTGATCAAAGTGCCAAGTCTTTCTTCTCCTACACTTTCTTTCTTTCTTCTCTTGTAAAAAGCCTATTGTATTTTACTTCTTTCATTCTTGAATAGGCTTCATAGAAACCACCATTCATTCATCTTTGTACAAGATTGATCAAGGTGTGATCAATCTTCATTCTTACGAGGTGGTGGTGTTCGTGTGAATTGTACTCACAATACAAGGTTTGTAAAGGGTTGGAGTTAAGGTGTAACTCTATCAACCCTGCGGTAAGGTGTGTGGTGTGTGTGAATAGTGTGAACCAAGGAAGGTGTTCCTTGAAGACTGGAGTAGGTTGTTTATGACCGAACCAGTATAAAAATCTCGGTGCAATTTACTTTCTGCATTTACGTTTCAGTTTCTGCACTGTTTACTCATATTGTTCACGTTCGTAAAAATAGTAAACGTTTTCCAAAAATTATAAAAATTTCCAGAAACATACATAAACGTTCTAGGGTTAATTTGGCACAAGTTTCAACCCTTTTGGACAAGTATAAGTCATTCAAACATCAAAAGTTCTGAGACTAGTGCAGTCTGATTTTCAGACTTGCAAAGGTTGAGACTTTGGGTGTATTTGACCTACTTCCCAAAAGAATTTTCAAAAACTGTTTCAACCCATTTAAGTATAGTGTGTGAAGAGTTATTGGTCAAATTTTCAGATCATTTGGACATTCACACAAATAGGAATTAATTTTTCAAAACCATCTACCGGTTCTGGCAGATTTGCACAATCTGAGTGCCAACGGGTTTTTGAAGGGGTTAAAGGTTGAATTTTGATTTGAAATTTTTAGGGGACCCTCATAACATCTGAGGCTAAGTTCTCTCAAAATTTCATAATTTTTGGAGACCTCTAACCTAGTTTTTGAAACGTTTTAAGACTGGTCCTGAAAACAGAATCTGTTTTCAGAACTTGAATTGGTTAGGTTTAAAGAAATTTTAAAAACCTTATTTTCCGCACCATCTATTCAACCCCCCCCCTTCTAGTGGTGCCTTGCAGATCCTACAGAATCAAGTTTACAAGATTGGTGACTTGGAGAAAGAAGCTACAAAAGGTAATGTTTTAAACTTTATCTCATTTGTAACACATGCTGAAAATTTCAGCATGTGCACTATATGGTGGCCGATTTTAATCTCTAAAATAGACATATTTTATGTCTTGAATTATGTGGTTAATTAGAAGAAGAAATAGAAACAATTTGAATAAGATACAAAGCCATAAAGTGTGATATCTTGAATATCACACATGCTGAAATTTTTCAGCATGTGTGGGAATGTATCATGAACGTTTTTATGGCCTTGTTATTGTCCAAATTTCATCTCCAAAATGATGAGATTATTTGCAACTAATTGGTGATTTATTTTAAAAGACAAATCAATGAAAATTTGGAAGTTATTTGAATTATATCACTATGAAACACATGCTGAAATTTCAGCATGTTAACTACTTCATTATGGCCGATTTTTTACCATTGTTTGGAGAAATATTATCCTGCTTGATTTGGATGATAATCTTATGAGTTATGGCAACTAACTTATGTTGATTTTGGCACATTCTTTTAGTGAAATATTCAGATTTTCCAAGTCATCAAATGATGACAACATTCAACCAATCATGAAGTGCCAAGTAAGCAAAGGTTAAATGATCATCTAATGAGAAGGTGCCAAGTAAGCAAGATCATGTCACAATGATGCCATACATTCTCACAAGGACTTAGAAGATAATTTTAAAGAGGGGGAGAGCACCTAAGGGGGACGGCCATAAGCATAAATGGAAAGGAGAAGAGCAAAACAAAAGAAAAGAACAAGCATTACACTCTTGAGATGAAAAACACCAAGCACCTCTCTTCTTCTACACTCTCTTTCTTTCTTCTTCTTGAAAGCCTATTGTACTTATATTCTTATTCTTGAATAGGCTTGTAATATACCACCACATACTCTATATCTTTGTAAAAGATTGATCAAGGTGTGATCAATTTTCATTCTTGCAAGGTGGCTTCATTCTTGCAAAGTGGTGGTGTTCGTACGTAATTGTATTCATCATACAAGGTTTGTAAAGGGTTGGAGTTGGTGTGTAACTCCATCAACCCTGTGGTAAGGTGTACTTGCGTGTGTGACTAGTGTGAACCGAGGAAGGTGTTTCTCGAAGACTGGAGTAGGTTGTTTATAACCGAACCAGTATAAAATTCTCGGTGTCATTTACTTTCAGCACTTATATTCTGTTTCTGCACTGTTTACTCTTTTTTTTTACGTTCGTAAAAATAGTAAACATTTTTCAAAAATTACGAAAATTTCCAGAAATATAGCCACACGTCTTAGGATTAATTTGGAACAAGTTTCAACCCTTTTGGATGAGTATAAGTCACTCAAACATCCAAGGATTTGCGACTAGTGCAGTCTGATTTTCAGGCTTGCAAAGGTTAAGACTTTGAGTGTATTTGACTAACTTCCCAAAAGAATTTTTCAAAACTGTTTCAACACATTTAAATACAACATATAAGGGGTTAATGGCTAAAATTTCAGAGCAATTGGAGTTAAGAACAAATATGAATAAATTTTTCAAAACAGTCTACCGTTTCTGGCAGATTCGTGCAATCTGACCACCAACGATTTTTGAAGGGGTTAAAGGTTGAATTTAAATCTGAAAATTTTAGGAGACACTCATAACATCTGAGGCTAAGTTCTCTCAGAAGTTGAGTTGTTTAAAAAGGTTTTAAAATTGGTCATGAAAACAGAATCTGTTTTCAGAAGTTGAGTTGTTTGGTTTTAAAGAAATTTTAAAAACCATACTTTCCGCACCAACTATTCAACCCCCTCCTTCTAGTGGTGCCTTGCAGATCCTACACGGTAATCATTGTGAGAGCTATATCATGCATGTAGATATTGACCCCATAAAAATTCAATACAATGATAAAGATGCAAAACTTTGTAGGAGTAAGCTGTCTAAATGGATGTCAAGTTGTGAATTCTCAAACCACCTTTCTGTGCAGGCAAACAAATACGCCTCCAAGAGAGCCAATGGTGTCGGCCTGGGGCCCAAAAGAAACGGGAAAACTGACTTTCTAGAGCACGGATAACACCCTTCGGAAGACGTGTGCCTGCCATTAAGTGCAACGGCAAGGAGGATAAAACTGATTTAATCAGAACTATTTTACCTGATATACCCAGAAGTCGATGCTGCCAACTCTGCAATCGCTTATCCACATAGTAGAGAAGATCCACACAGTGAGAGGTGCATGTAATACCCTTATGTAAATAAGAGCCCAGGTGTTTTTTGGGTAAAGATGATTGACGCATATCTAATAGTCCAAGCAATTCACACCGTTGTTGGTTGGAGATTATCGAGAAAAACACCACTGTGCTTTTATGATAATTAATGGTCTGTCCAGATGCCTGCTCATATGTAGTTAAGAAACTTTTTACATGCCTCAAATTTCTGCTATCTCGAGCTACAAATAGTAGAAGATTATCCGCGTACGATAAATGTGAAATATAGAGTGGAAGGCGTCACATAGGAAATGGACGAATATAACCACACTGTATATCTAAATGAAGGGCCTGAGTAAAAACTTCTACCAGCATAATAAAGAGCAATGTTGATAGGGGATCACCCTATTTTACCCCCCGCGTCACCTGAAAGAAACCAATTGAGACTCCATTAATTAAAATTGAAAAATGTGTGCTGATGAGATGATTGTGTACCAATTTGTTGAAGAAATCCAAGAAGCCGAACTTGGCTAAGACCAAATGTAAAAAAGCTCCAGTTTACTCGATCAAATGCTTTCGAGAGATCCAATTTAATCAGACAATTGGCCGAACAAGGAGAGTGATCAAGCCAATAGATCATTTCATTAGCTAGGAGCATGTGTTCTGCAATTCCTTTACCTTTTTGGAAACCCGCTTGTTTGGATGAGATAATGAGAGGCAGTAATGTGCTTAAACGAGTAGCAAGGATGCGAGTCTGAAGTTTATTCAAGAAGGTACACAAAGCAATCGGCCTATAATCCGCAAAAGTTGTTTAGGTAGTACCTTTAGGGAGTAAAACTATCATAGTTAGTGCCACCGCTTTGGGTAAGGGAAAACACAAGAAGAATTCTTGTACTACACTGTAGATATCGATGTGAATAATATCCCAGCATGTACGATAGAAACAACCGTTATAACCATCAGGTCCAGCTGCACTTTGAGGATCAAGTTCCCAAACAGCCTTCTTTACTTCTCTTTCTGTGGGTATAGCCATTAAGAATGTATTGTCCACGGCTGTGATAAGATGTGGAATGGTGTCAAGTAGTGATGTACTATTTTGTGTATTTTGTGCAGTGAACATATCAGTATAGAAGCCACTACAGCATGTTGAATAGCATGCTGAGTGTTGGACCGTGCACTTGCAATAAACACCACCAGAGGGGGGTGAATAGTGGTTAGCAGAAATTGTACTACAACCCTTTGTTAAAATCCCCTTTAAAAACAAAATCTGAGACCACCTCAGATTCAGAACCCGTATTTTAAAAATTCAAAACTAATTGTACACAACTCCAAAAATTATGACACTTTCCAGAATATAACTTCAATGTGTTGACAAGACTCTATCCAAAAATCAGACAAAAATAAGACCGTTTGGCCCTTCAAACAAATAAAAATTTTCAGATGGTCATTCTGGACAGAACTGGACAGAATGTTGCTGATTTTGCAAAATGTGTTTCTCTTTGAATATTCAACCAAAAAGGTTTATCTTTATATCAAAACACTCCTTAGGATGTGTAGATGAAGTTTCCAAAAGGCCCTGACCTTAAACAATTCTTTAAGAATACAGAATTTAAGTTTTCTTAAAACTGGTCAGATTACAGCCAGATTGGAGCAGTTATCTTGCAAAGACTGAAAGACTAACTTTCCCTTGCTCAAATCAAGTGATTCTTATTGAAAATGAAAGCTAACAGTCTGAAGTATAACTCCATCAAAAATTAAAAATTTTGAAAATGTTTAGCTATTTTTTCAAATTGTGAGAATTTGTGTGAAAACTGCAGTCAAAAACGGGCAAAAACAGAAATAAAGAAACAAGAGAAGAACACCAAGGATTTATCCTGGTTCGGTCAATGTGACCTACTCCAGTCCCAAGAAACACCTTTCCTTAGATTTTACTATGAAATGAACACCTTACAACAAGAGCCAAGCTTGATTCATGGGTCATACACTAACCCTACTAAGGACTTGGATAATCACCTTCTAAGCAACACTTAGTTGCAACACCTCTACCACCTATTGATGTAGCCTTATAAAGATGGCTAATCAATCTTACAAACGAAGCTCAAGAGGCTTGTAGCTCACTACAATACAACAAGAACACCTTTTCTACAATGAATAAAACAACAACAACAAGAAGATGAAGATGAAAGCTACACAATTCAACAAATGCTTGTGAGCTTCAAGTGTGTTTCATCTTCTTCACCATTGCCTCTATTTATAGTGTGATTTGAGCCTTAGAGATAAGACTTCCAATGTGTCACCATCTTCATCATCAAGTCCAAATGTCTTCTCATCATTGGTTGGCTTTGTACACTTGGCAAAATAAAACACAATGATTGGTCCACCTTGGCAATGTCATGTTGGCCGATTTTTTTACACCTTGGCATGTCATAATTATCCTTTGCAAAATGAAGATAATAAGAGGGATAATGCCACAAGAATACCTCAACTTCTAGTCTTGAAAGTAGGCATGTGGGAGTAGACCATTTCAAAATCAAATTTCAGCTCCAAAGTCACAGTGTAGCCGTTGGTTTCATCCATATTTTCCAACAAATATATTTTGATTTTTCTTAATAAAATAAGAAAGGATAATACCACCAAATTATCCCCAACTTCAAGAAAAATAATAAGGCATGTGAGAGCTCCATTTGACTTTCAAAAATCTGCTGAAAATTCACCAAGAAAAGGTCTAGTAGCCGTTGGCTACTACTTTGAATTTTCCAAGTTGGCATTTTTGCCAACTAGCTCCTTTTTGATTTGTCCACTTGTCACCAACTCATAAAATATGTACACCATCATATCCACCTGATAATACACGTTTTTAAACATATATATATATATATATATATATATATATATATATATATATAGCAACTAAGATTTTTGAAGAAGAAATAAATAGATAACAGTTGACAAGATTATGTCAATGTGTAACACCGAAATTCCCTAATATTTCTTCTTATATGTCAATAACATTTCCACACCTTTGACACCTTTAATATCTCTGAATAATGATGATAGATGTTCTCTTGTAACATATATAAGAGGGTCTTCAAGAAAAAATAGAATGTGACATCTCAAATCGTCACATATCCAGCTATAGTCAATAATACCATCGGTTGAGAGAATAAGATAAGAAATCACCAAATAATCTTCAAGATAATAATAACTCAACTCCAGAATGAAGATAATAATATGCTCAGGAGATTCCTTGAGTGAAAATACCGAAAATACCCTCAGGGGTGAAATGACCAAAATACCCCTGGTGTGAGAAAACTCCAGAAATGACCTCGATGGTTAGAAATAGTCATGATATCACCTTTTTCATGATAAATATAAGATAAGAATATGTACTTGACATATTTCTACCATATGATGTTCCTACAAAACACAAAATACCATTTTTGCCCTTTTTGGTAAGTTGTAGAAACTTCCAAGGCACGTTAATCACAAGACAATAATAATCACCAACACACAATAATCACATAATGAACATGTATAATTCATGTACAAATGAAAACAATCATTTTAACACACTTTAGAAAATTATTTCTAAAAACCCTAGACATCGATCGATCGAAGTGCCTCAGCTTCAGAGATCGATGTTTCACAAAAAGTTTTAGAGTTTGCCTCTGACCTACATCGATCGATCGAAGTGAGGGTTTGATGTACATTGATCGATCGATGTGTCTCAGGTTTAGAGATCGATGTCTCACAGAAAGGTCTTAAACGTTTCTACCTTACATCGATCGATTGATGTGAGAGATCTATGTACATAGATCAATCGATGCACAACAACCTGAGAGATCGATGTCAACTTTTTCAACTTTTTCAACTTGTAATCATATATAACACCATGTGTGACATTTTTAAGTATTCACCACTTAAAATCATGACTTTGAAAATTATCCAAACATATTTCTCAACATTCTCCCCCTTTTGGATTATTTTCAAAATAACCTAACATCATTTTAATGTCACAACTTATAACCAAAAATTTAACCAAATGTTTTCAACTTTTAAATAGTATGCTGCTCCCCTTCAACTCATACTCTCCCCCTTAACCTATGCTCCAAAATTTATACCAATTAAAACTTAGCATATGACTTACCAACTTTGGTGCCAATTAAAACTTAGCATATGATTCATCATGACTTACCAACTAACTAAAATCATGACTTATTTTTTATCCCTCTTTATTTTGAAAATCATGCAAAAGATAGAACTATGCAATGGTATCGTAAGTCATCATGCCTAATTTGGCTCGTAAGTTTTCAAAAGTGGCTTGATTAAGGGGTTTGGTAAAGATATCAGCGATTTGGTGATTAGTTCTTATATGGTTTATCACTATATCCTCATTTTGAACATGATCGCGAAGAAAGTGGTATCGCACCTCAATGTTTTTGGCCTTAGAATGAAGCACCGGATTCCAAGAAAGATTGATTGCACTTGTGCTATCGCAGAAAATTGGAATCTTTTTCATTTTAATGCCAAAATCACTAAGTTGTTGTTTAAGCCAAAGTAATTGGGTAGTACATAAACTCAAAGCAATATACTCGGCTTCAGTGGTAGAAGAGCTACACTAGCTTGCTTTTTAGAAAACCAAGAAATCAAGTTGGTTCCTATAAATTGACAAGTACCGCTAGTGGATTTTCTATCTAATTTGCAACCACCATAATCCGCATCACTATATGCGTACAATTCCAACTTAGCGTTTCTATCATACCAAAGTCCTAAGTGAGGTGTATGCTTAAGATATCTAAAGATCTTTTTCACTGCATTGTAATGTGATACCTTAGGACAAGATTGAAACCTAGCACACATACACACACTAAACATAATATCAGGTCTTGACGCAGTTAAGTATAACAGTGATCCAATCATAGACCTATAGAGTGTGTCATCAAAAGGTTTACCATTTTCATCCTTATCAAGTTTGGTACTAACACTCATGGGGGTAGTTGTAGGTTTCAAATCATCAAAACCAAACTTCTTAATCATATCATTGACATACTTAAGTTGGCTAATGTAAATTCCTTGAGGGGTTTGTTTGATTTAAAGCCCTAAGAAGTAATTCAACTCTCCTACCATTGACATTTCAAATTCTAACTTCATACACTCTTCGAAGTCTTTTACTAAGGTAGGGTTAGTTGAACCAAAGATAATATCGTCTACGTATATTTGAACTATTGACAAATCATTACCTTTTCTTCTTAGGAATAATGTGTTGTCTATGGTTCCCCTTTGATAATTATTTGCAAAAAGAAAGTTTGTAAATCTATCATACCAAGCTCTTGGAGCTTGTTTCAAACCATATAAAGCTTTCTTAAGCTTGTAAACATGGTTAGGATTCTTTAGATCTTTGAATACACGGGGTTGTTTGACAAACACCTCTTCTTGGATGTATCCATTCAAGAACGCACTCTTGACATCCATTTGGAAGAGCTTAATATTTCTTAGACTTGCAATCGCAAGTAACAATCTAATTGCTTCTAGTCGTTCAACGAGTGCAAAGGTTTCTTCATAATCTATTCCTTCTTGTTGATTATAACCTTGTGTGACTAGTCTAGCCTTATTTCCTGTAATGTTTCCTTGTTCGTCCATCTTATTCCTAAACACCCATTTCGTTCCTATTATTGACTTGTTTTCAGGTTTAGGTACTAAGTCCCACACATTGTTCCTTGTGAATTGATTTAATTCCTCATGCATAGCATCTATCCAAGATATATCACCTAAGGCTTCCTTTATGTTCTTAGGTTCTAAGTGTGAGATTAAGCTATGTCCTTCAAGTTGACTTATATTTCTACGTGTTCTAACCCCAACACTTGGATCACCAATGATTAGTTCTCTAGGATGCCACCAATTCCTAGATTGACTAGGTTCACCCTCGTCTTGTTCAAATGTTTCATTAGTATGAACATTATCATATGTAATTGGATCATTAGTTACATTATCTTCCAATTGCAAAGTTTCTTCATTTATATCATCTAAGGGTTCATGCATGTCTTGTTCAGGGGGAGTTGGTTCTAGATAATCAAGTACAGGCTCAAGTAATACATCATCATCAAACATATTTTCAACATTTGTTTCTTGTTTATTTGATGTTTATCACTAACTTCAAAGCATGAATTTTCATTGAATTTGACATGTATAGATTCAATTATTTTTCTAGATGCAGGAATATAACACCTATATGCTCTAGAATTAGTTGAATAACCAACAAATATATATTCAATAGACTTTGGTTCAAATTTGTCTAGATTATCCTTAGTGTTCAACACAAAACACTTACATCCAAATACTTTAGGATAATCTATTTTAGGTTGTCTATTATTTAACAACTCATAAGGTGTTTTATTTAATTTTTTTCTAATTGAAAGCCTATTTATAATATAGCATGCACAACTAACAGCTTCAGCCCATAAATACTTAGGTAATTTATTTTCACACAGCATTGTCCTAGCAACTTCTTGAATTGTTCTATTTTTACATTCAACAACTCCATTGAGTTGTGGTGTTCTAGGTGGTGATGATTCATGTTTTATTCCATGTAGTTCACAAAATTTGATTACATTTTTATTTTAAATTCTCCACCTCTATCACTTCTAATTCTTTTCACATTTTCTTCATAAATGTTTTCAAGTTGCTTAATAAGGGTTTCGATTGCTAATGGAGCATCGTCTTTGTGTGTTAAGAACAATGTCCATGTGTAGCGTGAGTAATCATCTACGATGACACACACATAGTAGTGTCCACCTAGACTTCTTGTCCTACTTGGACCAAATAAGTCTAAGTGAAGCAATTCTAGTACATGACTAGTACTCACTTCATGTTTCGATTTTAAGGTTTCTTTAATGTGTTTTCCCTTAATACATGTTTCAGACATTTGAAAATTATCTAAGTCTAACTTAGGCATTCCTCTAATTAAATTCTTCTTAGATAATTTCTTAATGGTTGAAATTCCTATATTGCCTAATCTTCTATGCCATAAATTCACATCTAAGTCATGTGATATCAAACACTTAACCTTAGCATCTAACATATTATCTAAGGTAAGAGTATAAATATTACCATCTCTATTTCCTTTTAAAACTATTTCTCCTTTTTCACTTATTATATCACATGAATTGGGAAGAAAAGAGACATTGTAACCACAATCTATAAGTTGTGAAATACTAAGTAAATTATAAGATAGATTGCTTACTAATAACACATTTCGTATTTGAAATGTGTTAGGGTCCCCAATTGTTCCTTTTCCAACAACTTGTCCTTTGTTGTTGTCACCGAATGTCACTTTTCCTCCATTTTTGATATGTTCCAATTCGATGAATAGTTTGGGGTTCCCCGTCATATACATCGAACACCCACTATCTAAAAACCATTTGGTTTTTAGATTCTTTTAATTTGCCTCCTTCTTGCATTCCTTGCGTTTATCCTACAATGGAGACAATGTTTTAGGTACCCTTTATTTGAGCCCTTGAATGTTAGGGGCATTATTCTTGTTTAGATAACCCTTAGGTATCCAAACTTGAACATACCTTTTAGGCACATTTTTAGCATGGTTAAAATAAGAAGGATAAGCATATAGATGATTATTCCACATAAGTGAAGATGCATTGTTATACATGTTGCGCCATGGTTGATTACTTCTATGCCTTGGCCGATTTTGGTAGTGTGTATAAGACATGTAATTTTGTTTCTTGAATGGCGCTATGTATGTATGTTTATATGCATTTCTATAAGATTTATATGAGTGTTGTCTATACTTAGATTCATAATAAGTTGTATGCATTTCATTTCGTCTAGTTGCATTTGTATGCATGTAGGCATAATTTCTAGGTTGTCTAGATGCAAAGTTTGGCCTAGATGTATGTTTATGCGTGTGTATATTGGTAGGTGTGTGTTGTATTTTTGCCTTGATATAAGTAGAAGAAGGTGTAGAAAAAGATGTAGTAGGCAAAGTTGATTTTGTATTATATGGCAACTTTGTACTAGATGAAACAAACGTAGTCTTTTTATTTACTTTTTCATTTTCTTCTTTATAGACTAAGCCGGTTTTGTCATTCCCATGAGATAAGTGTATCTAACATATTTGCACCCGATTTAAATTAATCTAACATTTTTTCTAAGTTAAGTTTAGAAGACTTAAGTTGTACTATCTCATGTTCACAATTTTCCAACATAGACTTTAACATATTATTTTCCATTTTTAACTTTTGTTCATCTTTCCTATATGATTCAATTTTATTTTCTAAAGAATCAAGATTATTAGTAGACTCTTGTTTAAGAGATTCTAGTTGATCGGAAAATTCCAAGTTGGACGTCTTCAACTTGTCATTTTCTTCAACTAGTTTTTTCTTTTCTTTAGAGAGCCTCTTACAGTGAGCATGCATTCTTAAGAATTCTTCATACATTTCATCAAATATCATGTCACTATCAGAATCACTATCAGATGAAGAACATACCTTGTTGGATACGAAGAAGACTTGAGCTTCCTCAGTTTCGGATTCTGAGTTGGATGAGTCGCTCCATGTGCTCACCTTCATTGCTCGTTTCCCTTTCCTTGCCTTAGACTCCTTTGGCTTTGTCATTTGTGCCTCCTTGTCCTTGGCTTGTTTATTATTGTTGTTGTTATTATTATTTTTCTTCGTGGGACAATCGTATGAAATATGTCCTTTTTAACCGCATTCATAACACTTTAATTCTTTATTATACCATTTGCTTGTGTTATTCTTCCTAGGTTTAGAAGAAGAAGAAGAAGAAGAAGAAGAAGAATTACGTTGTCTATTCCTATTTGGACGTTTGAAAAACTTTCTAAGTTTTCTAGCTATCAATATCAAATCATCATCTAATTCAATATCACTATTACCATCATCGTTACTAGCATGTGTTTCGGTTGTTTTTAAAGCTATTGACTTACCGGATGACTTAGACGATTCAGACTTTTGTTGGTTTAATTTAACCTCGTAAACTTTAAGAGACCCGATCAATTCATCCATCTTGGTGATTGACTTTGTCTCCTCGATTGCCGTCATCTTTGGATCCCATTCAGCAGGAAGGCTTCGTAGCACCTTTTAAACCTTTTCATTGTTCGAAAATGACTTCCCTAAAGCTTCAAGGGCATTGAAAATATTAGTAATTCTCAAATCCATAGATGTTATGGATTCGTTCGGCAACATTTTGAAAGTTTCTAATTCAGTCATAAGCATGTTTATTTTAGACTCTTTAACACCACTAGTACCTTCATGCTTTAATACAAGTGATTTCCACATGTCGTGTGCGCTTGTGCAATTTGACACATATCCTGCTTCAGAAGTTGTAAGTCCATTCAAAAGTAATTGCATAGCTTTAGCATTCATGGACATTCACTTTTTATCTTCCGATGACCATTCACTTTTATACTTTTCAACCTCCTGTGTGACTCCACTAAATTGTACAACTTTCATTGGAATGTACGGCCCATCTTCAACAATAGACCATAAATCAATGTCTATAGCCATTAAGAATAGCCTCATTCTTAGTTTCCAATAAACAAAATTATTGCCATCAAAAAGAGGAGGGCGTTGTGTAGACATACCTTCCAACTCATCTTTGTGAGAAACAATAGCCATTGTATATACCTTGGATTTGAGACAAGCAGTATATAATGAATCTTTGTTTCTTGGCCTTGTATTGTTCGTATGGTGTTAAATCTTGCTTCTTTTGAGTTGTGTTGGTCTGGATCTGATACTAAATGTTGGACCGTGCACCTACAATAAACACCACTAGAGGGGAGGTGAATAGTGGTTAGCGGAAATTACACTACAACCCTTTGTTAAAATCCCTTTTGAAAACAGAATCTGAGACCACCTCAGATTCAGAACTCTTTTTTGAAAAATTCAAAACTAATTGTACACAACTCCAAAAATTATGCAACTTTCCAGAATGTAACTTCAATATGTTGACAAGACTCTATCCAAAACTTAGACAAAAATAAGATCGTTTGACCCTTCAAACAAATAAAAAGATTCAGATAGTCAATCTGGACAGAAGTGGATAGAATGTTGCTGATATTGCAAAATGTATTTCTCTTTGAATATTCAACCAAAAAGGTTGATCTTTATATCAAAACATTCCTTAGGATTTGTAGATGAAGTTTCCAAAAGGCCTTGACCTTAAAGAATTCTTGAAAAAATTCAGAATTTAAGTTTTCTTAAAACTGGTCAGATTGCAGCCAGATTGGAGCAGTTATCTTGCAAAGACTGAAAGACTAACTTTCCCTTGCTCTAATCAAATGATTCTTGTTGCAAATGAAATCTAATAGTCTGAAGTATAACTCCACCAAAAATTACAAATTTTGAAAATGTTTAGCTATTTTTTCAAATTGTGAGAAGTTGTGTGAAAACTGCAGTCAAAAATGGGCAAAAACAGAAATAAAGAAACAAGAGAAGAACACCGAGGATTTATCCTGGTTCGGTCAATGTGACCTACTCCAGTCCCAAGGAACACCTTTCCTTGGATTTTACTATGAAATGAACACCTTACAACAAGAGCCAAGCTTGACACTTGGGTTATACACCAACTCTACTTAAGACATGGATAATCACCTTCTAAGCAACACTTAGTTGCAACACCTCTACCACCTATTGATGTAGCCTTATAAAGATGGCTAATCAATCTTACAAATGAAGCTCAAGAGGCTTGTAGCTCACTAAAATATAGCAAGAACACCTTTGCTACAATGTATAAAACAACAACAAGAAGAAGATGAAGATGAAAGCTAGACAATTCAACAAATGCTTGTGAGCTTCAAGTGTGTTTCATCTTCTTCACCATTGCCTCTATTTATAGTGTGATTTGAGCCTTAGAGATAAGACTTCTAATGTGTCACCATCTTCATCATCAATTCCAAATGTCTTCTCATCATTGGTTGGCTTTGTACACTTGGCAAAATAAAACACAATGATTGGTCCACATTGGCAAAGTCATGTTGGCCGATTTTTTTTACACCTTGGCAAGTCATAATTATCCTTTGCAAAATGAAGATAATAAGAGGGATAATGCCACAATAATACCTCAACTTCTAGTCTTGAAAATAGGCATGTGGGAGTAAACCATTTCAAAATCAAATTTCAGCTCCAAAGTCACAATGTAGCCGTTGGTTTCATCCATATTTTCCAACAAATATATTTTGATTTTTATTAATAAAATAAGAAAGGAAATACCACCAAATTATCCCCAACTTCAAGCACAATAATAGGGCATGTGAGAGCTCTATTTGACTTCCAAAAATCTGCTGAAAATTCACCAAGAAAAGGTCTAGTAGCTGTTGGCTACTACTTTGAATTCTCCTAGTTGGCATTTTTGCCAACTAGCTCCTTTTTGATTTGTCCACTTGTAACCAACTCATAAAATATGTACACCATCATATCCACCTGATAATACATGTTTTTCAACATATATATATATATGTGTATCAACTAAGAATTTTGGAGAAGAAATAAATAGATAACAGTTGACAAGATTATATCAACGTGTAACACCGAAATTCCCCAATATTTCTTCTTATATGTCAAGAACATTTCCACACCTTTGACACCTTTAATATCTCTGAATAATGATGATAAATTTTATCTTATAACATATATAAGAGGGTCTTCAAGAAAAAATAGAATATGTCATCTCAAATCGTCACATATCCAGCTATAGTCAATAATACCATCGGTTGAGAGAATAAGATAAGAAATCACCAAATAATCTTCAAGATAATAATAACTCAACTCCAGAATGAAGATAATAATATGCTCAAGAGATTCCTTGAGTGAAAATACCAAAAATACCCTCAGGGGTGAAATGACCAAAATACCCCTGGTGTGAGAAAACTCCAGAAATGACCCCGATGGTCAGAAATATTCATGATATCACCTTTTTCATGATAAATATAAGATAATAATATGTACTTGACATATTTACACCATATGATGTTCCTACAAAACTCAAAATACCATTTTTGCCCTTTTTAGTAAGTTGTAGAAACTTCCAAGGCACGTTAGTACAAGTCAATAATAATAACCAAAAACACATAATAATCACATAATGAACATGTATAATTCATATACAAATGAAAACAATCATTTTAACACACTTTAGAAAATTATTTCTAAAAACCCTAGACATCGATCGATCGAAGTGCCTCAGCTTCAGAGATCGATGTCTCACAGAAAGTTTCAGAGTTTGCCTCTGACCTACATCGATAGATCGAAGTGAGGGTTTGATGTACATCGATCGATCGATGTGTCTCAGGTTTAGCGATCGATGTCTCACAGAAAGGTCTTAAACTTTTCTGCCTGACATAGATCGATCGATGTGAGAGATCTATGTACATAGATCGATCGATGTGCAACAACCTGAGAGATCGATGTCAACTTTTTCAACTTTTAATCACATATAACACCATGTGTGACATTTTTAAGTATTCACCACTTAAAATCATGACTTTGAAAATTATCCAAACATATTTCTCAACACTGAGTATCACAAAAAGTACCATCTGGCTGATTTATTTGGTGTATATATTGCAGTCGATGTCGATCACAAACAATTGCATGATAATACGCCGTATTAGCTTCACCCTCTTTTAGCCATTTGATAAGGGCCTTTTGTTGCCAATAGGCCGATTCTTGAGCACAGGCAAGCCGAAAATCCATCTGCACAGCATGATAGTGTTGAGAAATATGTTTGAATAATTTTCAAGGTCATGATTTTAAGTGGTGGATACTTAAAATGTCACACATATTGTTATAAATAATTAAGAGTTGAAAAAGTTAAGCAAAATGGCACTGATCTCTCAGGTTGTTGCCTTCGATCGATCGATGTACTTCGATCCCTTAGATAAAATGAATGAAGAAATTTTGCAATTGGAAGATAATACAAGTCAGTTGCAAGACGATCCAATTGTATACGACAATGTTCACACTAATGAAACATTTGAACAAGATGAGAGTGAACCTAGTCAACCTAGGAATTGGTGGCTTATAAAAGATAAACATAAACACCCTAAAGAGTTAATCATTTGGGATCTAAGTGTTGGGATTAGAACACGTAGAAACATAAGTCAACCTGAAGGACATAGCTTAATCTCACACTTAGAACCTAAGAATGTTAAAGAAGCCTTAGGTGATATATCATGGATAGACGCCATGCATGAGGAATTGAATCAATTTACAAGGAAGAATGTGTGGGACTTAGCACCTAAACCTGAAAACAAGTATATAATAGGAACCAAATAGGTCTTTAGGAACAAAATGGATGAACAAAGAAACATCACACGAAATAAGGGTAGGCTAGTCGCACAAGGTTATAATCAACAAGGAGGAATAGATTATGAAGAAACCTTTGCCCCGGTTGCACGACTAGAAGCAATTAGATTGTTACTTGCTACTGCAAGTCTAAGCAACATTAAACTCTTCCAAATGGATGTCAAGAGTGCGTTCTTGAATCGATACAACTAAGAAGAGGTGTTTATCAAACAACCTCCTTGATTCGAAGATCCAAAGAATCCTAACCATGTATACAAGCTTAAGAGCTTGGTATGATAGATTTGCAAACTTTCTTATTGCAAATAATTATCAAAGGGGGACCACAGACAACATATTATTTCTAAAAAGAAAAGATAATGACTTGTTAATAGTCCAAATATATGTAGATGACATAATCTTTGGTTCAACCAACCCTACCTTAGTAAAAGGCTTCGAAGAGTGTATGAAGTTAAAATTTGAAATGTCAATGGTAGGAGAGTTGATTTATTTCTTAGGACTTCAAATCAAACAAACCCCTCAAGGAATCCACATTAGCCAACTTAAGTATGTCAATAAAATGATTAAGAAGCTTGGCTTTGAAGAGTTGAAACCAACACTTACCCTTATGAGTTTTAGCACCAAACTAGACAAAGATGAAAATGGTAAACCTTTTGATGACACATTTTATAGGTCTATGATTGGCTCGTTGTTATATTTAACCGCATCAAGACCTGACATCATGTTTAGTTTGTGTAGTGTGCTAGGTTTCAATCTTGTCCCAAGGTATCTCATTACAATGCAGTGAAAAAGATCTTTAGATATCTTAAACACACACCTCACTTAGGAATTTGGTATAATAGTAATGCTAAGTTGGAACTGTATACTTATAGTGATGCTGATTATGGTGGTTGCAAGTTAGATAGAAAATAGACTAGCGGTACATGTCAATTCATAGGAACCAACTTGATCTCTTGGTCTTCTAAAAAGCAAGCTAGTGTAGCTCTTTCTATCACCGAAGCCGAGTATATAGCCTTAAGCTTATGTACTACCCAAATACTTTAGCTTAAACAACAACTTAGTGATTGTGGCATTAAAATGAATAAGATTCCAATTTTCTACGATAGCACAAATGCAATCAATCTTTCTCGGAATCCGGTACTTCATTCTAAGGCCAAAAACATTGAGGTAAGATACCATTTCACTCGAGATTATGTTCAAAATGGGGACGTAACCATAGATCATGTAAGAACTGATCATCAAATAGCTGACATCTTCACCAAACCCCTTAATCAAGCCACTTTTGAAAACTTACGAGCCAAGTTAGGTATGATGACTTACGATACAATTGCACAATTCTATCTTTTGCATGATATGCAAAATAAAGGGGGAGGTAGAATAAGAACATGATTTTTAGTTGGTAAGTCATGATTTGGATTTGAGTTGAATAATATGCTAAGATTCAATTAGTATAAGTTTTGAGCATAGGTTAAAGTGGAGAGTATAAGTTGAGGGAGAGCACGTGAACATATTTGTTAAAAACATGAGATTTGAGAGTTTGAAAACAATTGGTCTAGAATTGATGAAACAATTGGTAATTGGTGATGTTTCCAAAACAATTCAATTGGTATAAAATTGGTAAATATGTGATAAATAATTGTCAAAGAGTTGTGACATTAAAATCATGTTAAGTTATTTTGAAAATCATCCAAAAGGGGGAGCATGTTGAGAAATGTATTTGGATAATTTTCAAGGTCATGATTTTAAGTGGTGGTTACGTAAAAATGTCACACATACTATTATAAATAATTAAGAGTTGAAAAAGTTAAGAAAAATGATATCGATCCCTCAGGTTGTTGCACTTCGATCGATCGATGTACTTCGATCCCTCACATCGATCGATCCATGTAAGGCATACAAAAACCAAGACCTTACTGTGAGACATCGATCTCTAAACCTGAGACACATTGATCAATTGATGTATATCAAACCCTCACTTTGATCGATCGATGTAGGTCAGAGACAAACTCTGAAACTCACTGCGAGACATCGATCTTTGAAGCTGAGGCACTTCGATCGATCGATGTCTAGGGTTTTTAGAAATATTTTTCTAAAATGTGATAAAGTGGTTGTTTTCATTAGTACATGATTTATATATGTTCATTATGTTGATATTATGTGCTTTTGATGATTATAAATGTCTTGTGACTAATGTGCCTTGTAAGTTTCTACAACTCACAAAAAGGGCAAAATTGGTATTTTGAGTTTTGTAGGAAGACAACTTGATGAAAATGTTTCAAGGACACATTCATATCATATTTATCATCACAAAGGTGTTATTATATCTATTTCTGACCATCCGGGCCAATTCTGAAGTTTTTCTCTCCAGGGGCATTTTGGTCATTTTACCCCTGTGGGCATTTTTGGCATTTTCAATCAAAGAATCTCTTGATCATATTATTATCTTCATTTTGGAGTTGATTTACAATTATCCTGAAGATTATTTGGTGGTTTTCTATTATTTATCTCAATTGATGATATTATTGATAGTAGCGGGATATGTGACGAGTTGTGATGTCATATTCTATTTATTTATTAAAGACATTCGTCTATATGTTATTGGAGGATATTAATCATCATTTTTTTAGAGAATTTAAAGGTATGAAATTGACCAAAACATACAAGAAGAAAAAGTGGGAATTTTGGTGTTATATATTGACATAATCTGAGTTGAGATATACTGGGTACGGATGATGATGATGATGATATTGACATAATCTTGTCAACTATTATTTGTTGATCTCTCCTTCAAAAATCTGAGTTGATATACATACATATAGCCTCAAAATTGTGTATATACAGGTGGAAATGATGGTGTATTCATTTTATGACTTGGTGACAAGTGGACCAACCAAAAAGAAGCTAGTTGGCAAAAATTGCAAACTTGGAAGCATTTGAATTAGTAGCCAACGGCTACATGATAAAGAAGGGCTGAATTTTTCAAATAATTCAGTCATCACATGTCTATTATCTTGCCAAGGAGTTGAGGTTTTTTTTGGTGATATTTTCCCTTAGTATTATCTCTACTTTTCAAGCAAATTTCAATTCATTTTTGGAGACAACAAATTCGGCCAACATGGTTTCCAAAGTGGACCAATTGTGTTGTTTCATTTTGCCAAGTGTACAAGGTGTTTACATGGCCATCCAATGATGTGAAGACACTTAAGCATTGATGATGAAGGTGGTGACAGATAATAGTTCTTATCTCCAAGAGTCATTTCACACTATAAATAGGAGGTAAAGGTGAACAAGAAGAACACACTTGAAAGCAATAGTTGAATTGTCTTCCTATATTCTTCTCTCCATTCTTGTTTCATTCTTTGTAGCCAAGGTGTTCTTGTGATATTTTTTGTAGAGCTGCAAGATCTTGTGTCTAACTCGTAAGATTGATTAGCCAAATCTATAAGGCTACGTCAATAGATGATAGAGGTGTTGCAACCAAGAGTTGCATAGATGTGTTCATCCAAGTCTTGAATAGGGTTGGTGTTTAACCCAAGGATCAAGCTTGGTTCTTGTTGTAATTTGGTTCATACCATAGTGAAATCCAAGGAAAGGTGTTCCTTAGTACTGGAGTAGGTCACATTGACCGAACCAGGATAAATCCTTGGTGTTCTTGTCTTCCTTACATTTTTCTATTTTCTGCCCGTTTTTCACTGCAGATTTCACACAAATTCTCACCTTTTGAAAAAATAGCTAAACACTTTCAAAATTCTTGAGTTTTGGTGGCGTTATATGTCATGATGTTATCTTTCATTTTCAACAAGAATCAATTGATTTGAGCAAGGAAACGTTAGTTTTTCAGTCGTTGCAAGATAACTGTTCCAATCTGGCTGCAATCTGACCAGTTTTGAGAAAACTTGAATTTTGTTTTAACAAAGAATTGTTCAAGATTAAGACCTTTTTGAAACATAAACTAGACATCCTAAGGAGTGTTTTGACATAAACATCAACCTTTTTGGTTGAGTATTCAAAGAGAAACATGTTTTCCAATTTCAGCAACATTATGTCCAATTCTGTCCAGATTGACCATCTGAATCTTTTTATTTGTTTGAAATGCCAAACAATCTTATTTTTATCTGAATTTTGGACAGAGTCTTGTCAAGGCATCTAAGTTAAGTTCTGAAAATTTTCATAATTTTTGGAGTTGTGTACACTGATTTTTGAGTTTTTCAAAAACGGGTTCTGAATCTGAGGTGGTCTCAGATTCTATTTTCAAAGGGGATTTTAATCAAAGGTAATAGTGTAATTTCTACTATCCACTATTCACTCCCCCTCTAGTGGTGTTTATTGCATGTGCATGGTCCAACAGTTCATCAGTGGGGAGTTATCATACGCCAACTTAGTAAGCTGTAGTAAGGACTCTGTATACTCCACTTTTTTAAAGATATTGCCAAAAACTTCCTTATTCCAAATAGATAAGTCGCCCTTGAGTGAACGGAGTTTATGGAAAAAGCCCCGCATACCACCTGTGGTAGGATATGATTCCCATTTCTGTCAAATAAAACTGCGAAACTAAGAATGGGAGGTCCATGTCAATAGAAAACAGAACTGTTTAGGAGAAGCAGTTAGTGAGGAAAGACAGTGTAATAATAGAGGACAGTGATCTGAAGTAACCCTGCTCAAGTGATTGAGTTTAGCCTGCGGAAACAAGTCATAGAATGCCGCATTACAAAAAACCAGTCTAAGCATCGATGTACCTGGCCAAGGCCACAACCGCCAAGCCATGTAAACCACGTCCCAAATGCGGAATAAGATGCCATGATAGAGAATCAACAGTGGCAGTAAAATCTGCCAAAGACGATAGAGACGGTCTACCGAGCCCCTGATGGTCCTCCAATGAAAGGAAGGTGTTAAAATATCATGATATCAACCAAGGTTTCATCATATCAGTCCCAAAAGAGATAAGATCCACCAAAGATTACGGTGATCCATGACTGTTACACAGCCATAAACACCAGAGTGTCATTAACTGGGATTAGATGTAATTATACGCATATGAAAATGAGAAACATGCTCCTTTATTTGAACTTCCTGCAAATCTAGAACATCTCTATGCCAGAAACACAAGACACGATCATCACATACATATAGGGAAGATGTAAAGCCAAGTTGAATTTGAGCATGCCGTAACCGAGAGGGAGGTTGCTCTGGTTCTATAATTACAAGAAAAGCCATTGAATATTGATGCAATGACAAACATAATCTAGATAGAGAGGTTCTTAGACCTCTAATAATCTAAGTAAGTAAATGCATTGAGAGGTGTTAGAGCACGAGTGTGAAGCCCGAGCAGAACTGCAGGTGACAACTTGACGCAAGAGGCGTGATACCTATGATGCTGGTCGATGGTGTTGTTTTTTGATATGTACCACAAAACCGTGACCATCAGTAATAGTAGGTGGCTGGAGCATCTGCTGAAACAAGATATCATCCAATGGAGGCAGAGCAAAGTGAGCCATACAACACACAATAATATCCGATGCAGCCTGATATGTGGAACGAAGATAAAAAAAATATCAGAAGAGTATGGATGTTGATGTGTAGGGAGATATACTTCCGTATCCGAATGACCATAAACGAGATCTTCAATACTTGAAGATGGCTGCTGTGTGTCTTCCTTAGCACGTCCCAATATATCTATGTCTTGTGAATAGTTCGGAGGTGGAATTTCGATTGATGATGGAATAAGGGGTTGAGGCAAGGAAGTGTCAAAATCCACAATAGCGGGCTGCTAGGGGTCCGTATCAGTTTAGGCCGGCGGGTGATCTATAGGTTCTGAACCATGCAGCTGAGGCTGTAGAGTAGCAGGTGGTGCAGTTGAAGGCTTTTCCTTCAAAACCTTGGAGATAGAGACATGCGATTGATCCTCCTTCGATGAGGTTGGACAGTTGCCAGGTTTATGTCCCAAAACACAACATGTGGAACGAAATAAGGGACATCTTCATATATTACTTGTTGGAAAAATTCATGATTCCAACTCTGAATATGCAGTTTGGAAGGTAATTCTTTTGATACATCAATCTCAAGACATACACGTGCAACTAAAGGACGTAGCATTTTTTGCATTACAGTATCTAAGCAGATAGGTGTGCCCATTATAGAATCAATGGCAAATAATGATGCTTGGTGATGTAGGTAAACATGAAGAGCAGGAAAGCAAATCCAAACAGGAACAATAGGCGCATCATACCTTGGGTCGAAATCATAAGTATATATATGGGCTGTGTGAAGATGTGGAGAGAAGACTTTCCATTTCAAGTTTGTTGCCAAATGCCCCTCTCCAAATATGTCTTCATTTAATGAACTAGTTAGTTCATCCCTTAAGCACTTCACTTAATGAACTGGTTTAGTTCATTAACCTTGACACCTGCAAATAGTATAAAGACAACAAATGTTTGCCATATGATGTAATCTTTAACGCTTGATGGCACGTTAGTATGACAACAGTACATATAAGCATGTAATGTATATTTGTTACATAAGCATGTCAAGTAACAATTTATTCATGCATTACGTAACATTTAAATCATGCATTTTCAAATCACTCAAACCCCAGTTTCTCAACAGAAATGAAGAAGGATGTTGTAGTGATTATTTTTGATGAATATATGATATAAAGAGAAGAAAGTTTCCTCCTTGTTTGAGCTTTATACCCCACGGCCATGAAGGGAAAATGAAGGCTTAGAAGACTTGTTTCTCTTCTTGGAGAGAGAAGAGAGTTTGTAGTAGGTGAAATGAATGAAGAATAAAGATGAGAGGAAAATAGAGAGGAGATACGGTTGAGAACTTGAGTGGAGAGGAAGAACTTCATCATGAAGGCTTGAAGAGGGAAGAGAAGATAGAATGAAAAGTTGTCTTCGATGTGTTGGAAGATGGTGAAGTGTTGAAAGAAATATCTTCCCCTTTGGTCCTAGTTGAGCTCTCAACCATGAAAAGTGAGGGAGAAAGGTTGGGGAGATTTGTTTGACTTAGAGGGGAAAGAGAGTGTATTTTGTTGAAAGTGGAAGAATTATTGAAGTGAAAATTGAAAGAGAAGAAAGGTTTCTTCTCTTTTTCAAGACAAGCGGGAACACTTTTGGAATATAATGGAGTGGGGAAGAAACTTCATTATGAATTTGGAGAATTTGAGTGAAGAAAGTAGAGTGGTTATTTGTCTTGACAAAGGAGGAAAGAGGTGGAGTGTTGAAAAGAAGATTACTTTTTTCCTTTTGATGTGAAAGGGCCGGTGTTGATGGAAGGAGAAAGAGGAGTGGTTGAGTTAGGTTGATGTGTGTAAGGAAGTATAAGAATGGTGGAAGAAAAGGTGTATGATGTGGGAAGATTTGGTTGGAAGATGAAAATGTGTATTGTATGAAAATGAAGAAAGAGAAGGGGTTCCCCTTTTTTTAGCACTTTTGGCCAAGGGTTGGGTTGGGGAGAGGGAAGGAAAAATTTTCTTGGAGAAATGATGGAGTTTGGTTGTGTTAGGGTTAGGGTGTAGGTTATGATGAGTGAGAAGAGTTTGTAAGAAAAAGGAAGACTTTTGGCTTTCTTGGGAGAGTGTGGCCGGCCTATGGGTATGAAAGGAAGAAAAATGGCTTGTCTTATTTGCCATGTAGAATAAAGTGGAAGAAAATATGATGATTGTGTAAAAGTGTGTAGGGTTTTGTTGTGTAGTTGAAGACAAAAGAGAGAAAATTTTTCTTTCCATTTGCATGGATGAAAATCGGCCAACAAGAGAATAAGTGTGTAGAATAGGACAAAATACCATCATTTCGCGTTTACACGTTTTTGTACACTTAAAATTTTGTTTGGGTATTTTTCCTAACTACGATTTCTTCTTCCTTCTGTTACAGTTGGCACCATATACATATGTATAGATGTATATTTTCATTTTTTTCCTTCTCTTCCAAGACATTTTATTATGCCATACATTCCTTTTCTTTTGTTTAAGTGATTCTAATTTTTGGTTTCATGTCTTTTTATTTGGTTTAGTTTAGTCTAATGACTTAAATTGTTACCGACTAATTTATTTAAATCTTGTTGTATGTTTGAAAATGTCCGTTATCTAGTTTGGTCATATATTGATATATTGGTTATCTTATCGTTCGGTCATTTTTCCATGATTTTCTAACTTTGATATATACTACTGTTCTCCTATTAAATTTCTGTTCAAAATTTTTATTCTACCAAAATGTTATCGACATTGCACTTTTATTTTCTTTTCTATTATCTTATTTCTTTTTTCTACTGATCCGAAAATGCAGGTCATAATATTCTCCCCCTCTTATATAAAGTTTTGTCCTTGAAACTTGGGGGTCTCATCGATCTTACCGTTAGCTATTTCAAATACTTCAATTCTATTGTCATCGCTTAATAGTATATTCTTCTACTTAATATATATTATCCCCAACTTTCTAACGTGTCCCCTTATGCATTCACCGTACTTTGTTCCACTTTACAACTGGTGCTTGAAATCAATTCTCGTATATGGTTGATCTTATTCTATGATTCCATCTTTTTTATTTGGGTGCTTCGCTAATTTGATATCCATTTATCTGTGATACGATCTTCCCTTAGATTCCTATTACAGTACACTTCATACTAACCGATACATGACATTCTACATCCTCATGTTTCTGCGCGTTATACTAACTTCTGTACTTACTTATTTCAACCGCTAACCGTAATCCGATTGAATCTTACATAATATCAACCACTATTTAGTCATGCTCACATGAATTCAACTTATGCCTACTAATTCTAGCCAGATAATTCGACCTTCCTCGGAATTAATAATTAACGCATGATATGTACAACTTATCATTCCATTACCTTTACTTATATTATCGTATGCTCATCAATATAGATTTATGTCCCTTTTGTGACTAATATTTTTTACTTATTCTGAAATTTCCAAGTTTATCGCCTTAACCCTAACTGTAATCGTTGTAACTCTGATAAATCGTTTCTTAATACTTATAGTTCTACTACACATCATAACTTAGGCAAAATACGTAATTCCCATTTTATCGTATATCCTTGGTATATGTGGATTTACTTTTCATACGATCATATTGTAAGTCTAAGATCATTACTTATTACTAAAGTTACCATCATTTCATAAATTGTTATTAGTGAGGTAACTTAATACTGCGACTTAGAATTAAAATCATTCGCTATGGCTAAGATCAGTACTTAAGTTCAAGATCATCTTATCTGAAATATTTCCATTAGGTTTGATAAATTATCTATATAAGGAATTTTCCTATTCCGGTCCATTATGAAATAGCCCTAATGGTCAAGGCTCCAAGATAACCCTATTGTAAACAAGGTAAGGTTCTTTTGACCGTTCATCTCTAAACCGTTCTAGTTAGCTTAGCCTGAGGTTATTACACTCAGTATAAGATCATTTCTTAAAACTACGATCATTACTTAAATTCTAAGATCCCTTCATAAGTTCATGTCGTTGTTTACTTTATGTGTCTGCAGTGAATCTAGAGCCATAACTCTAATACCACCTGTAGCGCCTCGCCACAAACTAGGATTTCGGCCTAGTACACCCGTCGTACTCTGTTACGAGAAGTATAAGGCGTCAATACCATACATGTGCATGTCGACAAAATCATGGTACGATATAACAGTAGTGTTGTACCCAACGAAAAAAAACCATATTGTACTTGAGACTTGTACAAGTGAATTAATGAAAGGTTGGATCCTTCAAGTACATTTTATTAAGTTTTATTATTGCTTCTTTAATAACTTTTCTTAAAGTAAATATTATATAATTATACAAGTATATGCTATGAAGCGTGTGAATGACCAATTCACCCCTCCAAGATCTTAAGAATTTCGGCCACAAGGCCTTAGAAGACCTTAGAATGTTCTTCCTTTTATAAGAAGACTAACCTTAAGGGTCTTCTTAAAAGCAAGCCTAAAAACTTACACAAGAAATTAGATATTATAAGTAATGGTATAATTATATAAGCATATGTTATGAAATATGAGAAATGACAAAAATAATTCCCCAACCCTCCAAGGCATCCGACTAACATGAAGGGTTTCTAGAACCCTCCCTAATTATCTAGCCTTTCTAAATATTTATTTAGATTACAATAGATAATAAAGAAATACAAGCATGGTGGACAAAAAGTGGCTAAGTTGCAAGACCCCAAGATGCTTTTTACTTTTCATGCAACCTTGTCTCCCCTATTTCTACCTCATGCGTCAGACCCTTTTTCTTTTTACACCATGGAGTCTTCTTTTTATTAATTAGAAGCCTCTTCATCCATCTCCAACCTACAACATCCTCAATAATTGCCCAAGCAAGTAACTAAGACACTCTCTCCCTTCCCCTCAACTCACACGGCTAGGAGTAACTAGGAGACTCTAGAATATCTTCACCATCAAGCTTCAAGATCCATCTAGGTAAGTACATGCTAAACTTCCATAAGTGAATTCCATATTTCAAAAGATGAAGCTCACATTGGTACCCCTTTCTCCTTGCTAAAACCGTGACCCTCCTTGGTCACTAGGTGAGAATTTCTTGAGCCACTATGTGGTGCTAACACCTTGGTGGTTTGAACTCCATTCAAGCCTCATTTTGGCAAGCTAATCTAGCCTTAATCTAGGTCTATTCTTCATATAAATGGATAGCTAATGTTCCTCCTTTTTTCTCCCTCAAAACCATATGTCATAGGGAGTAGTGGAGGAAAACTCCAATCCATTTCATCCAAGATCCAAGCTAAATAAAGGTTCTAGCTTAAAAAAGGAAAGTATACTCTAGATAATCTTGACTTATTTGTGAAGTGTATGCTTGAGTGACTAGCTATTTTTAAGATATGAATCTTAGTTGAAGGTACTAAGTTTAAAGCATGAGAACTTAGTTGTTCCTTAAGAAAAGTGACTTGCATGTGTGAAATTCTTCCAAAGATGAGTTCTTTGCCTACATCAAATATGAATGTGTTTTATGTCTAAGGTAAATATGGTAAGATTCCTCCTTCTCACCATGGAAGGGGACGGCTAGAAGGAATAGTAGGAATGAGCATTGATTCTTGTGAAGAATATATCTTGTGAGGCAAAAGATGTATGAAAGTTGTATGTTTGAATGATTTATTACATGGGTGTATTATGCTCACTTTAAAACGAAATATGAGTCCTTTCATGTGTAAGAAACGGGCTGTTTATGGGGATTATGTGATGCATAAATTAGTTACGTCAAAGGTAGACTTTATTAAGTACAAAATGTGCAATAATGATGTGTGGTATGTGTAAGTTTCAAAACTGTTTTTGAAGTGATTCGTATGTAGCTTATTGAATGTTATGCAACCTGGAATGTCTATGTTAAAGGGGGTATTTCGTGACTAGTGAGTCATTTTAGAGGAATAAGTTTAGTTGGTAAACACTTGACAAGAAAAGTGACAAAAAGGAAAAACTACTGGAACTGGACAGATTTAAGTGGCGTATTATGTGACCTGAAAATGGACCTTGGAAACGTGAAAATGAGCTGATATTTGGTAGAAAGATAGCCTTGTATGTTTACTAAATCTGTAAGTTGGAATTTTGGTAAAAGGACTTGTGGTTTATCCGCAATAAGATTTTTAGTGACAACTGGTCATTCCACATTCTGCATGTACCTATCTTTAGGAAAATAATTAAATGACCCCTCTAAACCCATAGGATTGCTCTGGAATTTTTACGGTAATCATTTAAGACAGAGATGAACATTTTCGTGTAAATAAATCAGCTTGGAACAACTTTTTTGAGGGCTAACCACCGAATTGAAGTCGTGTTACAAAAACTGGAAAACTAGGACAGAATTATGGCATGAGTTGGGAGACTTTATTGTTGCGAATTTGGACTTGTATCTGCTATTGGGCTTTTGAATATTATCTCTTGGTATGTTTACTATGTTTCTCAGGTGTTGGCCCAAATTAAATACGATTTTATGGGCTTGAAAGTAAGGTAAAGATGGGCACTGCGTTGCTGGATTTCAGCAGTACTCTGTTTAGTAATTTAATAATTTGAGGGTTTTATCTACTTCGAAACGTTACGAAATTTTTATGGCTAATAGATAAGACTCCATTATGCATATGTATGACATGAGATTATGAAAATAGGCCTGAATTGTGATGCTTGAGGCTGCATGAACAGAACGGTAATTCTGGAAATTTTTCCAGCTTAAAGAACAAGGCCATATATGTATTATGTAATGCATTTAGTCACGAAGAGCATAACGTGCGTCATGCATTGCATCATCCTCATTTACATGAGTCATGAAACTTATTTTATGTCAAAGAAAATTCCAGAACGCTCTTTTAAAGAAAAGAATTCAGTTTTTAAAAGAACGACTCCTATTGGTACCATTGATTTCTGGCCAGCATAACCCGCTCCAGATCCGGGGTTAATTGATCTGTTGATGATTATGACCATACGGGCTCGGAGAGAATAGACCTGATAATGATGATTTATGACTGTACAGGTCGGAGAGAATAGACCTGATGATGATGATTGATTGTATGACCGTTTTCAGACCCGGGCATAATAAATCTGAAGAGAATGGTATGACCGCCTCATATCCGGATATAATAGATCTGAATACTCACTCCTCTCGTTTTATTAACGATGATGTTTTCGAAAGAAAGAATGAAAGAACTTATCCTCATTTTTATCATGATGCATCACATATGCATACTCATACATGCTGCATTTCATGGCTAGACGAATTATTGATGTACTGTTACTTAAGCTATGATGTTATGGTTTAATACCTCCTAAGTTATGATCTTAATGTGAGTTCTTGTCTCATAAGTTATGATCTTATGTCTTTACGGGTAAAGGGTTGAAGGTCAGGTATGTTGTGAATCCAAACATTTTGGGGTTTGGTTCTTGTGTATACTTTCCATTTAATTCATGATTATTTATGGTATACTTGCTGGTGACTTTGTCACTCACCCCATTATTTTTCCTCTCAGAGCCTGCAGGAAATGGAGTAGAATGGATCGATGACGAGCCTAGGGTCCCCTATCTGTAGACATGCAAGAGAAGGACCGCTTAAGGATTTTGCCATGATGGTTATGTTTGATGGATTTATGATGAAACTTTAAATTTGGATTTCTCTTATGTTTTGTGGACTTGGTTGTACACGAATATTCGGCATGTTTTTATTTAAAAGTTTTTATTCTGCCTCAATTTTTGCTTACCTGTTGACGTGTAAGCAGAAAAGTCCATGTAATTCGTTATGGACTACGATGTGATGTGGATTGACGCCTGGTACTCTCCGTAGTGAAGTACGACGGGTGCACCATACGCGAGCAGGCCAGTGCAGGGCGCTATAGGTGGTATCAGAGCCGAGGCTCTAGATTCAGGCAGAATATGTAATTAAGTTATGATTTTAGAAATCTAAGTTTGACCTTAGACCTAAGTCACGATCTTAGATGAGAGTTGACCTTAGACTAGGATGACCTAGAATGGAAATTAGGGTCTTGACCTGATAATAAAGCCCTAGTCTATGAGATTTTATATGTCATATAATTTAATTCGTATGGCATCGTCTTGCATGTCCACTTAAATTTCTATTGGATTACCAATTAAATTTCGTCGCTTATCTGGATATTTTAACCTTGAATAAAACTTCAACGCTCCATAGTGCAGATGGCACGACCATGAGGCAGACCCGCTAGGGCCCGACCAGAGGTGCAGGAGCATATTCCTCCTCAACCCGCTCAGGTTCCTCCACCAACACCACCACAGGATCAGAATCCACCCTGGCCCAGAATAATCCGCCACCCTAGGGGCCTTTTTCATAGATGTTTTCGGACATTCATGCTTTTCAGACTTTTTGCCAGACAGTGACCCAAATCGGTCAAGTGATGTTACTGCAGAATGCTCCTCCCCAGCCTCATGAGCCTGTCAGGGATGTTCAGTACTATTTCGAGAAACTAAAAAGAGCTAATGTCCCGCCCTTTAAGGAAAATCGGACCCAGATGCCGCTGAGTAATGGTTGGATGAGGTAGAAAACTGTTTTGAATTAATTCGTGCACCTGAGGAGGTGAAAACTCAAGCTGTTAAGCCATTCTTACTTGGGGAAGCAAACCAGTGGTGGAAGGCCAATTTGCAATCATTGCCGAGACCGATATCATGGGAGAGATTTCTGCAAGTGTTTAACAAGTTTTATATACCACCTTCTGTGAAGTTACAAGAGAGACATGAGTTTGAATTGTTGAGACAAGAGCAGGGAATGACAGTTGCAGATTATGCCAACAAGTTTATAGCCTTAGCAAGGTTTCAACCGTCTACTATGAATGACGAGGAGACCAAAATGCTGAAGTTTGAGAGAGGATTGAATCCAAGGATCATAATCTGGTTAGTTAATGAAAATCCAGTCAACTTTGGTGCACTGTTGGATGCTTGTTACAGAATCGAGAGAGACATCATTCGTCGAGACGAGATGGGATAGAAAAGAGGAAGAGAAGTGTCTGGAAGTGGGGGATCTCGTAAGGCAGCTAAACAAAATTCCAAAGGGCCTGGACGACAAGGAAAGAATCGTTTCCAGCGCCGTTCACAACAAAAGAATCAGACAAGAAATCAGGGTCAGTAGCCAGCTATTTCGACTTGTTCTCACTGTCAGAGGCATCACGTAGGAGAGTGCTTTATTCAGGTAGGTAAGTGCTTTGGATGTGGCAAGGTGGGCCATATACTCAAGGATTGTGCGGATAAGGGGACCACTTGCTTCCGATGTGGGAAAGTTGGCCACATGATTAAAGACTACCCAGAGAAAGGGACCCAGCAGCAGCAACAACCAAGGAACCAGCGTCAGCACACAAATGCAAGAGTTCATGTTATGACTGACGCTGCAGTTAGGAGGCTAATGACGTTGTGGCGGGTATGTTTTAAAATTTATGCAATTTCTAAATTTTTGCAATATATTGTTGCTTTGTTGTTACTTAGTTAATCTTTCATAATTCAGGAGCTATCTTAGTATGTTCTGTGCCCGCAAATGTATTGTTTGATAGTGACGCTAGCCACTCATTCATCTCGAAGGAAATTCACAATGAATATTGACCATAACCCAGTCCATCTTGAGACACCCTATAGAGTTCAAGCAGCTGGTGATCAGGTTCTTGTCTCTCATCATATCTTCAAAAATTGCACGCTCGAGTTTGATGATCAACGGTTTGAAGCCGATTTAATTCCCATATCCATGAGTGATTTCGATGTAATTCTTGGAATGGACTGGCTCTTTAAGAATTATGCACACATCGATTGCAGTGAAAGGCGGGTTACTATTAAGGACCCAACATGTAAGGAAGTAAATTTTCATAGAGGTTCGAAATTAAGGAAATTTCCCAAAAACATGTATGTGAATGCGATCCGTGCCAGTAAGGCGTTGAAGAAAGGACACGAAGGATTCCTAGTTTATGCGCTAATTGCCGATCAAGCGCCATCTGACCTTTCTCAAGTTCTGGTAGTTTGAGAATATCCTGATGTCTTCCTAGAGGAACTACCGGGTCTTCCCCAAGATCGAGAGATCTCTTTTTTATAATCAATCTAATTCCAAGAGCTGAGCCGATATCGAAGGCTCCTTATCGAATGGCACATGCGAAGTTGAAAGAACTGAAGGAGCAGTTACGTGAGCTGTTGGAGAAGAAACTCATCCGCCCAAGTTACTCGCCTTGGGGTGCTCCCGTGCTATTTGTGAAGAGAAAGGATGGAAGTATGCGCCTGGGTGTTGACTATCGAGAACTCAACAAGATCACAATAAATAACAAGTACCCATTGCCTAGGATCGACGATCTGTTCAATCAGCTTTGGGTAAGCAATTAAAAGTTTTTATTTCAATGATAATTCTATTTTGAACACTGCCAAAGGATATCTTGATAAAGGGAGCCCGAATTTTCAGTAAGATTGATCTTCGTTCAGGATACTTCCAATTGAAGATCAAAGCCGAGGATGTTCCGAAAACCGCATTCAGGACACATTATAGACATTATGAATTTCTTGTGATGTCATTCGGATTGACCAACGCCCCTCCAGCATTCATGGATCTTATGAATTGAGTATTTCAAGAGCAACTGGACAAGTTTGATGTTGTTTTCATCGACGATATCTTGATCTACTCACCGGATGAAAAATCCCATACAATCCATTTAAAGATCGTCCTTGACATCCTACGGAGGGAAGAGTTATATGCCAAATTCAGTAAATGCGAATTTTGGTTGCACAGCATAGCATTTCTGGGACATGTTGTTGTACCCCGCACCAAACTAACATAGCAACTAAGGTAGGAAGGGAAGCACGATAGGACAAGGAGACCTCGGAAGCAGGACATCACCGGCTTATCCATGATTATATAGAATTTAAGACAATTAGCATACCCAAGTGCAAAACATAAAGTAAAAAGGGGGGGATTGAAACTACATATAGGTGTAAGTGAGAGTCTGAGAATGGAGAAATAATGGAAGAAGTATTTTAGGCAACCTTAACAAGAAGTTGAATTATGTGATATGCCTAAACATATATGGTATGGGCATACATCTAGAAATATGTATACACCATAGACTGAGCCTAAATACGAAGTTAGGAACCCCCTTCATCCAATATGGCCAATGAGTAACATTTGGAGGTAAGATCAGCAGAACCTAGATACAAACCCTTAAAGTGCAGTAGATGTGATTTGACAAAGAATAAGTGGCATCACACGTGGTATAGGTATTACAACACGGTGAAACTTACACCTAAGGGGCCATATAGAAAATATGCAACCTTAAGAAATTTCCTGCTACTTAGTGAATTTCAGAAACCTAAGCTTACGCCTATGTTCAGGTATGAAGATTGCAATGATAAGGCCCAGGTCATGGGCAGATTAGGAGTAGAACGTGAGTCTGCATATTGGTGTATATGTATACATATACAACTCGAGGTATAAATGAACGGCGATAAAATAAGTTTCAAAGGAGTATATTATATGTGTGCGTACGTGTACACTTGGTAATACAAGAAAAAGAGAATATTTTGAAGAATATGACTTAGCTCAAAAAGGGAAAAGAAATATAGATATATATATACATACATAAGTGCGTGTATATAATTATGCACACACACATATATATATATATATATATATATATATACGAAATAGTATATATAGCCACACGTCTATAAATAAGGATCATGAGGAATTGGATGGAATACACTTAGGAGTAGGTATATATATATATATATATCGGTTATACCTACAAAAGGGTACAACCTAGAGGATTTATGGAAGAGTGATTAAATAGATAAGATAGGGACTAAACACCCATAGATGCATCATTGAGGAAAACACATACATGGAATGTATGTGTGCATATTCGGCCTTAAGACTTTAGGAATAAGTGATCTCAACCTACAATTGATCAAGAACCCTTAAGTGGGAAATATTGTTGGAAGGTAAAGAGCCTCTTCTTATTTTCTTATATTGGAGAAAGTTTTTTTTTCCTTTCCCCATGAGCAGCCGCCGGCTGCACTATTCCAAGGAGAGGAGCAATAACTCTTCTATCAACTAAGCCTCCTTAATTCTCTACAAACAAGCCTCCATTAAGAAGTGGCTTTCAACCTACCAATCCTCCCCTCTAAGAATCGGGTGAAGCCTTGAACAAAAGAAGGCCAAGAGTTTCCCCAACTCAAGATTTGCCTAGGTAAGTTCACTCTCCATAGTTGCTAAAAAGATACATTTTAGAGGATTGAAGCTTACAAGCCTTCTTTTCTTTGAAGAAAACCGTGACTATCACGGGACAAGGAGGAAGCCTCAAGGTGATAAAAGAAGGAGGGTGTTGTAGCAAAAGTGGATCATTCTCAAACCCTTCAAGATGCAAATGGTAAAAACCCTTCATTCTTCCTATAAGATGTATTACGTAATCTAAGGAATGGCTAACGAAAGCCTTATGCCGTGTGTGATAGGAAAAGCAAGGGAGAGGTGCCTCTTGTGTCAACCATCCCACGCAAAATGCTTCAAAGGCAAGTACACTATACTCTTTATGGTTTAGATGTGAAAGTGTGTGCATGAATGGCTAGATATACCTAAGATCTAATCTTAGTTGTAAAATGGTAAGTTGTAAGCCCAAAACTTTCGGCCTAGAACATTTAAATGTGTAGGAGTGGAACTTTGCTCCAAAGATGTGTTCTTTGAGGGTTATATGCATATTTATGTGCTAAGCTAGGCTTGGATGTGTTAAAGATCTTTTCTTTCATGATGAAAGGCTCACGGTGGAAGGGTAGAGGAAGGTTGGGTGATTTTACATGAAAGATGCAAATATAGCAAGGAAGGGGGACAAGTTTTGATTTTGTTGTGTGTTAGGTTTAATATACTCTTGGTTATACCATTTTCTTGCATGCACCAAAGAATGAGGCTGATAGTGAAGGGTGCGTGTGTTCATCTCAAAATTGTTGCTAAGTGTTGGTGACAAAAATGTGAGCTAAGGACATTTAGGAAGAATAGATGATCACTGGAAAATTCTTGAGCTGGACCGAAATTTAGACTGTATTGTGAAGCCAGAAAAGGGACCTTAGGATCCTTCAATTCCACTGATTTCTGATATGCTATCAGTCTTATGTGTTTGTTAGATGTGAGAGTTGGAATCACGTTAAAAAGAGCCACGGTTTATTTTTAATGAATTTCCTACTGAGATTGGTCCTGCTAGAAAAAAAATGGTACTGGACAGAATGTAAGTAACGTGTTTGGAAGTCTAAAAATGGACCTTAGGGGTGTGCAAATCTACTAATTTTCGGCATGGTACTAACCTCATGAATAAAGAAGAGGTGACAGTTAGAATTTTGTCAAAATAAGTTGTGCGTTATTTTTAATAAATTTTCTAGTAAAACGGGTCAAACTGAAATATGCTGGACAGACAGAATTTGTGTCACAATTTGCATGACCTGAAAAAGGGCCTTAGGAAATTGCAAAAGGGCTAAAAATTGACAGGATGCTAGTCCAATGAGTTTATTAAGTTGAAGAATTGGAAATTCCAGAAAATGATTAAAGGATTGGCCACAATAAATTTTGTAGTAAAATATGGTCAATTCAGAATTCAGGTTACATCATTTTATGAAAAAGAGCAAACCAGTCCCTTATTGACATCGTAATTCCACAGTGCATGCATGTCATTCACTTATGACATTTACGGAGAAGAACATGTGGTCAAATGGGTCTAACACGTGCATTTTAGTAGGAAATTCCTAAGGGGAAGTAGACACTACTAAGCTGGAAATTTCCAGCATGACAACGAAACGTGTCTATTCGTTTACGTCATGCATTATGCCATCATTTGCACGTCACATGTCATTGCATTGCATCATCGTTATGAAAATGATTTACGTCATGTCTTTTATGAGAAAGAAAGATGAAAAGCGTTTTCAAAAGATGATTTTTGAAAAGAATGATTCCCCACCGGTATCGTGTGTGAGTATGAACTTGGCCAGTATGAACCTGAGCAGATCCGGGTTAAGTGATCTGACAGAATGACCATGCAGGACCGGAAAATAATATGCCTGATGATGAGAATGATGATGATGACCGTGCGGGCCCAGAAAAGTATAGACCCGGCAAGTATGATGACCGTGCGGGCCCGGAAAAGAATAGACCCGGCAAGTATGATGACGTTACCGTTCCGAATCCGGGAGTAATAGATTCGAAGGAGAGAAGTTACCGCCTCAGATCCGGGAAGATAGATCTGAACACTCTACTGTTTTACGATGACGATGATTTTAAAGAAAACGTGAAAGAGCATATTTCATTTCATCACGATGCATCACATGATCATATGCATGCTTGTTACATTTATGTAGTGACTCATGAGATTTAAGTTGAGACGACTCCATAGATCCTAAGTGATAATTCTTATTGTGTTGTTCATCAATATAAGTTACAGTCTCTTAGTGTTATATTCTGCTTCGAATGGTGATTTTTACTTAAGTTATGATCTTATTACATTAAGCGATGATCTTACCGAATATTGGTCGAAGGACAGGTATGCTTCTAAACAAAACTCTTTTGGGATTCGGTTCTTGTTCGCACTTTCCATCTAACTCATGATTATTATAGTATACTTGCTGGTGACATTGTCACTCACCCTATTTTTCTCTCTAGAGGTGGCAGGAGACAAAGTAGAATGGATTGATGACGAACCTAGGGTTCCCTACCCATGAGTGCACTGGAGGATGGCCAGGATTAGAAGACCGAACTTGCCAGCTTTAAGGAAATGACTGAGTTGTGTAATGGAGTTGGAAAACAATTTACTTTTGTCGCTTTCTGCTACAATGATGTGGGTTGTAAACTTTAAGTGGTTGTGATGACGTTTTAAATTTGAAGTTTTAAATTCTGCCATGGTTTCGCTTATTTGTTGCGCGTAAGCACGAAAAATCCATGCATTGCTATCATGGATCACGACGCGTATGGATGACTCCTAGTACTCTCCTTAGTGAAGTACGGCGGGTGCACCGACTTCGGCGGGGCCGGGGTGCGGGGCGCCACACATGTCATATCTGAAGATGGAATATATGTAGATCCCAAAAAAGATCGAAGCAATCACAGAATGGCCAAGGTCAACGAACGTTACGAAAGTGCGGAGTTTTCTTGGTCTCGCCGGCTATTATCACAAATTTGTTGAAGGGTTCTCACGGATTGCTATGCCTCTCACCCGAGTAACACAGAAGAAAACAAATTTCGAATGGAGATCGGATTACAAAAGGAGATTTACCGAGTTGAAGGAGAAGTTGACTTCTGCTCCAGTTTTGGCACAACCTATTTCGGGTGAAAGTTTTGTAGTGTACAGTGATGCCTCGAAAAAGGGCCTTGGATGTGTGTTAATGCAGAAAGATCGAGTGATTGCGTATGCATCTCGACAGTTGAAGCCGTTTGAGCAGAATTACACCGTACATGATCTTCAGCTTGCAGCTGTAGTCTTTGGCCTAAAGATATGGTGACATTATTTGTATGGTGAAAGGTGCAAAATCTTCACGGATCACAAAAGTCTTAAGTACCTCTTCACCCAGAAGGAATTAAATATGCGTCAACGCCGATGGCTGGAGTTGATGAAGGATTACGACCTCTCTATTCAGTATCATCCAGAGAAAGCCAATAAAGTTGCCGACACCTTGAGTCCAAAGATAAGCCATCCGCATCAACCACTTTTGCAGCGTGATATGGAAGAGTTTGATCTTGAGGTGGTTGATTCTATTGATAGTGTACTTGCCAAGTTGGTGTTGATTCCTTCGTTGATCGACAAAATTAAAGAGGGTCAAGGAAGAGATGAAGCTCTGAAGAAGATTAAGGATAAGTTGAGAATGAAGCCTTCTGAGGATTTTGAGGTCAAAGATGACGGCAGCTTGTGGTTTAGGGGTTGATTGTGCATACTCGATGATGATGATATAAGGAACGAAGTCCTTCAAGAAGCTCGTAATTCCCGTTTATCTATTCATCCTGGAGCCAACAAAATGTACCAAGACTTAAAGCAAAGATTCTGGTGGCATGGCATGAAGAAGCAAATTGCAGAATTCGTGGAGAAATGCCTTGTTTGTCAGAAAGTGAAAGCAGAACATCAGAGACCCGCTGGATTATTGCAACCTCTTGAAGTCCCCGAGTGGAAGTGGGATCACATCACTATGGACTTTGTGACTGACCTACCAAGGACAAGGAATGGGCATAATGCTATTTGGGTGGTAGTCGGTCGTTTGACGAAATCCGCTCATTTCATGGCTATTACAATCAAAGCCTATATGAAGGCTACTATGTATGTTGATCAGATTGTGTGTCTGCATGGAGTACCCATGAGTATTGTTTGTGACTGTGACCCTCGCTTTACTTCTCGATTTTGGACAGCTTTCCAAAAAGCGATGGGCACTAAGATACGAATGAGCTCAGCATTTCACCCTCAGACGGATGGTCAATCAGAGAGAACCATCCAAACACTGGAAGACATGTTGCGAGTTTGCATACTTGATTTCGGAGGAAGTTGGGACAAGAGTCTCAAGCTAGTGGAGTTCTCCTATAATAATAGCTACCATCGATCTATTGGGATGGCTCCTTATGAAGCACTATATGGGAGAAAGTGCCGCTCTCCACTTTATTGGGATGAAATTGGAGATAAAGTTTTTACAGGACCTGACTTAGTGGAGCAGACACGAGAAAAAGTGTTGATTGTCAAGCAAAGGTTGAAAGTGGTCCAAGACCGGAGCAAAGTCTAGGCTGATGAAAAACGGCGACCAGTGGAGTATCAGGCAGGAGAAAAAGTGTTCTTAAAGATGTCTCCATCAAAGGGAGTGAAGAGATTTGGCATAAAAGGCAAACTAAGTCCAAGATTTATCGGACCTTATGAGATTCTGGAAAGGATTGGGGAAGTCGCTTACCGGTTAGCGCTACCTCCATCACTGTCTCAGTTGCACGATGTATTTCACGTATCTCAGCTTTTCTGGTACATGCATGAGCCCAGTCATATCATTGAGGAGCAACCTTTGAAAGTTGAAGCCGACGCGACATACGAAGAAGAGCCGGAGAGGATTGTTAACCGCAAAGAAAAGGCACTAAGGAAACGATCTATTCCTATGGTTAAGGTGCAATGGAAGCATCACTCGATTGATGAAGCCACTTGGGAGATGGAAGATAACATGAGAAGCTTATACCCGTACCTTTTTGATTAGTGCTCTTAAGTTTCAAGGACGAAACTTGTAATAAGGGGGGGAGGATGTTGTACCCAACGAAAAAAAAACATATTGTACTTGAGACATGTACAAGTAATTAATGAAAGGTTGGAGCCTTCAAGTACATTTTATTAAGTTTTATTATTGCTTCTTTTATTAACTTTTCTTAAAGTAAATATTATATAATTATACAAGTATGTGCTATGAAGCGTGTGAAGTGACCAATTCACCTCTCCAAGATCTTAAGGATTTCGGCCACAAGGCCTTAAAGGACCTTAGAATGTTCTTCCTTTTATGAGAAGACTAACCTTAAGGGTCTTCTTAAAAGCAAGCCTAAAAACTTACACAAGAAATTAGATATTATAAGTAATGGTATAATTATATAAGTATGTGTTATGACATATAAGAAATGACAAAAATAACCCTCAACCCTCCAAGGCATCCGGCCAACATGAAGGGTTTCTAGAACCCTCCCTAATTTTATAGGCTTTTTAAATATTTATTTAGATTACAATAGATAATAAAGAAATACAAGCATGGGGAACAAAAAGTGGCTAAGTTGCAAGACCCCAAGAAGCTTTTTACTTTTCGTGCAACGTTGTCTCCCCTCTTTCCACCCCATGCGCCGGCCCCTTTTTCTTTTTACACCATAGAGTCTTCTTTTTATTAATTAGAAGCCTCTTCATACATCTCCAACCTACAACATCCTCAAGAATTTCCCAAGCAAGTAACTAAGACACTCTCTCCCTTCCCCTCAACTCACACGGCTAGGAGTAACTAGGAGACTCAAGGATATCTTCACCACCAAGCTTCAAGATCCATGTAGGTAAGTACATGCTAAACCTCCATAAGTGAATTCCATATTTCAAAAGATGAAGCTCACATTGGTACCCCTTTCTCCTTGCTAAAACCGTGACCCTCCTTAGTCACTAGGTGAGAATTTCTCAAGCTACTAAGTGGTGCTAACACCTTGGTGGTTTGAACTCCATTCACGCCTCATTTTGGCAAGATAATCTAGCGTTAATCTAGCTCTATTCTTTATATAAATGGATAGCTAATGTTCCTCCTTTTTTTTCTCCCTCAAAACCGTATGTCATAGGGAGTAGTGGAGGAAAACTCCAATGCATTTCATCCAAGATCCAAGCTAAAGGAAGGTTCTAGCTTAAAAAAGGCAAGTATACTCTAGATAATCTTGACTTATTTGTGAATTGTATGCTTGAGTGACTAGCTATTTTTAAGATATGAATCTTTGTTGAAGGTACTAATTTTAAAGCATGAGAACTTAGTTGTTCCTTAAGAAAAGTGACTTGCATGTGTGAAATTCTTCCAAAGAAGAGTTCTTTGCCTAAATCAAATATGAATGTGTTGTATGTCTAAGGTAGATATGGTAAGATTCCTCCTTCTCACCATGGAAGGGGACGGCTGGAAGGGATAGTAGGAATGAGCATTGATTCTTGTGGAATATATCTTGTGAGGCAAAAGATGTATGAAAGTTGTATGTTTGAATAATTTATTACATGGGTGTATTATGCTCACTTTAAAACAAAATATGAGTCCTTTCATGTGTAAGAAACGGGCTGTTTATGGGGATTATGTGATACATAAATTAGCTACGCCAAAGGTAGACTTTATTAAGTACAAAATGTGCATTAATAATGTGTGCTACGTGTAAGTTTCAAAACTGTTTTTGAAGTGATTCGTATGTAGCTTATTGAATGTTATGGAACCTAGAATGTCTATGTTAAAGGGGGTATTTCGTGACTAGTGAGTCATTTTAGAGGAATAAGTTTAGTTGGTAAACACTTGACAAGAAAAGTGACAAAAAGGAAAAACTACTGGAACTTGACATATTTAAGTGGCGTATTGTGTGACCTGAAAATGGACCTTAGGAACGTGCAAATGAGCTGATTTTTGGTAGGAAGCTAGCCTTGTATGTTTATTAAATCTGTTGGAATTTTGGTAAAAGAACTTGTGGTTTATCCGCAATAAAATTTTAGTGACAACTGGTCATTCTAGATTCTGCATGTATCTAGCTTTAGGAAAATAATTAAATGACCCCTCTAAACCCATTGGATTGCTCTGGAATTTTTATGGTAATCACTTAAGACATAGATGGACATGTTCATATAAATAAATCAGCTTTGAACCACTGTTTGGCCACCGAATTGAAATCGTGTTACAAAACTAGAAAAAATGACAGAATTATGGCATGAGTTGAGAGACCTTATTATTGCGAATTTGGACTTGTATGTGCTTTTGGGATTTTGAATATTATCTCTTGGTATGTTTACTATGTTTCTCAGGTGTTGGCCCAAATTAAATAGGATTTTATGGGCTTGAAAGTAAGGTAAAGATGGGCACTGCGCTGCTGGATTTCAGCAGTACTCTGTTTAGTAATTTAATAATTTGAGGGTTTTATCTACTTCGAAACGTTACAAAATTTTTATGGAAAGTAGATAAGACTCCATTATGCATATGTATGACATGAGATTATGAAAATAGGCCTTAATTGTGATGCTTGAGGCCGCATGAACAGAACGTTAATTCTGGAAATTTTTCCAACTTAAAGAACAAGGCCATATATGTATTATGTGATGCATTTAGTCACGAAGAGCATAACGTGCGTCATGCATTGCATCATCCTCATTTACATGAGTCATGAAAATTTTATATCAAAGAAAATTCCAGAACGCTCTTTTAAAGAAAAGAATTCAGTTTTTAAAAGAACGACTCCTAGTGGTACCATTGATTTCTGGCCAGCATAACCCGCTCCAGATCCGGGGTTAATTCATCTGTTGATGATTATGACCGTACAGGCCCGAAGAGAATAGACCTGATTATGATGATTATGACCGTTCAGGCCCGGAGAGAAAAGACCTGATAATGATGATTTATGACCGTACAAGTCCGGAGAGAATAGACCTGATGATGATGATTGATTGTATGACCGTTTTCAGATCCGAACATAATAGATCTGAAGGGAATGGTATGACCGCCTCAGATCCGGATATAATAGATCTGAATATTCACTCCTCTCGTTTTATTAACAATGATGTTTTCCAAAAAAAGAATGAAAGAACTTATCCTCATTTTTATCATGATGCATCACATGTGCATACTCATACATGCTGCATTTCATGGCTAGACGAATGATTGATGTACTGTTACTTAGGCTATGATGTTATGGTTTAATACCTCTTAAGTTATGATTTTAATGTGAGTTCTTGTCTCATAAGTTATGATCTTATGTCTTTACGGGTAAAAGGTTGAAGGTCAGGTATGTTGTGAATCCAAACTTTTTGGGGTTTGGTTATTGTGTATACTTTCCATTTAATTCATAATTATTTATGGTATACTTGATGGTGACTTTGTTACTCACCCCATTATTTTTCCTCCAAGAGCCTGCAGGAAATGGGATAGAATGGATCGATGACGAGCCTAGGGTCCCCTATCTGTAGACATGCAAGAGAAGGACCGCTTAAGGATTTTGCCATGATGATTATGTTGATGGATTTATGATGAAACTTTAAAATCGGATTTCTCTTATGTTTTGTGGACTTGGTTGTACACGAATATTCGGCATGTTTTTATTTAAAAGTTTTGTTATGCCTCAATTTTTGCTTACCTGTTGATGTGTAAGCAGAAAAGTCCATGCAATTCGTTATGGACTACGATGTGATGTGGATTGACGCCTGGTACTCTCCGTAGTGAAGTACGGCGGGTGCACCGTACGTGGACAGGTCGGTGCGGGGCACTACAAGAAGCAACATAAGCATAAACAAAATACAATCGATATGCATTACTTTACATTACAATTCTGTACAAATCCTAATATACTAAGTCCTGAACTTCTCTAAATACATCATAATCAACTGAGTAACATCTTCAAAGCTAATCTCTCGGCATACTACGTTGGTATTGGTAATCTATCTGGAATCATCCCTGATAAACTTGTAAAGTGATACCTGTACTTTGCAAAGTGATAAGGCATGTATGAGTGATAACACTAATCGCCCAACAAATAGTCCGACTTGATACGTCATTTGGATCATACATGAGGACACGGGGTAAGAAAATTATACTACATAAGTAAGAACATAAGAAATTGCATCTCGAACTTTAATAAATAAAGTGCATATCATAATGGTATATAAATAACACATAACACATATATCTCTATCAAGTAAACATTCTATAATATCAAGTCTCCAGAAAACGCCACTATCATGTATATCCACACTTAGGATCTCAATCCAAGTGATGTCATCATACTTAGTCTTATCATCTAAATACATCCAGTCCTTATACGAGTCGTGTAAATGCGATAATACTACGATGCGATGTGTCTTAAAACTATGTCATAGAAATTCTATAACTATGAACTGTAAATCCAAAATCGATGTCATGAAACTGTCCATGTGATGTACGATAAAACAACATGTCCATATCCATTTTTTGTAATCTATCTGTACATATCATTTCTGTAAATCATTTAAAATATGTCATTTCATATGATGGCTATAGCACTTATCATAACGTAAAAATGATACCGCACGACATACCGAATGGTTTTCAATATAGTCATCATGTACAAATATGAATCCTGACGAGTCCACATGGTGTTACATCATAGGCACATGACATCTATTAGTGACGTCGATTGGGTAGAGATCCCTTGTCCTAGACAAGGTGTTACACTCGGCAAAACTGTAACTGTAACTATAACTATAGGGTAAGGTACTGTATGCCCATGACACCAACCTCTCCTAAGTACCAATGTCATGTTGGTGCTTCGGTAATCCATAACAAACTGCATGCCCCTGAACACCACCAATGTCGGTCGGTATCAGAACGATGCTTTATACATATCATATCATATGAACATGTGTCTATGGAATCAATCGTCTCGTCGGTACGGTTTGTTACGTATGGAAACTTTTAAAACTTTTCGTGAGATGTAAACATGTATGCAAATGCCTCTATTTCTATTCCATTTAACATATATAAATACTCAAACAATCCTCATATTATCACGTCCTTAAATATACATATATCTGCACCTAATCCAACAATTAAGTAATGAAAACCACTTTCCTTTTTCCTATTTTCCAATCTCAGCCAAACAACCCCGTTTTTTTGCAATTTTATCCATCAACATTTTCTTAAAGTATCCATCTTACGCTTAGTAAAAAGGTCCGAAAACCCTAATTTAATATTCCTTTCTATATACTTTCATATTTCATAATAATATACATAATGTAATCATATTTTCTATCATACTTTATTTTATACCTCTTTATATTCATAAATATGTACAAAGCTATTTATTTCTTATCCAAATATATATAAACCGCGTGCATATATATGCCAAAATAAAACTTTTGGCCGAAATACATAAAATACATATCTATATTTATTTTTTATATACCACACTTCCGTATTCTATATTTGCCTTATTTATTTCATATTTAAGATAGATATAGTCGTGCATATATATATATACATATATATATATATGTATGTATGTGTGTATGTATGTATGTACCATATTCTACTATTAAAAAAGAGATTTTGGGTATTGTATTATGTATTAATAAATTTCGAAGTGATTTATTGAATAAAAAATTTCTGTTATGTATTGAATGCAAATCTGCGAAAGAAATTTTGTAAAAAAGATGTTAAAAATTTAGTTTGAAAACAAATTTTTTCTAGATGGTAGACAATGCAAAAATTGGAATAATCCATAAATATATTATTCATAATTTGCTGAAATTCAGAAGGCGCATTTTTTAATCCAAAAGGCATTACTTTCCATTCATATTGCCCAAATAGAACTGTAAATTTTGTTTTGCATCTATCTTTTTCAAATATTTGTATTTACCAAAATCCTGATTTCATATTTTTCTTTTTATATGACACATTTCTTTATTCTATATTTTTATATTATGACCATTTCTTTTCGTGACATATATATTTATATTTATAATATGTCATAATATTTATTCTTTTTCTTCATTTTCTCTTCTTTGCTGAATTTATATATATATTAGTACATGTGACATAAATTCTTTTCTTTTCTCCTCTTTTACTTATATGTTATTTTGATATTTCTACCAAATATATGCATATTAGTTTCCATCAACATGATGACTTTCAATAACATCATAAAATGCATAAACACACAAAATGATTGAAACCATGAAAATAAAGTAAATAGGGTGCAAAAACCCTATTTTTGCCGATTATATATATATTTTTATGAAAGACGGGCGGTACCGTCTGGGCATTTTATTAATAAATCAAACTCTCACTTATGACGGAGGAATACCGTGGTTACCTAAAGAAATACAAGGTAATCAAAACCGTTGAAATACTACAACAGTCATAACAAGCAATATGCGAAAATAATAAAGCATAAACAACTATATACAACGTGTAAATTGCAGGCGTTGTTTTCGAGTTGAGTAGAGCAATAATAGGTGTAACCATCGCCAAGGCAGCAAAGCATGAAGCATGAAGCCAAATATGTACCTCAGAAGACAAAACATATAAGGAGTTATGTACATGAAATCCCGAATAAACCATAGTGCAAAAAGTAGGAAAGAGCAAAAAGAGTACCTAGGTTGCCCGTAGCCAACACTGGCACGGGCAACAACAGTAAATGTAGGCCAATCCAACAGTAGTCTCCTTGGATGCAGCCATCAATGCACCCGTACTGAAAATCATAGAACCTCTCCAAGGAAGAGACAAAGGACATCAGGCAACAAACAAGATCCGCATGTGTTCATGGCCCTAGAAGGCGTAGTTATCCAGTGACAAAGAAAATACCGCCAAAGGTTAAGTATATGAAGGAAGCTAGAAAAAGGGTGAAACCATACCGAGGTTGTCTGCATCAAACAGTGATACAGGCAACAACAATATAAGGTGGCAAACCTGAGTGGGAGACGTACGATCATGTCCTCAAAACAGGTGCCAATACTAAACTCATGTGGCGGCGATACGCATGCGGCTATGGCCCTTGATCCCTAGGTTCCAACTCATGAAAAAAGGCATAGTTATCCATTGACAAAGTAAATATCGCCAAAGCTTAAGTAGATAAGCAAGATAGCAAAAGGGTGAAACCATACCAAGGTTGCCTGCATCAAATAGTGATATAGGCAACAACAGTATAAGGTGGCCAACCGAAGTGGGAGACATACGATCATTGCCTCAGAGCTGGTATCGAGACATCTAAAATAGTGGCTCCATGAACCTCGTAAGGAAGGCTATGGAAGGATGTATACAAAGTTAAGCCAGATGAATTGAACCTGCTCTGCGATAAACCATGCGCATCAGAGTTGGCTTCTCTAGGGCAGAACTATAATGTTGAACTATTCAAACATCAAAATGTAATGGCCCGATGAAGTAAGCAAAGGTGCCTGTGTACCACCGGAGCTGTGAACGTAGGAGAGAAGCAACCGGCAGTCTGTCTCAACTATCAAATGCTCATAATGTTGTGCGTAGTGAAGTAAAGCATATGCAAGAGCATGCAATTCAGCACGTAAAGGGGTAACAACAGGCAGAGGAAAACAAATAGCCGACACAAACTCGCCCAAATGATTCCGTAATATGGCTCCACCCGCCAAGGCAAATCTTTCAGCCGCTGCATCCACATTTAATTTGAGCTTGCCTGACGGCGGAAGAGTCCAACGGACTACAAAAAACGACGGCGCATCAATGATGGTGTGGAAGTGTTACACCCGACTACCGTTACATACTTAGAATAAGCCTTGTGATGCTATGGTACGACGTGCCTAGGTGTTATTTAAGTGAATCACAGAAATTACGAAATTAATCTATTAAGTGTAAGGCTAGTAGCATAAAATAAAGAAGTAGTATAAGTTCCATCTAGAAATTAAATAAAGAGAAAAGAAAAGGAACACATAAGGAGACAAAAGAAGGATACAATGGTAATTTCCCCATCCACTTGCACCCCAACCCCACCCAATCAGCCACCCTTTTTATTTTATCCCTAAAAGTTTTAATTCTTTTCTTTTATTTCCTCCCTTTAATCATTATATTGCATGCAACCAATAAGGTTGCATACAAATTTCTTTTCACTCCACCCACTTACCCATCCAAGATTCTCATCATTTTCCCCTCCCACTCCACATCTGGCCAAGGCTAGAGAAAGGGGGATAAAACTCTCAAATGCAAAACCATTCTTCATTTCCATCTCTCCCCATCCTCACACTCTTCAACCTCTCACTAAAACATTTGTTCTCTTCCCTCTCTCTACAAATTCAAGCCTTTCTCTCCTCCTACTTTCTTTTCAACCGAGACCACAAGGCCAAGAGGAGAAGAACTCCTTCTTGTTACAAGCAAGTATCAAAGGTGCATGCACTTTAATCCTCAAGGTAATCACTACCACACTTTTCTTCATATCTTTCTCATCTTCTATATTCCACATAAATGCTCAAATCACCTTCACTGTAGGCCTCCAATCGTGAGCCTCAATAAAGAAGGAAGAGGGATTTCTATAGCTAGCAAAGTGAAAATCTTCACGCCATCTAAGGTAAGAACCATTTAGAATTAATTTTGGAGCATTCATAACCTTTTCTTCTTCAAAAGCAACTTACCTTGCCCCTCACATGGCCATCTAGGCTGTGTACTCCCAAGTTACGGACAAAGAGGAAATCTTCAACTACCTAGTTTAAGATTCAAGTATCCAAGGCAAGTATTCTTCCTTGCTCTTTCAAGGAAATTAAAAATGAAGTTTTTTATGTTCATAATTAAGTAATGGATCATGCATGCAACAACTAAAATGAAGTCTCTAACACCAATTGATGAAAGTATGTTTGCATGTTCAATTTGTGTACGCATGTGTACTTTTCTTGAATAGATTTCTCAAATATAAATAGGATGACACTTAGATGTAACATGCATGGCATAAATAAGGCATAAACAGCCTTTTGAGGGCGTACATGACAAGAAGAATGGAACTTTATCATTCATTCAACACCTTGATGCAAATTGTAGGTTTATGAGTACATTATACTAGAAAGTGTATCAAAAACTTCATCAATCAACATCTTCATACATGCATGTGAAGAATTATATCATTTTCTTTATGTTCATATGTAAGAGAAGAGATTCACATAAGTATGGTCATAGTATAGTACAATGATGGTACAAAACAAACCATTTCATAATGCGTGTCATTAAAGATGTCATCTTTTAACATCATCATCATAGAATCACCATTTTCCTTATTAGAGGGGATGTTTTATGAGCCTCCAACATAGGCCATGAAATCATCACCATTATCATGATGTGTATCTTGATGATCATGGCCTAAGAAGGTGTGATTCCATGGACGTTACACTTTATGTGCTTGCATGTCATTTTTAGCATGATCACCATCATAAACATAATCTTTGTGATCATGAATATATTTGTATGATGTGATTTGAGCATGTTTAAATTAAGGATGTTGATGTACATCATGAATCATCATCAACATACCTACGGTAAGTAAGATATAAAAATAGATGTCATCATCTTGGCATCATGCATGCACTTACACATTGAAAAATCCATATTGGAATACCCCCAAAATTCGGCCAACAGGCCAAAGTAATACCATCTTGGTGTTTAATTTATTATTTGGATGCATGTATGTGAATATGTATATTTGTAATGCTTAAACAAAAGGAGAATTACCATGGATGTGACAAATATACAAAAGATGACATTTCAAGCATTTGTGCAGGATAAGTTTCGGCCATAGGGCCATAATTGGTATTTACATGATGATTTACAACTATATAAACATACCTATATGGCTATATTTAATCTAGGCATAATATGTAAAAATTACCACAACTGGGTATTACATAAAAATTTGGGAAATCAAAATGTATATGAAGGGTAACTTTTGGCCTATGGGCCAAATGAAGGCCTTAACATGGAATAATTTTCAATCAAGAATAATCATGTAATCATATGTATAGAGCATGTAAATTAAATTATTTACATTATATTTAAAGTATAAGTGTAAGTATGAAACTAGATAAAAGGAGAAATTGAGAAAGGAACATATACCAACTTTCGGCCATAAGGCGATATAGTTATATTCAAAATGAGATTATATGTATCTGTACGCACTTAACTAAATATAAGTAATACATGTGAAAGTAACATAGATGCTAATTCCTTAAATCAAAGGAATTAAATTATGCATACCACACGGCCAAAAAAGCGATAAATTGGCCAAGTAGGACAATTTAATTGAATAAATATAAAATACACTTTTGAACAAGTAAGTACTAATTCCAATCAAGAATGACCATGAAGTTAATTCCAGAAAAGAGACCATGTTAAGCATCCCCTCATGCATGTTGTTCTCATGATTTTTCAACATAATGAGTTTTTATACGAACATGTTTATGAAATTATTTCTGCAAGAAATGTTTAAAAGTTTTCATGATTTAAGGAATTGTACCGCGAGACGAATGATTCCACATGGCTTATGCATGTATCTATAGTTGAGTGTAACACCTTATCAGGGACAAAGGTTATCTACCTTTCTGTATACGCATGATCTGCTGGCTGAGTGTAACACCATATCTGTGACAAGGGTTCTCTGTGTTTTAGTTACCTCTACGATGTTCGGTATGGAGAGCTGCCTGATGTCTAGTCTTGGGGAGGATGTCAGGGGCAAAATACGTTATGGTAGAGTGTAACGCGCGTCCGGGACTTGGGTTCTCTGTTATAATGCGTCACCGTTAGTCCTAGGTACGTACGATATAACACCGTGGTTGGACCATCGAAATTCATAAACGGTACTCGTGGCTACTCGGAGAATCATTTGGTATGTCGTGGGTACTATTCTTATGTTACGGAAAGTGGTATAGCCAATTATGTCATGTCATGTTTATGTATGTGTGAAAGGAAATGTTTCTCAAAAGTTTTACGATGTATACATCACACTCATGTATCATTATCATTCACCCTCTAGTGCCCCTAAGTTATGACTCTCATAGTACGAGAACAAGTATGATCAAAGAACAATAAGAAACAAACCGAAGAGATTGTACACAAGAACGATACTGACTATATGCTAAAACAAGAATGATTAACGGAAGAGTATATTTACTTTATGATGTTCTTTATCTATGAGTCTTTTATTATATGATATTTGTTCGATTTATTGTACTATTTAGTTTTGCTGATTTCTTTACTGTTATCTCTATTTCTATGATACATTTAATATTTGAGTTATACTTCACTTTATTACCACTTCCATGGTCCCCATGCATGATCCATGTAGCGCCCCGACCCGGACAGCGGAATCTAAACCGGTACACCCGTCGTAGCTTACTGAGAAGACTACAAGACGTCTCATCTCTCGAATACACATCATCAATGACGTAAGAGAAATAAGCGCGGAAACATATCTCGTCCATCTAAACCATTAATGCAGAACGTCAAAAGACAATGTGAATACCAAAAGAACTGTGTATGGTCGCAGCCATCTAAAATCCCAAATGAATTAAGAACCAGAAATGACAGAAAACTATCTAATCAATCCACTCCACACGGTCTAAACATCCCATTCTGCCCACTCGCCGTCGTCCTCAATAAAAATCATGTCGTAACTGGGTTCATCTGCAAAGACAAGGCAGTACCCTTAGCGCAAAACGCTAGCAAGTAACCCGCTTATAAGACATACGGGATCAACACATGGCAAGACATGAGTAATAGATAATTCAAGGGGATTGTGGGGCACATGTCTTGTAAAACTTCCAAATAAGTAAACGAATCACGTAACAGCAAGTATAGCAATTCAAACGCAATTAACCATTCACTGACAATCAATTACCACGCACATCCATACCACAACGACTCTTGTGATGCATGTCAAAATATGCACTACACTACAAAATCACAAATGCATGAGCCATTTCTTTTCAAATCAGTGCAATGCATGTCACAATGTTCGGTCTCGTAACTCGTTACCCTGCAACGCGCCCCGGCTTATATTTCCATCCCGGTTTACGTTACAGGATCGTATGCTATGTGAGGCGCCTCGGCTTATATTTCCATCCCGATTTACATCACAGATCTCGTAAAACTCTGCAATGCACCTCGGCTTATATTTCCATCCCGATTAACATTGCAGAGGACTTTATACCCTATAGCGCGCCCCGGCTTATATTTCCATCCCGGTTTGCGTTACAGCCTTTTGTGCCCTGCAATACGCCCCGGCTTATATTTCCATCCCGGTTTACATTACAGGTCATCTTCGCAAATATGTACCGAAGCACATCTCTTTTTCAAAACCATATGTAATGCACGTGCCATGATGCGAGACTCCTCGTTTCAATCACATTTCTCGTTCACATATGCAGTTCATAATCACATGCGCAAGTACAAGTAACACACACACGATTTCTCTAGCTTACACATCAACACTTAGACTTTAACTAGAACGTCATCCCTTAATCTTGCTACCAAACCTCATACACGAAGGTGAACACTCCCATCATTGAACTCTTAGACACCTCGTACGTTCATTTCCTAACCCTTCTAAGTCATCCACATTGAAGCCCGATTCGAAAACCCTTTGAAATCACCAATTTGATTCACCACCCTAAGTCATGTTCCCAAGACTTAGACTACCTTTAATCAGGTCTTAAGAAGTCTCTAAGGTCACCCAAGGGCTCCCCGAGCTTCCCTCTTTCTTCCTCTATTTTCCCACAAAACTGATGGACATCATTCCCTCACATCAATCGATCGATGTGACATCATACCCTCACATCGATCGATCGATGTCCATCAGAGAACATCGATCTCTCAGCCTCTCCTACATCGATTCGATCGATGTCCATCAGAGGACATCGATCTCTCAGCCTCACCCTACATCGATCGATCGATGTCCAACAGAGGACATCGATCTCTCAGTCTCTCACACATCGATCGATCGATGTCCAACAGAGGACATCGATCTCTGACATCGATCGATCGATGTCAGCGTTTTTCCAGAAATTCTTCTGCGATTTTCTGCAGATCTCAGCCAACATTTCCAATCTCCATCCACCCATTTCATTCAAGCCTAATCCTGCTATCATTCACGCTTAATACTAAAGATTCAACGCTACGCACATCGTAAACGAAATCCAAGCCTAGTACGCACTTTTTTTTCCAACCTCATCAACCCCAAAAATCCTACCTTTTCCCTCAAACCCACGCAGCAACGAAATCACAACAAAAAGGGGTTCACGGGGGAGGGATTGCAGGATTTCACATAATCAACAACAACAACGAATGCTTTTTCATATACATCGGCCAAGTCTCGAAACCAAAACACATAGATCATATACAAATAATCACAAAACGAAACTACTGCATGGTGATCCAATTTGATAACAAAATAGGCCAGTTTTCTTTCATAAATCGTAGGTACTTATAAGATGATTACTTGCCTTTGATTACTCGATAGAAAAGCGAAGAACGGATGAGGTTTGGGTTGATTCCTGGAGGAAATCTTCCTTAGGGTTGCAAGGGCTTCAGAATCGCCTAAGAGGAAGGAAGGAAAGTTGCGTCGTGTGAATGCGGAGGAGAGAAACTGACGTTGTCAGTTTAATAGGGAAATGGGTAAGATTTGGAGTTTCTAAATTATATCTTTTATCTTATTTATCTTAAAGGATAAACCTTTATTATTTAATTCTAAAATTAAATACTATTTAATTCTAATATTTAATCTCTCATTAATTTCTAATTAATCTAATACTTAATTCCTAATTTATTACCGTTGACCGTCATTAATTCTCCTTTAATTCCTTCTTTGCCTTTTAATTATCCTACAGAGGGTGCGGGGCATAACATTCCACCCCCCTTACAAAAAGTTTCGTCCTCGAAACTGGCGTACCTTATTGAAAGAGATGTGGATATAGCTCCTTCATTTGCTCCTCAAGCTCCCACGTGGCTTCGCGCTCCGTATGGTTACTCCACTGAACTTTGACATACGGAATGACGCGTCGGCGTAGGACTTGATCCTTCCTATCCACAATCTTTATTGGATGTTCTTCATATGAGACATCTTCCTTAACATCCAACGGTTGAGCTTCCAGGATATGGCTCGGGTCTGGTACGTATTTCCTTAGTTGGGACACATGAAATACGTTGTGGACTTTTGACATATTCGAGGTAAGGCAAGTATGTATGCTCTTTCACCAACTTTGCCAAGTACTTCGTAAGGGCCAATATACCTAGGGCTTAACTTGCCCTTCATTCCGAATCTTGCAACCCCTTTGGTGGGTGAAACTCATAGGTAAACCTTTTCACCTTCCTCGAACTCCAGAGGTCGTCTCTTAGAATCGGCCCAACTCTTATTACGATCTTGGGCCACCTTAAGTTTCTCTCTTATCACCTTGACCTTTTCAACAGTTTGTTCAACCAACTCGGGTGCAGTGATTGTCCTTTCTCCAACTTCGTCCCAACAAACAGGGGACCTGCACTTACGTCCATATAGTGCTTCAAATGGCGTCATGCCAATTGCACTATGATAGCTATTATTATATGAAAACTCCATTAACTTCAACATGCTATCCCAGTTTCCTTTAAAATCCAAGGCGCATGCCCTTAACATATCCTCCAAGGTTTGGATGGTTCTCTCGGATTGTCCATCCGTTTGCGGGTGGTACGCGGTACTCATTCTCAGTTTGGTACCCATTGCCTTCTGGAATGCTCTCCAAAACTTAGAGGTGAACTTGGGGTCACGGTCTGACACAATGCTGACCGGGACTCCATGTAGGCTCACAATGTTATCCACATATATATTGGAAAGCTTCTCATAAGACGTACCATGTGGCATAGCTATAAAGTGAACTGTCTTAGTTAAACGGTCTACAATCACCCAAATCATTTCATTTCCATTGCGGGTGTTGGGTAGTCCCATTACGAAGTCCAACGTCACGTGTTCCCACTTCCATTCCGGAATTTCTAGCGGCTTCATCAAACCACCAGGTCGTTGATGTTCGGCTTTGACTTGTTGGCACACCAAGCATCTTTCGACATATGCCGCTATTGATCTTTTCATCTCTATCCACCAATAGTTTCTTTTCAGGTCCTTATACATCTTAGTGCTCCCGGGGTGGATAGACATCTTGAGTTATACGCTTCTTGGAGTAATTTGGCTCGAAGTTCATCTTTACCGGGCACGCATAACTGATTCTGAAACCATAGACTTCCATCTCCTCACAACTGGAAGTCCTTTACTGGCCCCGTGGATAATTTGTCGTGGATTTCTTTCAGTGCTGGGTCCTCATACTGCGCCTCTTTAATTCTGTCTACCAAGTCTGGGCTGATAGACAAAGCTGTAAGGACATTTGCCACTGAATCCACCAATTCAAGATCAAACTCCTCAATCTCCCTTTCCAATGGAGACTGTCTTGAGTGGCTAGACTTCCTGCTCAATGCGTCTGCCACTCTGTTGGCCTTACCTGGATGATAGTTGATGGTTAGATCATAATCCTTAAGTAGCTCCAACCATCTTCTCTGTCGCATATTTAACTCCTTCTGCGAGAATAAGTACTTTAAGCTCTTGTGATCGGTGAACACAGCACATTTCTCCCCATATAAACAGTGTCTCTAGATCTTAAGGGCAAATACCACCGCTGCGGGTTCCAAGTCATACGTCGGGTAGTTCTGCTCATATGGTTTCAGTTGTCTTGATGCGTACGATATGACTCGTTCATTTTGCATCAAAACACAACCTATAAACAGAACATTAATTTAAGACTAGCATATGTATATACAATGCATTAATTGTAATGATGTACATACCTAGTCCTTTCTTGGACGCGTCACTATAGATCACAAAACCGTCGGTGCTGGAGGGTTGTGCCAACACCGGGGCTGTGCTCAATCTCTTCTTGAGCTCAGTAAAGCTCTGCTCGCATTCAGCAGTCCATTCGAACTTAGTCTTCTTCTACGTAAGTCGACTCAATGGTACTGCTATCGTTGAGAAACCCTCAACAAACTTCCTATAGTAGCCTGCCAAGCCTAGGAAGCTTCTCACTTCAGTCACGTTTGTAGGTCTTGGCCATTCCGTGATGGCTTCTATCTTCTTAGGATCCACGATATCCCATCTTCTGAAATCACGTGACCGAGAAAGGCTACACTTCTTAGCCAAAATTCACACTTGCTGAATTTAGCATAAAGCTGATGTTGCCTCAGAATTTGCAACACCACACTTAGATGTTCAGCGTGTGATTGCTCGTCGGGAGAATATACCAAAATGTCGTCGATGAACACTACTACAAATTGGTCCAACTGTTCTCGGAATACAGCGTTCATCAAATCCATGAAAGCTGCTGGGGCATTAGTTAATCCAAAAGGCATCACTAAAAATTCGTAATGCCCGTATCGAGTCTGAAAAACCGTTTTAGGTATGTCTCTGGCTTTCACAAGCAGCTGATGATACCCTTGACGAAGATCAATCTTTGAGAACCAGCAAGCTCCCTTTAACTGATCAAACAAATCCTCAATTCTTGGCAAGGGGTATTTGTTCTTGATGGTAATCTTATTCAGTTCTCGGTAGTCAATGCACAATCTCATACAACCATCCTTCTTCTTTACAAATAGAACTGGAGCTCCCCAAGGTGATACACTGGGGCGAATCAATTTCTTGTCTAACAACTCTTGAAGTTGTCCCTTAAGCTCCTTAAGTTCGGCTGGAGCCATTCTATAGGGTGCCTTAGATATAGGCTCGGCTCCAGGGATCAAGTTGATTTCGAACTCCACTTCTCTCGATGGCGGAACTCCTGGCAAATCATCTGGAAATACGTCTTTGAACTCATTGATTACCGGAATCTGATCTATGGAGAGAACTTCTTGCTGAGCATCTACGGCATACACCATATATCCCTCTGCTCCTTTCTGCAAAGCCTTGAAGGCCTCAATCGCCGTTAGATATATTTTCTTTGGAGCTTTGGTTATCTTAACATTTCCTTTTACCGTGATGTCATTCATCTCAGGATCCTTGAGGGTCACTTGCTTAAGTTTGCAATCAATATTGGCATGATTCTTGGTCAGCCAATCCATACACAATATTACATCGAAGTCCTTCATTGGAATTGGGACTAAGGTCAACGAGAATATCTTTCCATCAAATTCCAAATCACAATCTTTGTACTGGTGGTGAGAGACCAGTACTTGCTCGCCTGCGGCCTGCACCCTAAACGGGTTCTCAAGCCATTCGGGTAGACATTCGAGTCCTTTGGCGAATCGCTTAGAAATGAAGGAGTGGCTAGCTCCACTATCAAACAACACGTTTGCGGATACTTTGTTAACTAGGATCACACCTAATCACAAGAGGGTAACTCATAAAGGTTTTCACATAACACATATTCAATCATCAACTTAAAGGACTAAAATTCAGCTTAAGCAACTATCATTTAACTTAGATCATACCTGTCACCACGTTTGCGTCCTCCTGGACTTCAGCATCTGTCATAGCGTGGACTTTAGCATTGGGCCTGCCTTTCTGCTGCTGGGCTGGCCCTGCTCCTGCTTGAGGTTTAGGGTCCCATTCGGGGCAATCCTTAATCCGGTGGCCCATCTTTCCACACTTGAAGCACGCTCCGGTAATCTTCTAACACTCACCTGCGTGTCTCCTATGGCAGTGTGGACATTCTGCTGGTGCGTGGCGATTGGGTTGATTTGGCTGCGGTGCCCTTTGAACTGGCCCCGCTTGTCCTTTTCTAGGGATCTTGACCCATTGTCCGGGCCTACCTCCACTTTGCTCCATTCTTGGCCTCTTGCTCGATTCTTCCCGAGCCTCTCTTGGTTGTGACCTACGCATGTCACTCTCCACTCGGTAACATGCATCCAGCATTTCCTCAAAAGTTTTCAAACTTGACCCCGCTATAGCCGTTTGTATGCGGGGGTTCAGACCCTCTTCAAATTTCAGCATTTTCATCCGATTATTTTCCAATACCAAGGGTGTGAATTTGTCCAAGGCACGGAACCTGTTAGCGTAATCGGAAACAGACATCCTCCCTTGTTTGAACTTGTCAAACTGCCTCATCTTCTCCAAAACGGCAGTCTCATGCACATAATAGTCTTTGTAGGCCTGCACAAACTGGCTCCACTGAATAGGAGGAGTCATCTTGGGCAGAATGCCGTTCCACCAGGCATTGGCTCTGCCGATCAACAGTGGGGTGGCCACATCCACCTTCAGTTCTTCTGGTACATGCACCAGTCTGAAGCACTTTTCCACTTCGTCTAGCCAAAATCCGGCCACCTCAGGATCAGTGGTTCCTTCAAAGGTTGGGACATGCATCTTGCGCATCTCCCCAATATAATACCTAATGCCGTGCTGTGGCGGTGGTGGCGGAGGGGGTTGTTGTTGTTGTTGCGCAACTCATTGTGCTATCACTGTGATAGCATCAATCAGCGCTTGGAGTACTAAGACTGGAGGTGGTGGTGGTGGAGGGTTATTGTTGTTCCCATTGCCACCGTTTCCTTGATTATCACGTCTAGGAGGCATTTTCTGCAAGATCACGCTTATTAGTATCGAGCAGTTCCAAGATTAAATGCTTGGGGTCCATACTGTTGTACAAGACGGGATTCATAAGTTAAAATAAATAACATTTATTGATTACTTTTAGTCGCGCTCGTACACACACCCATCCCCGTCCAACTTAAATCTAGGATTGCATACTTAGACTTAAAGATCAACTTAAGGTGAAGATCATATCTTAAGACTCTACATGTCATAACCTAGGTCTCCGAGGTAGATCTGAAGCCTAGGCTCTGATACCACCTGTAGCGCCCCAACCCAGACAGCGAAATCTGAACCGGTACACCCGTTGTAGCTTACTGAGAAGACTACAAGACGTCTCATCTCTCGAATACACATCATCAATGACGTAAGAGAAATAAGCGCGGAAACATATCTCGTCAATCTAAACCATTAATGCAGAACGTCAAAAGACAATGTGAATACCAAAAGAACTGTGTATGGTCGCAGCCATCTAAAATCCCAAATGAATTAAGAACCAGAAATGACAGAAAACTATCTAATCAATCCACTCCACACGGTCTAAACATCCCATTCTGCCCACTCGCCGTCGTCCTCAATAAAAATCATGTCGTAACTGGGTTCATCTGCAAAGACAAGGCAGTACCCTTAGCGCAAAACGCTAGCAAGTAACCCGCTTATAAGACATACGGGATCAACACATGGCAAGACATGAGTAATAGATAATTCAAGGGGATTGTGGGGCACATGTCTTGTAAAACTTCCAAATAAGTAAACGAATCACGTAACAACAAGTATAGCAATTCGAACGCAATTAACCATTCACTGACAATCAATTACCACGCACATCCATACCACAACGACTCTTGTGATGCATGTCCAAATATGCACTACACTACACAATCACAAATGCATGAGCCATTTCTTTTCAAATCAGTGCAATGCATGTCACAATGTCCGGTCTCGTAACTCGTTACCCTGTAACGCGCCCCGGCTTATATTTCCATCCCGGTTTACGTTATAGGCTCGTATGCTCTGTGATGCGCCTCGGCTTATATTTCCATCCCGATTTACATCACAGATCTCGTAAAACTCTACAATGCACCTCGGCTTATATTTTCATCCCGATTAACATTGCAGAGGACTTTAAACCCTGTAACGCGGCCCGGCTTATATTTCCATCCAGGTTTGCGTTACAGCCTTTTGTGCCCAGCGATGCGCCCCGGCTTATATTTCCATCCCGGTTTACATTACAGGTCACCTTCGCAAATATGTACCGAAGCACATCTCTTTTTCAAAACCATATGCAATGCACGTGCCATGATGCGAGACTCCTCGTTTCAATCTCATTTCTCGTTCACATATGCAGTTCATAATCACATGCGCAAGTACAAGAAACACACACACGATTTCTCTAGCTTACACATCAACGCTTAGACTTTAACTAGAACGTCATCCCTTAATCTTGCTACCAAACCTCATACACGAAGGTGAACACTCCCATCATTGAACTCTTAGACACCTCGTACGTTCATTTCCTAACCCTTCTAAGTCATCCACATTGAAGCCCGATTCAAAAACCCTTTGAAATCACCAATTTGATTCACCATCCTAAGTCATGTTCCCAAGACTTAGACTACCTTTAATCAGGTCTTAAGAAGTCTCTAAGGTCACCCAAGGGCTCCCCGAGCTTCCCTCTTTCTTCCTCTATTTTCCCACAAAACTGATGGACATCATTCCCTCACATCGATCGATCGATGTGACATCATACCCTCACATCGATCGATCGATGTCCATCTGAGAACATCGATCTCTTAGCCTCTCCTACATCGATCGATCGATGTCCATCAGAGGACATCGATCTCTCAGCCTCACCCTACATCCATCGATCGATGTCCAACAGAGGACATCGATCTCTCAGTCTCTCACACATCGATCGATCGATGTCCAACAGAGGACATCGATCTCTGACATCGATCGATCGATGTCAGCATTTTTCCAGAAATTCTTCTGCGATTTTCTACAGATCTTAGCCAACGTTTCCAATCTCCATCCACCCATTTCATTCAAGCCTAATCCTGCTATCATTCACGCTTAATACTAAAGATTCAACGCTACGCACATCACAAACAAAATCCAAGCCTAGTACGCACTTTTTTTCCAACCTCATCAACCCCAAAAATCCCATCTTTTCCCTCAAACCCACGCAGCAACGAAATCACAACAAAAAGCGGTTCACGGGGGAGGGATTTGCAGGATTTCACATGATCAACAACAACAACGAATGCTTTTTCATATACATCGGCCAAATCTCGAAACCAAAACACATAGATCATATACAAATAATCACAAAACGAAACTACTGCATGGTGATCCAATTTGATAACAAAATAGGCCAGTTTTCTTTCACAAATCGTAGGTACTTATAAGATGATTACTTGCCTTTGATTACTCGATAGAAAAGCAAAGAACGGATGAGGTTTGGATTGATTCTTGGAGAAAATCTTCCTTAGGGTTGCAATGGCTTTAGAATCGCCTAGGAGGAAGGAAGGAAAGCTGCGTCGTGTGAATGCGGAGGAGAGAAACTGACGTTGTCAGTTTAATAGGGAAATGGGTAAGATTTGGAGTTTCTAAATTATATCTTTTATCTTATTTATCTTAAATGATAAACCTTTATTATTTAATTCTAAAATTAAATACTATTTAATTCTAATATTTAATCTCTCATTAATTTCTAATTAATCTCATACTTAATTCCTAATTTATTACCGTTGACCGTCATTAATTCTCCTTTAATTCCTTCTTTGCCTTTTAATTATCCTACGGAGGGTGCGGGGCATAACAATCCACATGACAAATCTAGGCAGAAATACTTGTTGTAGGATCTGCAAGGCACCACTAGAAGGAGGGTTGAATAGTTGGTGCGGAAAATGTGGTTTTTAAAATAGTTTTAAACCAAGAACTCAACTTCTGAAAACAGTTTCTGTTTTCAGGACCCGTTTTAAAATGTTTTGAAAACTAGGTTGCAGGTCTTCAAAAATTCTGAAATTTGGAGAGAACTTAGCCTCAGATGCTATTAGTATCTCCTAAAAATTTCAGATTTAAATTAAACCTCTAAACCCTTTAAAATTTGTCGGTGGTCCGGTTGCACAAATCTGCCAGAAACGGTAGACTGATTTGAAAAATTAATTCCTATTTGTACGTAACTCTAAATGCTCTGAAAATTTAAAAAATAACCCCTTATTAGTTTTATTTAAATGGGTTGAAACAGTTTTAAAAACTTCTTTTGGGAAGTTAGTCAAATACGATCAAAGTCTCAACCTTTGCAAGCCTGAAAATCAGATTGCACTAGTCTCAGAACTTTGGACGTTTGGATGACTTATACTTGTCCAAAATGGTTGAAACTTGTACCAAATTAACCCTAAGATGTGTGGATATGATTCTGGAAAGTTGCATAATTTTTGAAATTCATTTACTATTTTTACGAACGTGATAAAAAACGATAAACAGTGCTGAAACTGAAAGTAAGTGCTGAAAGTAAATGACACCAATAATTTTATACGGGTTCGGTTATAAACAACCTACTCCAGTCTTTGAGGACACCTTCCTCGATTAGCACTAAACACACAACACAAATTAACACCTTACCACAGGGTTGATAGAGTTACACAACAACTCCAACCCTTTACAAACCTTGTATGAGAATACAATTGTCACTAACACCACCACCTCACAAGTGCAAGATTGATCACACCTTGATCAATCTTTTACAATGATAAAGAATATGTGGTGGACTATATGAAGCCTATTCAAGTATATGAATATGAGTACAATAGGCTTTTAGAGAGAAGAAAAGAAAGAGAGTGTAGAAGAGAAGGTTAAAACGTTTTTGATCTTTCAAATTTGCAAGGCTTGTTCTTGTTTTTGTTTTGCTCTCTTCCTTTCCTTTTAACATGTTGGCCACCCCCCTCGTTGCTCTTCCCCTCTTGAAAATTATCTTCTAAGTCCTTGGAAGAGTATATGACATCATTGTGACATGTCTTTACTTACTTGGCATCTCTTCATTGGATGATCATTAAGCTCTTGCTTACTTGGCACTCATTGATTGGTTGGATGTTATCATCACTTGATGAATAGACAAATCTGAGAATAACACTTAAAACATGTGCCAAAATAATCATAAACTAGTTACCATAATTCAAAAGATCATGACACAAAATTAGCTAGGCAAATAACTCCAAAATACCATGAAAAAATCGGTCATAACACCACTTGCACATGATGAAATTTCAGCATGTGTAACATTTACATTTCATTCAAAATATTGCCAAGTTTACTTTGATTTAATCCTTGAAATCAATCAGCATTTAGTGCAAGACATTCTTATCATTTTTGGAATAAAAATTTATCATCAACAAGGCCTAGAAATCGGCCATATACATTCCCACACATGCTGAAATTTTCAGCATGTGTGATATTCAAAAATATCACCATTTTAATTTCATAATTAATTCAAAATACTTCCATACTATCTCCCAATTATCCACATGATTCAAGACAACAAAATATGGCTCATTAAAGTGAGAATTTCGGCCAGCCATTTGTACACATGCTGAATTTTCAGCATGTGTCACAATTGTGACAAGATTTGAAATGTTACCTTTTGTAGTTCCTTTCTTTAAGTCACCAATATTGTATGCTTCATTCTTGACCAATCAAGTTTCCAACAAGACTCCACATATGCTCCAATTTAGATGAGCTAGGCGTGTGAATGTGTAGATACATGTGCCGAATTTTATTTTTGTAAACTTTGTAAAATAGTGCATATTTAATTATACACACATGGTATATTCCAATCAGCCCTTAATTGAATTTTCTAGAACACTTTGAGATGTACGAAATATGTGAAAAGTGTCTAGATACATGTTATATGATATGTCAAAAACGTTCCATGTGTCGTGTACGTAGAAAACCAAATTTTCGACGTTTATCGATTACCCGATTTTTCTCTAATTAAATTCCAACTTTTTGCACATGTTATATATATTATGTTACACATAATATACATAAATTAAACTTTAATATTCAGCACTTAGGCTGATCTTAAAGTGGCGCCTAAACCATGTGAATAAATTGAAATTAGAATCTCCACGATTTGGCCTTAATGTGGGGTGATTTGTGTGTGCCAACATGGAATGATTTTATGGCTGTACATATCATGAAAGCCACGAAATGTGAGTCCATTTTTGAAGTGTAGGGGCTGGCCATCTATTTATGGCAAGTACATGACACGTTGGCGAAGTTTCGGTATTCGCCCGATACGACAATTTTTGGTTTAGAACCTTTGAACGTGTCATATTTAATTTGTCAACACCATGGCTTATATCAAATGATATAAGACCTGAATATACTCATAAATATGAGTTAAGTATGGTGGTGTGACGTTAACGTACGTATGTAAAATATATAACATGTCGGTAGTACGTTGGAATACATGTGTATGTGCCTTTTTCAAAAAATCTGAAAAATATATTTATATATGTATATATGTATGCGTGTATAATCATGATGTAGGAGGAGCAGGAGACTTTCCTTTCTTAATCTTGTTGCATTTGTGCCTTGTCCAAATGTTGCTTCCTTTAATGAACTACTTAGTTTAATTAACTAAGTACTTCACTTAATGAACTAGTTTAGTTCATTAATGGTGGCACCTGAAAATAGTATAAACACAATAAATCTTTGCCATTTGATGTAAGCTTTAAAGCTTCATGGCTCGTTAGTACGGCAACATTATATGTGAATTATATAAGGCAAGTAATATGCAATGTATCATGCACATTTATGTCATGCACGTTTTTAAGCACATTTAAATCATGTATTTGAAAATCACCTATCCCCCTTTTGATGATTTTCAAAATAACCTATGTCCATGATTTAAATCCTATCGCTCCCCCTTCAATCATGCATAAATTCAAAATTTGAATTTTAAATTTCAAAAACTGCTCCCCCTTGATTTATGCAATCAATATCTCTCTCCCCCTTAAATCATGCTATCTCTCCCCTTTTATTTTGAAAAGTAAATCAAAAGATGCCTATAAAGATGAAGAAGAAAAAAAATCATGCATTTTATATAACGTGCATTCGTAAGGGTTATTTATTCAACCCTTTGAAAATGTCCCTTTTGGTACCCAAATTTGGGTGACCCTTCTAGGTCTTCCAAAAGGTGAGAAATGTGATGAAAGCACAACATAATATACTTTAGGTGCAACTGTATCTGCCTTTAGCCAAGAACTCCTTTATACGCATTATATGTAGGACGTTTTCGATATGTCCTTGTGTTTGTGTGCGTAGTGCGTGGATGGAATGAATGCCGTGTATGCATCACTCTTTTCTTCTCATATCTATATGGTACAAAATTGTATTTCGCATGATATGATGAAGAAGTGGGGCGTGATGAGGGAAGAGGTCTTTGTGTCATCTTAGACGCCGTTTTTGGCTTTGGGTGTCTATTTTCTTAGACACAACGAACTTAGTTGGTTTGGTGGATGCTTCATTTGTCTCAACGTATCCCAAACCTTTTTTGTCACTATCATGCTTTTGTGATAAGATAATACGATGCAGCATGTTAGATCCCGTGTCAAATTGTTTCACCTTTTTCTCTACATCCGCATTCCTTGATTTCAAGTTTGAAATCTCGGATTTCAATTCAGGGTTCTCGGATGTCAATGATGAAATTTCAGACTTTAATGAATTTATAATGCATGACGACTCTTCTTTTGAATCGTTTAATTGAGACACAAGATCTTTGTTAGAAGATTCTAACAATTTTGTTGTCTTCAATTAATCGCTTCTTTTCTTTTGCAAGAGTCTTTGAAACTTATGCAATTCTAAATATTGACTAAATAAATCATCATAAGAACATTCAGAATCGGAATCAGAGTCAGAAGATACCTCATTTGATGCTTTAGATGTAAAGCATACTTGTGCCTTGTGTTCTTCCGTATCATCAGTCTCAGAGTCGGATGTGTCACTCCAAGTGGAGGCTTTGAATGCCCTTCTCCTTTGCTTAGGTTCTGAGACGAGTCTATTCTTGTTCCGATCCTTGTCAGGGTATTTATTTGTTTGTTTTTCTTTATTAGGGCAGTTATATGATAGATGTCCTAGTTTGTCGCATTCGTAGCACTTTATTTCTTATTTTTATTTTTATGATCCTTAGATGAGGTAGACTTATGTTTAATCGATTTTCTCAATATTTTTCTTAATCTTTTAGCCATCTTGATTAAGTCCTCATCATCGGAATCTATGTCACTCTCATCTACGACGTATTCATTTGATTTAAATGCTATAGCCCTATCATTATTAGAAATGGACTCATAATGTCTTAAAGCAAGTTTGTTTTCATATATCTTAAGTGATCCAATTAGTTCTTCCATCTTAATCGATTTAGTCTCTTTGCTTTCTTCTATGGCCGTTACTTTAGAGTCCCACTCGGATGGAAGGCTTCGCAAGACTTTCTGTACTTTTTCATGCATGGTAAATGCTTTACCAAGAGAATCAAGAGAATTATAGATGTTTGCCAAACGAAGATCCATATCAACAATAGATTCATTAGGCAATAGTTTAAACGACTCAAGTGTGGACATAAGCATGTTTATCTTTGACTCTTTTACTTGACTCGTGCCTTCGTGTTTCATTTCGAGTATCCTCCACATTTCTTGTGCACTAGAACAGTTTGAGACATAACTAGACTCACTCTTACTTAATCCATTTAAGAGCAATTGCATAGCCCTAGCATTCATGCTAAGTTTCTTTTTATGATCGCTTGTATATTCTTGTCTAGGTTTAACAACTTCTAGTGTGACTCCGTCTATGGTGGATAACTTAGATGGAACAAAAGGACCATCTTCTATAATCGACCAAATATCAATATATATTGCCATAAAGAAAAGTTTCATTCTTACCTTCCATTGAACAAAAGACTCACCGTCAAAGAGAGGAGGCCTTATGGTTGACATTCCTTCTTGCACGGTGCTATAACTAGTGGATGCCATCTCACGTAGATCGTTGGATCCTTTTGTTGTGAGTGTTCCTGCGCTCTGATACCAATTGTAGGATCTGCAAGGCACCACTAGAAGGGGGGGTTGTGTCGTATCACGAACACTCGCAGGTACTCTTATCTCTCGTCGATCTATAAAAGCCTTATCATCCTTCGGTGAAATATTCCATATTATATTCCTATCGATTATCTTAATATTGCCAAGCTTGTTAATGTCGAATATTCACATATTTAATTCAAGTATCGTTTATTCGCCGTGAATTATCCGATACTTTAATATGTAGCATAACGTCTCTTATTTAATTATGTCCCATGTTGTGTGATATGTGAGAAAATAATTTCCCTCCCCACACACACATAAAAATTCGGCCATAATAAGTCTCCAAGAGACTAGAAGATTCTTCAACCAACCACCAACACCTTCTTAATTGTGGTGTGCTAGCTACCTTCTTAACTCCTTATCAAAAGTTGTAAAAGACAAACAAGTAATTAGCCTACCCTAATAAAGTCTTATTTCCCTCTCCCAATCCTCCTAGAATCGTCCCCCATAGCCCTTCAAGACCCCATTTGATTTTCAAACCCATCTTCTCAAATACTTTACGTTATAAACCCTAAAACATAACTCCAAGCAAGAATGATATCTCAAGTGCTCCTTCCCCAACACATCATCTAGGCCGAAAACTTTAGGAGTCAAGGGAGGAATAGAAGTCTCATCAACCTAAGCTCATAAGCATCTCAATCAAGTAAGTAATGTCTTATTTTATATCTCCATTGATGGAATTTTAGTATAGTAAGCTTGATGGTAACCCATGTTAATTTTTCCAAAAGCCGTGGGTTAGGAGGGCTCAAGTGGGAGTTCTAGTTCATCAATCTCATCTAAGAAGAAGAGTTAGAAGAACCTAGGCTTGATTATAAGCCTTGAGGTAAGTTTTTAAGCATTTTGTGGTTCGTTAGTATTCTTTTAATGTTGGCCTTGTGTTGACCCAAAATCCGTGTGTTATGGCTCAAGTGGAGGGAACCCCAAGTGATTCAAGCTACCTTGAAGTTAATCTATCTTCTAAAGCTTCATTTCAAGGCAAGTATACTTTAACCTCTTACAATATATGTGATTATGTGCATACTTGAATGTCTAGAAGCTTAAGACATAATTTTAGTGAAAATATGCCTAAGTTGTTATCTTTTCGTATGTATTGAAAGGTTGGATGATAGACCTCTCTTATGTTGCAATATAAAGCATGTTTAAACTGGAAATAAGAGTTAAAAGTGATGGATTAGGGGCTGCCCTATGTTTGGTATTGAATGAAACATGATTGGTATGAAGCCTAGCATTTTTAGTGGTTTTAGTATGAGAAATTGTTGGACTAGAGGACTGTTTTGTTTAGAAGGAATGAACAGCCTGTATGAACGACTTTTGCATGCAAAAAAGGACTTTAATTAGTACATGGAAGCCTTGTTACGTCTATTGAATGACCATTAACTTGGATTATAGGTTAAAGAACGAAAATTAGGAAGGAAAGGATACTTCTATGCATGTCGGTTGAAAACAGAATCCTGGACAGATTTTATGCTAAATTGATGGATTTAGTTAAGGACCTTCTAAACGTTAGATTGAGCTGATTTTTGGTATGGTCGTAGCTTATCATGTCTATTTTGTTGTGGAGTTGGAATTTCTGGAAAAGCGTTTGTGGATTGGTCAGAAATGAATTTTTAGTATCAAGGGGTCAAACCAGTTCCGGGTTGTACCACCTTGGGGAGAAAAATTATGTAAGTGCCTTAAACATCTTGGATTGATATGAAACTTCTACAAGAAGTACCTAAGACATAGAGCTAAGTATTCATGTAAAGAAATTGATTTTATCTATTGATCTTGGTGGTAAACCATTAAGGTAATGTTGGTGTAACATTCTGGAAAACAGGGCAGATTGACCGTTGGTGCGTGTATGACTTGTGTTGTGTTTATTTTGACTTGTTTTGGTAAATGGGCATTTGGATATTGTTCACGAAAGAAATAGAAAAGATTTCCAGGTACTAAATGAGCCCCATAATGAGTTTATGAATGGAGACAAGGTAAGAAACGGAGTTGAGAGTGCAGTAGAATTTCTGTTGTACCCTTGTTGGGATTTATTTTTATTAAGATACCCACGCTTGTCGGAATCGCGTGAAATTTGTACAGAATGTAGTAAGATCATGTGGTGCATGTCCATATTTTTAGTTTCTAGAAAATAGGCCAAAAAGATTGATTTTGAGGCCGGGCAATACAGGACATGCTGCTGGATCATTTTACAGCCCATGAAGAAAGTTGTTTATGATGCTATAAGTGCATTTTACCATGTTGCATCCCATGCATTTGCATTGACATGCTCATATGTTTCATGCTCATGATTTTGTTGATGTTTTATATAAAGTTTCTGTTTTGAAAGAATTTCCGTCCCTTCTGGCCAGCTTAACCCGCTACAGATCCGGGGTTAATTGATCTGAAGAGTTACAAGAACCGATCCAGGCCCGGTATAATAGGTCTGAAGATGATCATAATTATAAGAACCGATCCAGACCCGGTATGATAGGTCTGAAGAGTGTAAGAACCGAGCCAGGTCCGGTATAATAGACCTGAAGGTGATCATGTTATAAGAACTGAGTCATGCCCGGTATAATAGGCTGACACACTCTCTTGTTTTATGATGAGCATGATTTAAAAGAAAGAAAGAAAGTTCAAGTATTTTTATGAGCATGTCTAAATGAAAGAAAGAATGTTTCCCGTTGCATTTGCATTGCATTCACATTTTCATACACATTACGCATGATACCTATTCATAGAAGTAAGGGTTGGCTATAGCACGTAGAATTTAACTAAGTGATGACATGTAGATCTTAGCTAAGTGTTGATATGACTTTAAGTATGATGCTTCGGAAAGGTATTGGCAGGTATGTTTCAACTTAAGGAATTGGGGTTTGATCCTTGTATGCCGTTTTTTCTTTATTGTATGGTGTTATTGTATACTTGCTGGCGACTTTGTCGCTTACCCATCTATTTTTCCCCCCAGAGCCAGATAATGAAGTCGAGTGGATTGATGATGAGCCAAGGGTGCCATACCCATAGGTTATTGAAGTCGCTGTTAAGAGAATGATGATGGAAGCTTTTGATGAACCTTCGGGACATTTTGGGACTTAGCTATTTTCGGATTATGTTTGTGTAATTTTGCGGTGTAATTTGCTACCGGTTCAGTTTGTATAATTTTTCTATGTGTACGCGATTTGACGCTTTCGGATTAAGGTTCAAATTCTGCCGTATTTTTATCTACCTGTTAAGATCGTGACTTTGTAATCCATGTTTATCCATGGGTTTTTATGAGTTAAGTATCGACGCTTTGTATTTTTCCGAAAGGGAAAGTACGGCGGGTGCACCGTACGAGGGGTAGCCGAGTACGGGGCGCTACAGGTTGAATAGTGGGTGCGGAAAATGTGGTTTTTAAAATTAGTTTGAACCAAAAACCCAACTTCTGAAAACAGTTTCTGTTTTTAGGACCAGTTTTAAAACGTTTTGAAATCTAGGTTGCAGGTCTTCAAAAATTCTGAAATTTGGAGAGAACTTATCCTCAGATGTTATGAGTGTCTCCTAAAAATTTCATATTTAAATTCAACCTTTAACCCCTTCGAAAATCGTTGGTGGTCAGATTGCGCGAATCTGCCAGAAACGGTAGACTGTTTTGAAAAATTTATTCCTATTTGTTCTTAACTCCAATTGCTCTGAAATTTTAACCACTAACCCCTTATATGTTTTATTTAAATGGATGGAAACAGTTTTGAAAAATTCTTTCGGGAAGTTAGTCAAATACACTCAAAGTCTCAACCTTTGCAAGCCTGAAAATCAGACTGCACTAGTCTCAGAACTTTGGATGTTTGATCGACTTATACTTGTCCAAAAGGGTTTAAACTTGTGCCAAATTAACCCTAAGACGTGTGACTATGTTTCTGAAAAGTTTCGTAATTTTTGAAAAACGTTTACTATTCTTACGAACGTAAACAAAACGGATAAACAGTGCTGAAACAGAAAATCAGTGCTGAAAGTAAATAACACCAAGAATTTTATACTGGTTCAGTTATCAACAACCTACTCCAGTCTTCAAGGAACACCTTCCTCGGTTCACACTAATCACACAACACAAATACACCTTACCACAGGGTTGATGGAGTTACACACCGACTCCAACCTTTTACAAACCTTGTATGATGAATACAACACGCACCAACACCACCACCTCGCAAGAATGAAGATTGATCACACCTTGATCAATCTTTTACAAAGATATAGAATTTGTGGGGGTCTAAGATAAGCCTATTCAACAATATGAATATAAGTACAATAGGCTTTTAGGAAGAAGAAAGAAAGAGAGTATAGAAGAAGAAGGCTAGAACACTTTTTGATCTTTTTAATTTGCAACTCTTGTTCTTGTTTTTGTTTTTGCTCTTCTCCTTTCCTTTTAAGCATATGGCCGCCCCCTTGGAGTGCTTTCCCCCTCTTGAAAATTGTCTTCTAAGTCCTTGGGAGAATGTGTGGCATCATTGTGACATGATCTTGCTTACTTGGCACCTCCTCATTGGATGATCATTTAACTTTTGCTTACTTGGCACTCGTTGATTGGTTGAATGTTGTCATTATTTGATGACTAGGAAAATCCGAGAATTCCACTAAAAACATGTGCCAAAATCATCATAAAATAGTTACCATAACATCCAAGATTATCACATAAATTAAGCAAGACATTATTTCTCCAAAAAATGTGAAAAAATTCGGCCACACTTAGTCTTGCACATGCTGAAATTTCAGCATGTGTAACATCCACCTCTTGTTCAAAATCTTGCCTATTTTGTATTGATTTAATCCAAGAATTCAATCACCATTTAGTGCAAGACATCTTTATCAAATTTTGGAATAAAAATTAGACATTAACAAGGCCACAAAATCAGCCTAGGTACATTCATACACATGCTGAAATTTTCAGCATGTGTGACATTCAAAATATCACAATTTTAATTTCATAACTTATTCAAAATACTTCCAATTTGTCTTCCAATTAATCACATGTTTCAAGACACAAGATATGACTCATAATAGAGTCAAAATCGGCCACTCTATTAGCACATGCTGAAATTTTCAGCATGTGTTACAAATGTAATGAAATTTGAAACATTACCTTTTGTAGCTTCTTTCTTTAAATCACCAACATTGTATGATTGATTCTTGACCAATCAATATGCCAACAAGGATCAACGTATGCTCCATCTCAGCTGTAGGGCGTGTACAACATGTTCATGCATGTGCTGAATTTTATTTTTGCAAACTTTGTAAAATAGTGCACATTTAATAATACACACATTATATTCCAATCAGCCCTTAATTTAATTTTCTATAACACTTGAAGATGTATGACATATGTAAAAAGTGTCTAGATACATGTCGTATGATGTGCCAAAAATGTTCCATGTATTGTGTACGTAGAAAACCGAATCTTCGATGTTTATCGATTACCAGATTTTTCTTTAATTAAATTCCAACTTTTTACACATGTTATATATATTATGTTACACATAATATATATAATATAAACTTTAATTCTCAGCACTTAGCTGGTCCAAAGTGGCGCCATTAACATGTGACAAAATTAAAATTGGAATCTCCACAATTTGGCCTTAATGTGGGGTGATTTGTGTGTGTCAACATGGAATGATTTTATGGCTGAAAATATCATCATAGCCACGAAATTAATAGTGATTTTTGAGGTGTAGGGGCTGGCCATCTATTTATGGCAAGTACGTGACACGTTGGCGAAGTTTCGGTATTCACCCGATACGACAATTTTTGGTTTAGAACCTTTGAACGTGTCGTTTTTAATTTGTCAACACCATGACTTATATCAAATGATATAAGACCTTAATATACTCATAAATATGAGTTAAGTATGGTGGTGTGACGTTAACGTACGTACGTAAAATATATAACGTGTCGGTAGTACGTTGGAATACATGTGTATGTGCCTTTTTCAAAAAATCTGAAAATATATTTATATATGTATATATGTATGCGTGTATAATCATGACGTAGGAGGAGCAGGAGACTTTCCTTTCTTAATCTTATTGCCTTTGTGCCTTGTCCAAATGTTGCTTCCTTTAATGAACTACTTAGTTTAATTAACTAAGTACTTCACTTAATGAACTAGTTTAGTTCATTAATGGTGGCACATGAAAATAGTATAAACACAACAAATCTTTGCCATTTGATGTAAGCTTTAAAGCTTCATGGCTCGTTAGTACGGCAACATTATATGTGAATTATATAAGGTAAGTAATATTCAATGTATCATTCACATTTATGTCATGCACGTTTTAAGCACATTTAAATCATGTATTTGAAAATCACTCAAACCCCTTTTTCTCTACAAGGGATGCCCAATACTACTTTGAAAAGCTGAAGAGAGCAAATGTTCCACCGTTTGAAGGGAAGTCAGGCTCTGACGCCGCTGAGAAGTGGGTAGATGAGGTAGAGAATTGTTTTGAACTGATTAGAGCACCTGAAGAGGTAAAAACTCAGGCAGTCAGGCCATTTCTGCTAGGAGAGGCCATCCAGTGGTGGAAGGCCAATCTGCAATCTCTACCCAGACCAATCTCATGGGAAAGATTCCTTCAGGAGTTCAACAAGTTCTACATACCACCCTCCGTCAAATTACAGAAAAGACATGAGTTTGAGTCCCTAATCCAAGAACAAGGAATGACAGTTGCTGACTACGCTAACAAGTTTATAGCTCTGGGAAGATTCCAACCATCCACCATCAACGATGAAGAAACCAAAATGTAGAAATTTGAAAGAGGACTGAACCCTAGAATTCGAACATGGCTGGTCAATGCCAATCCAGCAAACTTTGGTGCACTTCTAGACGCATGCTACAGAATTGAAAGAGATATCATTCGACGTGATGAGTTTGGCCAAAAAAGAGGACGAGAAGTGTCTGGGAGCGGAGGGCCCCGCAAGTCCGCTAAGCAAAATACAAGGGGCCCAGGGCGTCAAGGGAAGAATCGGTTCCAACGCCGTTCCCAAAAGAACCAATCAAAGAATCAAGGCCAACAATCTGCTATTCCGAGCTGCTCTTACTGCGGTAGATGCCATGTGGGAGAATGTTACTACCAGGCGGGGAAATATTTCGGGTGCGGCAAGGCAGGCCACATCCTTAAGGATTGTCCAGATAAGGGAACCACCTGCTTCGGATGCAGGAAAACAGGACACAAGGCCAAGGAATGTCTGGAGAAGGGGGCCCAGCAGCAACAACAACCGCCTAAGCCTCAGCGTCAACGTGCCAACGTAAGAGTTCACGCCATGACTGACGCAGCTGCTGAAGAGGCCAATGACGTGGTGACAGGTACAGTCTGAAAATTGTGCAAATTCTTATAAGTGTTGTTGTCCTATAATTGCTTAGTAAGCATTGCATGATTCAGGAGCTATCCTAGTATGTTCAGTACTTGCCAATGTGTTATTTGACAGTGGCGCTAGCCACTCCTTCGTATCCAAGAAATTTACAAAGAATATTGAGCATAACCCAACCTATAGTGATGCACCCTATAGAATCCAAGCAGCTGGGGAACATGTGCTTGTATCTTACCATGTTTTCAGAAACTGTGAACTTGAGTTCGATAACCATCGGTTTGACGCTGATTTGATTCCCATACCCATGACGGACTTCGATGTGATTCTTGGGATGGACTGGCTTTCCAAGAATTATGCCAATATCGATTGTAGTGAAAAACAAGTTACCTTTAAAGATCACACACGTAAAGAAGTGACCTTTCAAGGAGGATCGATGTTACAGAAGTGTCCTAAGAACGTTTATGTAATTGCGATTCACGCTAATAAGGCACTGAAGAAAGGACATGAGGGATATATTGTCTATGCAATAAATGCCGATCAAGTGCCCTCAGATCTGTCTCAAGTCCCAGTAGTTCGTGAATTCCTAGATGTTTTTCTAGAAGAGTTACCAGGTCTTCCTCCGGACTGGGAGATATCTTTTGAAATCAACTTGGTTCTGGGAGCTGAACCAATATCAAAGGCTCCCTACCAAATGGCACCTGCGGAACTAAAAGAGCTGAAGGAACAGCTGCGTGAATTGCTAGAAAAGAAACTTAGTCGCCCAAGTGTATCACCTTGGGGAGCTCCCGTTGTAGTGCCCCGTACTCGGCTACCCCTCGTACGGTGCACCCGCCGTACTTTCCCTTTCGGAAAAATACAAAGCGTCGATACTTAACTCATAAAAACCCATGGATAAACATGGATTACAAAGTCACGATCTTAACAGGTAGATAAAAATACGGCAGACTTTGAACCTTAATCCGAAAGCGTGAAATCGCGTACACATAGCAAAATTATACAAACTGAACCGATAGCAAATTACACCGCGAAATTACACAAACATAATCCGAAAATAGCTAAGTCCCAAAATGTCCCGAAGGTTCATCAAAAGCTTCCATCATCATTCTCTTAACAGCGACTTCAATAACCTATGGGTATGGCACCCTTGGCTCATCATCAATCCACTCGACTTCATTACCTGGCTCTGGGGGTAAAAATAGATGGGTAAGCGACAAAGTCGCCAGCAAGTATACAATAACACCATACAATAAAGAGAAAACGGCATACAAGAATCAAACCCCAATTCATTAAGTTAAAACATACCTGCCAATACCTTTCCGAAGCATCATCCTTAAAGTCATATCAACACTTAGCTAAGATCTACATGTCATCACTTAGTTAAATTCTACGCGCTATAGCCAACCCTTACTTCTATGAATAGGTATCATGCGTAATGTGTATGAAAATGTGAATGCAATGCAAATGCAACAGGAAACATTCTTTCTTTCATTTAGACATGCTCATAAAAATACTTGAACTTTCTTTCTTTCTTTTAAATCATGCTCATCATAAAACAAGAGAGTGTGTCAGCCTATTATACCGGGCATGACTCGGTTCTTATAACATGATCACCTTCAGGTCTATTATACCGGACCTGGCTCGGTTCTTACACTCTTCAGACCTATCATACCGGGTCTGGATCGGTTCTTATAATTATGATCATCTTCAGACCTATTATACCGGGCCTGGATCGGTTCTTGTAACTCTTCAGATCAATTAACCCCGGATCTGTAGCGGGTTAAGCTGGCCAGAAGGGACGGAAATTCTTTCAAAACAGAAACTTTATATAAAACATCAACAAAATCATGAGCATGAAACATATGAGCATGTCAATGCAAATGCATGGGATGCAACATGGTAAAATGCAATTATAGCATCATAAACAACTTTCTTCATGGGCTGGAAAACGATCCAGCAGCATGTCCTGTATTGCCCGGCCTCAAAATCAACCTTTTTGGCCTATTTTCTAGAAACTAAAAATATGGACATGCACCACATGATCTTACTACATTCTGTACAAATTTCACGCGATTCCGACAAGCGTGGGTATCTTAATAAAAATAACTCCCAACAAGGGTAAAACAGAAATTCTGCTGCACTCTCAACTCCGTTTCTTACCTTGTCTCCATTCATAAACTCATTATGGGCCTCATTTAGTACCTGGAAATCTTTTCTATTTCTTTCGTGAACAATATCCAAATGCCCATTTGTCAAAACAAGTCAAAATAAACACAAGTCATACAAGCACCAACGGTCAATCTGCCCTGTTTTCCAGAATGTTACACCAACTTTACCTTAATGGTTTACCACCAAGATCAATAGATAAAATCAATTTCTTTACATGAATACTTAGCTCTATGTCTTAGGTACTTCTTGTAGAAATTTCATATCAATCCAAGATGTTTAAGGCACTTACATAATTTTTCTCCCCAAGGTGGTACAACCCGGAACTGGTTTGACCCCTTGATACTAAAAATTCATTTCTGACCAATCCACAAACGATTTTCCAGAAATTCTAACTCCACAACAAAATAGACATGATAAGCTACGACCATAACAAAAATCAGCTCAATCTAACGTTTAGAAGGTCCTTAACTAAATCCATCAATTTAGCATAAAATCTGTCCAGGATTCTGTTTTCAACCGACATGCATAGAAGTATCCTTTCCTTCCTAATTTTCGTTCTTTAACCTATAATCCAAGTTAATGGTCATTCAATAGACGTAACAAGGCTTCCCTATACTAATTAAATTCCTTTTTAGCATGCAAAAGTCGTTCATACAGGCTGTTCATTCCTTCTAAACAAAACAGTCCTCTAGTCCAACAATTTCTCATACTAAAACCACTAAAAATGCTAGGCTTCATACCAATCATGTTTCATTCAATACCAAACATAGGGCAGCCCCTAATCCATCACTTTTAACTCTTATTTCCAGTTTAAACATGCTTTATATTGCAACATAAGAGAGGTCTATCATCCAACCTTTCAATACATACGAAAAGATAACAACTTAGGCATATTTTCACTAAAATTATGTCTTAAGCTTCTAGACATTCAAGTATGCACATAATCACATATATTGTAAGAGGTTAAAGTATACTTGCCTTGAAATGAAGCTTTAGAAGATAGATTAACTTCAAGGTAGCTTGAATCACTTGGGGTTCCCTCCACTTGAGCCATAACACACGGATTTTGGGTCAACACAAGGCCAACATTAAAAGAATACTAACGAACCACAAAATGCTTAGAAACTTACCTCAAGGCTTAGAATAAAGCCTAGGTTCTTCTAACTCTTCTTCTTGGATGAGATTGATGAACTAGAACTCCCACTTGAGCCCTCATAACCCACGGCTTTTGGAAAAATTAACATGGGTTACCATTCAAGCTTACTATACTAAAATTCCATCAATGGAGATATAAAATAAGACATTACTTACTTGATTGAGATGCTTATGAGCTTAGGTTGATGAGACTTCTATTCCTCCCTTGACTCCTAAAGTTTTTGGCCTAGATGATGTGTTGGGGAAGGAGCACTTGAGATATCATTCTTGCTTGGAGTTATGTTTTAGGATTTATAACTTAAAGTATTTGAGAAGATGGGTTTGAAAATCAAATGGGGTCTTGAAGGGCTATGGGGGACGATTCTAGGAGGGTTGGGAGAGGGAAATAAGACTTTATTAGGGTAGGCTAATTACTTGTTTGTCTTTTACAACTTTTGATAAGGAGTTAAGAAGGTAGCTAGCACACCACAATTAAGAAGGTGTTAGTGGTTGGTTGAAGAATCTTCTAGTCTCTTGGAGACTTATTATGGCCGAATTTTTATGTGTGTGTGGGGAGGGAAATTATTTTCTTACATATCACACAACATGGGACATAATTAAATAAGAGATGTTATGCTACATATTAAGCATCGGATAATTCACGGCGAATAAACGATACTTGAATTAAATATGTGAATATTCGACATTAACAAGCTTGGCAATATTAAGATAATCGATAGGAATATAATATGGAATATTTCACCGAAGGATGATAAGGCTTTTATAGATCGACGAGAGATAAGAGTACCTGCGAGTGTTCGGGATACGACATCCTTCCCCCCTTCAATAAAGTTTCGTCCTCGAAACTTATGAATTGTCAAAGAGATATGGGTACTTTTGCTTCATGCCTTCCTCTAACTCCCAAGTGGCCTCATCAACTGAATGGTTCTTCCATTGCACCTTGACCATAGGAATAGACTTATTTCTCAATGCTTTCACTTCCCTATCAATTATCCTTTCGGGTTCCTCAACATATGATATATCAGCTTCAATCCTCAAAGGTTGTTCATCCATAATATGGCTCGAATCATGCACATACCTACGCAATTGAGATATATGAAACACATTGTGTAATTGAGACAACGATGGGGGTAGTGCAAGTCTATAAGCAACTTCTCCAATCCTTTCCAAGATCTCAAATGGTCCAATGAATCTAGGACTAAGCTTACCTTTAATTCCGAACCGCTTTACTCCTTTCGATGGAGATACTTTCAAGAATACCTTATTTCCTACTTGGAACTCAAGTGGTCGACGCCTTACGTCGGCCCATGCCTTGCTTCTATCCTGAGCAGCCTTCAATCTTTGTCTTACAATCATAACCTTTTCCTTGGTTTGCTCCACTAAGTCATGTCCTGTGAAAATCTTATCTCCAATCTCATCCCAATACAATGGCGATCGACATTTTCTTCCATAAAGAGCTTCATAAGGAGCCATTCCAATAGATCTGTGATAGCTGTTATTGTATGAAAACTCAACCAACTTCAAACTCTTATCCCAGCTACCTCCAAAGTCCAACACACAAGCACGCAACATGTCCTCCAATGTTTGAATTGTTCCCTCTGATTGGCCGTCAGTCTGGGGATGAAAAGCTGAACTCATGCGAACTTCTGTACCCATCGCTTTATGAAATGCCGTCCAAAACCTTGATGTGAAGCGGGGGTCTCGGTCACAAACTATGCTCATAGGAACTCAATGCAAACATACAATCTGATCAACATACATAGAAGCCAACTTTTCCATGGGTGCTTTAATCGACATCGCCATGAAATGAGCACTCTTCGTCAGACGATCCACAACAACCCAAATAGTGTCATATCCACTTCTTGTCTTAGGTAAATCGGTCACAAAATCCATAGCGATGTGATCCCACTTCCACTCAGGCACCTCAAGTGGTTGCAATAATCCAGCTGGTCTCTGATGTTCTGCTTTGACTTTCTGACATACAAGACATTTCTCAACAAAGTCTGCTATCTGATTCTTCATTCCTGGCCACCAAAACTTTTGCTTCAAGTCATGATACATCTTATTTGTTCCTGGGTGAATAGACAAGCGTGAATTATGGGCTTCCTGAAACACTTCACTCTTTATCGCATCATCATTAGGCACACACAATCAACCTCTAAACCACAAACTGCCGTCACTACGGACTTCAAAATCGTCAGATGGCTTCTCCTTCAGCTTGCTCTTAACTTTCATCAATGCATCATCCTTAACTTGAGTCTCCTTAATCCTATCGATCAAAGAAGGAACCACTACTAACTTTGCAAGCACGTCGGAAATCGAATTCACTTCTTCCAGACCAAACTCTTCCATATCACGCTGTAGAGGTGGTTGACGGGGATGACTCGTCTTACGACTCAAAGCATCAGCAACTTTATTAGCTTTACCTGGATGATACTGAATAGAGATGTCATAATCCTTGATCAACTCAAGCCATCGCCTTTGGCGCATATTCAGCTCCTTTTGAGTGAAGAGGTATTTCAAACTCTTATGATCCGTGAAGATCTCACACTTCTCTCCATACAGATAATGACGCCAAATCTTCAGAGCAAATACAACTGCTGCAAGCTCAAGGTCATGTACTGGATAATTCTGCTCAAACGGCTTAAGCTGGCGAGACGCATACGCGATCACATGCCCATTCTGCATAAGAACACAACCCAATCCATTCTTGGAAGCATCACTGTAGATCACAAACTGTTCTCCTGAAATGGGTTGAGCCAAAACCGGTGCAGACGACAACCTTGCCTTCAGTTCAGAAAAGCTACTTTCACAATCCTCATTCCATACAAAATTTGTCTTCTTCTGAGTCAATCTAGTGAGTGGCATAGCTATCCTGGAAAATCCTTCAACAAACTTGCGGTAGTAACCGGCCAGTCCGAGAAAACTCCTTACTTCAGTGACATTGGTCGGCCTCGGCCACTCAGTAATTGCCTCAATCTTTCTTGGAGCAACCGAAATCCCATTTTCAGTAATAATATGGCCCAGAAATGACACACTATGCAACCAAAACTCACATTTACTGAATTTTGCATAGAGCTGGTGCTTTCTTAGAATACCAAGTATTTTCCTCAGATGGGCTGTATGAGTTTCCTCATCCGGCGAATATATCAGGATATCGTCAATAAAGACTACCGCATACTTATCCAACTGGTCCCAAAACACCCGATTCATAAGATCCATAAAAGCTGCAGGGGCGTTGGTCAGTCCAAAAGGCATCACGAGAAATTCATAATGTCCATATCTCGTCCTGAATGCTGTCTTAGGAATATCCTCAGCTCTTATCTTCAATTGAAAATATCTAGATCTTAGGTCCACTTTGCTAACACACCCGAGCTCCCCGAAGCTGGTCGAACAGATTGTCGATCCGAGGCAACGGATACTTATTCTTCACGGTGATCTTGTTGAGTTCCCGATAATCAATGCACAGCCGCATACCTCCATCCTTCTTCTTTACAAATAAAACTGGGGCACCCCATGGTGACACACTTGGACGAATCAACTTCTTTTCCAATAACTCATGCAATTGCTCTTTTAGTTTCTTCAGCTCAGCGGGTGCCATGCGGTAAGGAGCTTTAGAAATGGGCTCAGCTCCGGGAATGAGATTTATCTCAAAGGAAATTTCTCGATCAGGGGGAAGTCCTGGCAGTTCCTCTGGAAAGACATCAAGAAACTCTTGATCTACTGGAACTTGCGAAATGTCCACCGCTGCATGCTCGGCACTAAGAGCATAAACAAAATAGACTTGACATCCCTTTCGCAACGCTTGACGGGCACGAGCTGTATTCACAAAAATATTCTTTGACTTCTTCAACTTGGGACCTCCTTGAAATGATACTTCCTCTTGCTCTGGGGCTCTGAAAGTGACTTTCTTCTGATTGCAGTCAATATGGGCATGGTTCTTAGACAACCAGTCCATACCAAGAATAATGTCAAAGTCACTCATAGCAATCGGGATCAGATCAGCCGCGAACCGATGGTCATCGAGCTCGACCGTGCAATTCTTATACAGATAATGAGACGTAAGCACTTGATCACCGGCGGCTTGGATTCGATAGGGTGATTTAAGCCGGATGGGAATATGGCCTAATCCCTTTGCAAACTTCTTAGATATAAAGGAGTGGCTGGCGCCACTATCAAACAACGCATTTGCAGGCATACAACATACAAGAATAGCGCCTGAATCATGCAAAGCTTTAACTACGCAGCAATATAATATTTATCAAATTAGCATTGCATAATTTTAAATCATACCAGCCACGACGTCTCCAGCTTCCTCAACTGCAGCATCGGTCATCACATGCACACGCGTATTCGAGCGCTGACGTTGGTTCCTCTGCTACTGACCACTACGCTCACGACAATCTCTCAGAATATGCCCAGTCTTTCCACATCCAACACAAGCAGCTCTCTTATCAGGACAATCCCTAATTATATGACCAGTCTTGCCGCAACCAAAGCACTTACCAGCTTGTACATAGCACTCGCCCAAATGATTCTTCTGACAATGGGGACACATGGGAATGGCCTGTTGCTGCTGTCCTTGATTTCCTTGATTATTTCTCTGATTATTCTGATTCTGCCCACGGCGCTGTTCACGATTCTGATTTCCTCTTTGGTTCTGATTCTGCTGTCTACCTTGCCTCCCATGAAAATTCTATCTGGTCATTTTCCTTGCTCCTTTATCACCGGAAGTGTCCCTTCCTCTTTTCTGGCCCACCGTCGCATCGCGACGAATGATATCTTTCTCGATCCGGTAACATGCATCAACAAGCGCCTCAAAATCAGCAGAGATAACATTCACCAACCAAGTGTGAATCCTTGGGTTCAGCCCACTCTCAAACTTCACCATCTTAGATTCCTCATCATTCATCGTAGCCGGAGAAAATCTACCCAAAGCCAGAAACTTGCTCACATATTCAGACACAGTCATACCAGGTTCTTGCTTCAACATTTCAAAATCATGCCTCTTTTGCATCTTTACTGACGGGAGAAAATAAAGCTTGTTGAACTCTTGGATGAATCTCTCCCATGGAATAGGTCGGGGCAAAGATTGCAGCTTAGCCTTCCACCACTGGTTCGCCTCACCAAGGAGGAAAGGCCTCACAGCTTGGGTTTTCATATTGTCAGGGCTCCATTCAGTTCAAAACAGTTCTCCACTTCATCTAGCCATTTTTCAGCCATATCGGGGTCAGACTTGCCTTCAAAAGGCGGCACATTCGCTCGCTTGAGCTTCTCAAAGTAATACTGCGCATCTCTTATCGGTTCATAAGGGGGAGGAGGTGCAACTTGCTGAATCATTCCCTGGCCAATCTGAGTTACGGTCTGACAGAATGCTTGGAAATCCGGAATAAGAAGTGGCACTTGTGGAAGAGGGTTTCCTTGAGCTGGTGGGGGATTTTCATTCTGCGGTGGAGGAGGAGGCGGTGGATTCTGATTCTGAGGAGGAGGTGGAGGGACTTGATCTTGAGGTTGTGGAGGGTTTGGTCCGGGTGCATGGGCAGCATCTCTGCGAGGTCTACACGACCACGAGTCCGAACCATCTGTATACGGAGCAGAAAGATGTATATAGGTATATATGGATTGAAATGACTCACTGAATTTAGACATGCTTGGAAAAAGGAATTTAAAGCAGGAAAAAGAGTTAATATGCGACATATTAGGCTAGCAGATCAACCAGGGGACCCTATTTCCAATCTAAGTTGTCTAAGCTAATGCCATCTCTTTTCTAAGATCATGACTTAAGTCTAAGATCAATTCTTAGATTTCTAAGATCATAACTTAGCTTCTACGTTCTGCCCGAATCTAGAGCCTTGGCTCTGATACCACCTGTAGCGCCCCGTACTCGGCTACCCCTCGTACGGTGCACCCGCCGTACTTTCCCTTTCGGAAAAATACAAAGCGTCGATACTTACTCATAAAAACCCATGGATAAACATGGATTACAAAGTCACGATCTTAACAGGTAGATAAAAATACGGCAGAATTTGAACCTTAATCCGAAAGCGTCAAATCGCGTACACATAGCAAAATTATACAAACTGAACCGATAGCAAATTACACCACGAAATTACACAAACATAATCCGAAAATAGCTAAGTCCCAAAATGTCCCGAAGGTTCATCAAAAGCTTCCATCATCATTCTCTTAACAGAGACTTCAATAACCTATGGGTATGGCACCCTTGGCTCATCATCAATCCACTCGACTTCATTACCTGGCTCTGGGGGGAAAATAGATGGGTAAGCGACAAAGTCACCAGCAAGTATACAATAACACCATACAATAAAGAGAAAACGACATACAAGAATCAAACCCCAATTCCTTAAGTTAAAACATACCTGCCAATACCTTTCCGAAGCATCATACTTAAAGTCATATCAACACTTAGCTAAGATCTACATGTCATCACTTAGTTAAATTCTACGCGCTATAGCCAACCCTTACTTCTATGAATAGGTATCATGCGTAATGTGTATGAAAATGTGAATGCAATGCAAATGCAACGGGAAACATTCTTTCTTTCATTTAGACATGCTCATAAAAATACTTGAACTTTCTTTCTTTCTTTTAAATCATGCTCATCATAAAACAAGAGAGTGTATCAGCCTATTATACCGGGCATGACTCGGTTCTTATAACATGATCACCTTCAGGTCTATTATACCGGACCTGGCTCGGTTCTTACACTCTTCAGACCTATCATACCGGGTCTGGATCGGTTCTTATAATTATGATCATCTTCAGACCTATTATACCGGGCCTGGATCGGTTCTTGTAACTCTTCAGATCAATTAACCCCGGATCTGTAGCGGGTTAAGCTGGCCAGAAGGGACGGAAATTCTTTCAAAACAGAAACTTTATATAAAACATCAACAAAATCATGAGCATGAAACATATGAGCATGTCAATGCAAATGCATGGGATGCAACATGGTAAAATGCAATTATAGCATCATAAACAACTTTCTTCATGGGCTGGAAAACGATCCAGCAGCATGTCCTGTATTGTCCGGCCTCAAAATCAACCTTTTTGGCCTATTTTCTAGAAACTAAAAATATGGACATGCACCACATGATCTTACTACATTCTGTACAAATTTCACGCGATTCCGACAAGCGTGGGTATCTTAATAAAAATAACTCCCAACAAGGGTAAAACAGAAATTCTGCTGCACTCTCAACTCCGTTTCTTACCTTGTCTCCATTCATAAACTCATTATGGGCCTCATTTAGTACCTGGAAATCTTTTCTATTTCTTTCGTGAACAATATCCAAATGCCCATTTGTCAAAACAAGTCAAAATAAACACAAGTCATACAAGCACCAACGGTCAATCTGCCCTGTTTTCCAGAATGTTACACCAACTTTACCTTAATGGTTTACCACCAAGATCAATAGATAAAATCAATTTCTTTACATGAATACTTAGCTCTATGTCTTAGGTACTTCTTGTAGAAATTTCATATCAATCCAAGATGTTTAAGGCACTTACATAATTTTTCTCCCCAAGGTGGTACAACCCGGAACTGGTTTGACCCCTTGATACTAAAAATTCATTTCTGACCAATCCACAAACGATTTTCCAGAAATTCCAACTCCACAACAAAATAGACATGATAAGCTACGACCATAACAAAAATCAGCTCAATCTAACGTTTAGAAGGTCCTTAACTAAATCCATCAATTTAGCATAAAATCTGTCCAGGATTCTGTTTTCAACCGACATGCATAGAAGTATCCTTTCCTTCCTAATTTTCGTTCTTTAACCTATAATCCAAGTTAATGGTCATTCAATAGACGTAACAAGGCTTCCCTATACTAATTAAATTCCTTTTTAGCATGCAAAAGTCGTTCATACAGGCTGTTCATTCCTTCTAAACAAAACAGTCCTCTAGTCCAACAATTTCTCATACTAAAACCACTAAAAATGCTAGGCTTCATACCAATCATGTTTCATTCAATACCAAACATAGGGCAGCCCCTAATCCATCACTTTTAACTCTTATTTCCAGTTTAAACATGCTTTATATTGCAACATAAGAGAGGTCTATCATCCAACCTTTCAATACATACGAAAAGATAACAACTTAGGCATATTTTCACTAAAATTATGTCTTAAGCTTCTAGACATTCAAGTATGCACATAATCACATATATTGTAAGAGGTTAAAGTATACTTGCCTTGAAATGAAGCTTTAGAAGATAGATTAACTTCAAGGTAGCTTGAATCACTTGGGGTTCCCTCCACTTGAGCCATAACACACGGATTTTGGGTCAACACAAGGCCAACATTAAAAGAATCCAAACGAACCACAAAATGCTTAGAAACTTACCTCAAGGCTTAGAATCAAGCCTAGGTTCTTCTAAATCTTCTTCTTAGATGAGATTGATGAACTAGAACTCCCACTTGAGCCCTCCTAACCCACGGCTTTTGGAAAAATTAACATGGGCTACCATTCAAGCTTACTATACTAAAATTCCATCAATGGAGATATAAAATAAGACATTACTTACTTGATTGAGATGCTTATGAGCTTAGGTTGATGAGACTTCTATTCCTCCCTTGACTCCTAAAGTTTTCGGCCTATATGATGTGTTGGGGAAGGAGCACTTGAGATATCATTCTTGCTTGGAGTTATGTTTTAGGGTTTATAACTTAAAGTATTTGAGAAGATGGGTTTGAAAATCAAATGGGGTCTTGAAGGGCTATGGGGGACGATTCTAGGAGGGTTGGGAGAGGGAAATAAGACTTTATTAGGGTAGGCTAATTACTTGTTTGTCTTTTACAACTTTTGATAAGGAGTTAAGAAGGTAGCTAGCACACCACAATTAAGAAGGTGTTGGTGGTTGGTTGAAGAATCTTCTAGTCTCTTGGAGACTTATTATGGCCGAATTTTTATGTGTGTGTGGGGAGGGAAATTATTTTCTCACATATCACACAACATGGGACATAATTAAATAAGAGATGTTATGCTACATATTAAGAATCGGATAATTCACGGCGAATAAACGATACTTGAATTAAATATGTGAATATTCGACATTAACAAGCTTGGCAATATTAAGATAATCGATAGGATTATAATATGGAATATTTCACCGAAGGATGATAAGGCTTTTATAGATCGACGAGAGATAAGAGTACCTGCGAGTGTTCGGGATACGACACCCGTGCTATTCGTCAAGAAAAAGGACGGATATATGCGGTTATGTATTGACTATCGGGAGCTCAACAAAATCACTATAAAGAATAAGTACCCAATGCCAAGAATCGACGATCTGTTCGATCAGCTTCGGGGGGCAAGGATTTTCAGTAAAGTTGATCTTCGCTCAGGATATTTTCAATTGAAGATCAAGGCTGAAGACGTCCAGAAAACTGCATTCAGAACCCGTTATGGACATTACGAATTTCTAGTAATGCCATTCGGACTGACAAACGCCCCCGCAGCGTTTATGGATCTAATGAATCGAGTCTTTCAAGACACACACAGACCATTTAAGGGTCGTTCTGGACATTCTACGGAGAAAACAACTGTACGCTAAATTTAGTAAATGTGAATTCTGGCTATGAAGTGTAGCATTTCTGGGACATGTAATATCTGAAGAAGGTATAGCCGTAGACCCCGAGAAAATCGAGGCAATCACGGAGTGGCCCAGACCGACCAACGTTACACAGGTACGAAGTTTTCTCGGTCTCGCCGGTTACTATCGTAAGTTTGTGGAAGGGTTTTCTCGAATCGCTATGCCTCTTACCCGTTTGACCCAAAAGAAAACCAAGTTTGAATGGACCTCAGATTGCGAAAAGAGTTTTACTGAATTAAAGAAGAAGCTGACCTCCGCCCCAGTTTTAGCGCAGCCCATTCCTGGTGAAAACTTTGTAGTATACAGTGATGCCTCTAAAAACGGACTGGGATGCGTACTAATGCAAAAAAGACCGAGTGATTTCATATGCATCCCAACTGTTGAAGCCATTTGAACAAAGCTACCCGGTACATGACCTCGAATTAACAGCCGTAGTCTTTGCACTAAAAATATGGAAGCACTATCTGTACGGTGAGAAGTGCGAAATCTTCACCGACCACAAGAGCCTCAAGTATCTATTCACCTAAAAAGAACTAAACATGCGTCAGCGCAGATGGCTAGAATTAATGAAAGACTACGACCTATCAATTCAGTATCATCTGGGAAAAGCCAACAAGGTAGCTGACGCATTAAGTAGAAAAACAAGCCATCCGCGTCAACCACCTTTGCAGCGTGACATGGAAGAATTTGATTTGGAAGAGGTTGATTCAATTGAAGGTATGCTTGCGAAGTTGGTGTTGATTTCTTAGCTGATAGACAAAATTAAAGAAGGACAAGAAAAGGATGAAACCTTAAAGAAGATAAAGGACCGGGTGAGAACGAAACCCTCTGAAGGGTTTAAAGTCCGAAACGACAAAAGCTTGTGGTTTCGAGAAAGACTGTGCATACCCAATGACGAGGACATACTGAATGAAGTTCTCCGAGAAGCCCACAACTCTCGGTTATCTATTCACCCTGGAGCCAATAAGATGTATCAAGATTTGAAGCAACGATTCGGTGGCATGACATGAAAAGACATATTGCGGAATTCGTGGAGAAATGCCTCGTTTGCCAGAAGGTAAAAGCGGAACATCAGAAATCCGCTGGGTTGCTACAACCTCTTGAAGTTCCCGAGTGGAAGTGGGACCGCATTACTATGCATTTTGTTACGGACCTACCCAGAACAAAGAGCAGGTACGATACCATTTGGGTAGTTGTCGATCGCCTAACAAAGTCCACCCACTTTGTGGCTATGACGATCAAGGCTCCAATGGAGAAATTGGCTACAATGTATGTAGAACAAATTGTAAGTCTTCATGGAGTACCCCTAAGTATTGTGTGTGACCGCGACCCTCGCTTCACATCACGATTTTGGACAGCTTTTCAGAAAGCAATGGGCACTGAGATCAGCATGAGCTCAGCATTTCATCCCCGAACGGATGGTCAATCGGAAAGGACCATTCAGACATTGGAAGACATGCTGCGATCTTGCGTACTTGACTTTGGGGGAAGCTGGGATCGGAGTCTCAAATTGGCAGAATTTTCTTATAACAATAGTTACAATCGATTCATAGGGATGGCTCCGTATGAAGCACTATATGGAAGAAAGTGCCGCTCTCCGCTCTACTGGGATGAAATCGGAGATAAGATTCTTACCGAACTCGACCTAGTGGAGCAAACTCGAAACAAAATAAGAGTCATAAGGCAAAAGTTGCAAGCGGCCCAAGATAGAAGCAAGGTTTGGACGGATGAGAAGCGGTGACCATTAGAATTTCAAGCCGGAGAAAAAGTGTTTTTAAAGGTATCGCCGACAAAAGGACTTAAAAGATTTAGTATCAAAGGGAAATTAAGCCCAAGATTTATTGGACCCTATGAGGTTCTCGAAAGAATCGAGGAAGTTGCTTATCGACTCGCACTACCACCCTCACTACCACCCTCACTATCCTGGCTTCCCTATCTTCGACCGCCCTGTTTGGACGGATGAGAAGCGGTGACCATTAGAATTTCAAGCCGGAGAAAAAGTGTTTTTAAAGGTATCGCCGACAAAAGGACTTAAAAGATTTAGTATCAAAGGGAAATTAAGCCCAAGATTTATTGGACCCTATGAGGTTCTCGAAAGAATCGAGGAAGTTGCTTATCGACTCGCACTACCACCCTCACTATCCTGGCTTCCCTATCTTCGACCGCCCTGTCTTAAGATCGTCAGATGGCTCACTCCACCACCAGGCAAATTTAAAATGAATGTAGATGCAACGGTTGGACGACACTATTCGGCAGGCGGTGTTATCCTGCGAGATCAATCGGGCACTTGCGTCCGTGCGATATCATTTCGATTGCCTACTTGCACACCCTTGATGGCGGAAATTCAGGCTTCTTTATTAGGCCTACTCTATTTCCTTCCATTATATCGCACACTCGTTCTGGAGACTGACTGTGCACAAATAGCGCTTCGCTTACGTCAGCCGCAAACAGTCTATGGCAACTATCATTTGCACCTGCTACAGACCTTAGTTAATACTTATCGGTTGGAGCTCAAGCATATATATAGAGAGGCTAACATGGCAGCACACTACCTGGCCCAGTATGCAATGACATCGCCGGCTACGAGCTATTTTAATGCTAACAGTCTTCCTTCAATGGTCAAAGCCGCAGTCAATTTGGATCTAACAACATCAATTATACGCACCCATTAAATATTGAGCTTCCATATGGATTGGCACATGACATTATTTTCTGCCTGTATTTTGTTAAATACAGGCAGCCTCGGTATGTTTTCTCTCCTATGTTCTTGCATTGTATGTCATCTAACCAGCTCTAATATGATGGTTATTTTCAATGGTGCATGGCCAACATCGCAAACTGCTTTCATCTTGATGGTGTCGACACACTGCTATAACGTCTTCCATAAGGATTGGCATGCTGACAATATATCTGCCTATACTCTCATAGGTACAGGCAGACTCGGTGAGTCCCTGCTTCCTGTTATTACATGCTTATTTCCTATTGGGGAGGCCTCATATATTTACAACAATTATACTGTTCCATCTTTTGTCTTCCACATGGATTGGCTTTCTTTTCTTTCCTCTGCCTGTACTCTGCTGGGTACAGGCAGAGTTGGTATGTTCATAATTCCTTTGTTTGAGTGCCGATTGTCATATATTGTTAATGGGTTTAATACGCTCTTATGTTTTCGTGATGCATGGACGGAGACAACGACACAACTATATTCTCTTGGTCACCACAATCACGGACGGTTACTCCATTGCCCCCTGCGCCTATTGCCCCCTAGACGTTTGCTGCAACTTTACAACTTACAACTTCTGCCTCTGCTATGGATTGCATTTCTTTCCTTGGCCACTGCTGCGGTTTCTGCGCACCGAAGAACCATTCATCAAGAACATATGTTCAGGACGGGATCACACCTTATGCTTGCCCACGTTACTGACGCCGAGGCTACCGGAGTGGGGCCGCATCCTCAAGCTCAAGACTTTATCTGGCATACCTTACTTCCACTTCCTCTTTGTAATATTTGGATTGTAATTTTATTCATTTTTTATTGTAGCGCATATCAACACTCCAATTATATAAATATGTACGCTTTTTCCTTCGCCAAGGTTTTATCCACAAGGGTGGTTTTACTTGGCAAGGTTTTAATGCGGCATATCATATATGATCTGGATGTTGATAATCATCTATTTCTTTTTGCGCCATACTTTCTTACTCTGTAATAAGGTTTTCCTCCGCCAAAAGTGAGGCATTATGCTAATAAAATCTCTTTTATATAAAAAAAAAACCGTGACCTTCAAAGTCACTAGGCTTAACAAGTGTCAAACTTTTGTGGATCCTTGTTTTGAGAAGCTTGAATACCACTCAAGCTCCATTTTGGTAAGTCCATCTAGCCCTTACTAAGTGTATATTTTAATTAAGGATGTAAACTAACCATTTACCTCTTTTCCTTTCCACCACCGTGGGATACATGCATAAAAGAGGAGAAAGGTTTCAACTTTCCATACATCTTTCAAGAGGAGTAAGTTGAAAAGGCAAGTACACTATACTTTTTGTGGCTTGAATGTGAAAGTGCTTGCATGAATATCTAGAAAACTTTAAGATTCAATCTTAAATGTGAAATGCTAAGTCTTGATGCATGAAACTTTCAGCCTAGGGGTTAAGTGGCGTGTACGTGTGAGTTTTTGCTTAAAGGTGGATTCTTTATTGGTTTTAAGCACTTTTATGTGATAATCCAAGATGAACATGCTAAAGATCCCTTCTTTTCCATGGATAGGGCATACGGTGGAGAGGGTTAAAAGAAATAGGGGTAGTTTTGCATGAAGTAATGAGATATGGGATAAGATTTGAACAAGATTTATGCTTTTGTATGTTAAGCTTAGTATGATCATTATGGATATGATATTTGGCCTTGCATGTATATAAACGGGTTGGTGTGTGTGTGCACCAAAATTGGCTAGGGGTTGTTTTAGTAGGAATGTGGTGTGGATGGCCAAGAATTGATGTAAGTAGCATACAAGCTGTTTTGTAATGATTTGAGTATGATGCTTGTAGTGTGATTGAATCTGTAAATTTCCCATGAAAAGGGTAAGTTTGAAGTTTAATAAAGTGTTTATGACAAGCAATGCAATTTAGGGCCATTTAGGAAGGAAACCTGACAAGCTATGAAATTTACTGGAGCAGTGCAAATTTTAGGCTGTTTTGTGAGACCCGTAAAAGAGACCTTAGGGACCTTCAATTTAGTTGATTTTTGATGTGACACTATCCTTATGTGTATATTAGATATGAGAGCTGGAATTTCAATAAAAGGAGTTGTGGCTTGTCCTTAATGAAATTGTTAGTAAGAGTTGGTAAAACAGAAGTACTGGAGCAGGACAGTTTTATGTGACATGTTTAACGACCTAGAAATGAACCTTAGGAAGGTCTAAATTGACTAATTTTCGGTATGATGTTATTTTGACGTGTATATTACATCTGTGAGTTGGAAATTTAGTAAAATAAGTTGTGGTTTGGTCACAATGAAATTCGTGGTAAAACTGGTCATTTCAGATTCAGCATATACCTAGTTGGGAGAAAGTAATTAGTTGATCCCCTTAAACTTAGTGGAAGGCCTTGGAATTTTTATGGTAATTACCTAAGGCATATATGTACATGTTCATGTAAATAAACCAGCATAAACCACCATTTTGATAATTAACAACTGAGTTGAAGTTAGTTGTACAAAACTGGAAAACAGGACAGTTTAATGTCTTAAGTTGTAAGGCTTTGCTCTTGCTCATTTAAGCTTGAATGTGATGTTTGGCCTTATGAATATCGTTCCTTGTTAAGTTAGCTATGTTTTTCAGGTGATGGATTAAAATGAATAAGGTTTTATGACCCATGAAACTGAGAAAAAGCGGTACTGCCCTGCTGATTTCAGCAGTACCATTAATGATAGTATGATGTTTTGAGGTCGTTAGACTTTTCGGATTGTTACGAAATTTTTATGGTATGAGTCTGAGACTTCATTATGCATGTGTATGGCATGAGCTTATGAAAATGAGCACGAATTGATTAGCACAAGGCTGTATGAACAGAATGTGATTGCTGGACAGTTTTTCCAGCTTAAATGACAAGTTCGTGCATGCATATTATGATGTATTTGTTCACGAGTCGCATAGTGCATGTCATACATTGCATCATCGTTATTTACATGATTCATGGAACTGATTTTATGAGAAAGAAAGATAAAAAGCGTTTTTAAAGAAAAGATTCTATTTTAAAAAGAACGCTTCCCACCGGTACCGTGTGTGTATGTTTCCTGGCCAGTAAGGACCCGCCCAGATCCGGGGTTAATTGATATGATGATATGGACCATTCAGGCCTGGAGAGAATAGACCCGATAAGTGATGACGTTACCGTTCCGAATCCGGGAATAATAGATTCGAAGGGGAGACGTGACTGCCTCAGATCCGTGAAGATAGATCTGAACTGATGACATTACCGTTACGAATCCGAGAATAATAGATTCGAAGGGAAGACGTGACCGCCTCAGATCCGGGAAGATAGATCTGAACACTCTACGGTTTTTCTTGACGATGATGTTTTGAAAGAAAAGCATGAAAGGTCATATTCTCATTTTTATCATGATGCATCCCACGTACATATGTATGCATGTCCCGTTTATTGAGTCGTCGTGTAGTGACACATGATACTTAGGCTAAGTTGTTATAACTTGGTAGCTCCTAAGTATGACCTCATTTAGCAATGATCTTTGATACGTTACGAATTTATGCACGTTGCGGTCTTCTATTATTTTATTAAGTAACGATCTTGCTTAAGTTATGATCTTGACGCATTAAGTGTTGATCTCTAGCGGGTACTTGATGGAGGACAGGTATGTTTCAAAACCGAAATATTTTTGGCGTTCGGTTCTTGTATGTACTTTCCATTTAATCCTCGATTATTATAGTATACTTGCTGGTGACTTTGTCACTCACCCCCTATTTTTCCTCCCTGAGACTGCAGGGAACGAAGTAGAATGGATTGAGGATGAACCTAGGGTCTCCTACCCGTGAGTGCAGCGAAGGATGGACGGATTAGGAGACATGACTTGCCGGTTGTGATTGATGAATGATTTTGTATTTGTGATGGGGAACATCTATTTTTGAGAATTTTGGTACATTTGACTTGGGATGTAAAACTAAGAATGATCTCGTGGATGTTTTTAATTTGAAGTTTTAATTCTACCTCGTTTTCGCTTACTTATTGACGTGTAAGCGCGAAAAGTCCATGCATTATATCATGGACCATGACACGTTATGGATCGACGCCTGGTACTCTCCTTAGTGAAGTACGGCGGGTGCACCGATTCCGGCTGGGCCGGGATGCGGGGTGCCACATATACCATATGATATAAGACCTGAATATACTCATAAATATGAGTTAAATATAGTGGTGTGACGTTAACGTACGTACGTAAAATATATAACATGTCGGTAGTACGTTGGAATAAATGTGTATGTGCCTTTTTCAAAAAATCTGAATATATATATATATATGTATAATGGCGTGTAATATGTGTGGAGAGGAGAGGGAGAACTTTTCTTTCTTCAACTTGTTGCCTTTGTGCCTTTTCCAAATATTGCTTCCTTTAATGAACTACTTAGTTTAATTAACTAAGTACTTCACTTAATGAACTAGTTTAGTTCATTAATAGTGGCACCTGAAAATATTTCAAACACAACAAATGTTTGCCATTTGATGTAAGCTTTAAAGCTTCATGGCTCGTTAGTACGATAACATTATATATGAACTATATAAGGCAAGTATTATGCAATATGTCATGAATTTCTTTGTAACATGTTTAAATCATGTATTTTGAAATCACTCAAACCCCTTTTTCTCTACAATCTCCCCTTTTTGATGATTATTGCTCCCCCTTCATTCATGCATAAATTCAAATTTTGAATTTCAAATTTCAAATCCGCTCCCCCTTGATTTATGCAATCAGTTTCTCTCTCCCTCTTAAATCATGCATTCTCTCCCCCTTTATTTTAGAAAGTCAATCAAAAATACATGTAAATATGGAATGATAATCAAATCAAATTAGCAGAAATCAGGACTAATTTAGAACGAAGATTTTCGTACGTGGCTTGATTTAAGGCTTTAGTGAAGATATCCGCTACTTGTGCCTCTGTGCGTACGTGATCTATGACAATATCACCATTATTTACGTGATCACGAAGAAAGTGATAGCGTACTTTTATATGCTTGGCCTTAGAGTGTAACACGGGGTTCTTAGATATGTTAATTGCACTCATACTATCACAATATATAGGAATTTTATTTACGGTAATTCCAAAGTCCGAAAGTTGTTGTTTTATCTATAGTAATTGTGTGCAGCAAAAACTAAGTGCCATGTACTCAGCTTCAGTAGTGGATAAAGCTACGCTTGCCTGCTTTTTGGAAAACCATAAAATAAGTGAGTTTCCTATAAATTGGCAAGTGTCACTCGTGCTTTTTCTATCTATCTTACATCCACCATAATCAGCGTCAGTGTAGGCATGCAAACTAAAGTCACAATCTTATCATACCAGATGCCTAAGGTGGGTGTGTGCTTAATATATCGGAATATTCTTTTTACCGCATTATAGTGAGACACCTTGGGTTGACTTTGAAAACGTGCGCACATACATACACTGAACATGATGTCAGGCCTACTAGCAGTAAGATATAGCAAAGAGAAAATCATAGATCTATATAAGGCATTATCAAAATCCTTACCATGTTCATCTTTATCTAATTTAGTAGTAACACTCATAGGGGTGGGGGATGGTTTTAAATTCTCAAAATTGAACTTTTTAATCATATCATTTACATATTTAGCTTGACTTATGTGAATTCCTTTACTCGTTTGCTTAATTTGCAAGCCAAGAAAATAGTTCAATTCGCCAACCCTAGACATTTCAAATTCGGATTTCATGCAATTTTCAAAATCTTCAACAAGTTTATGAGAAGTGGAGCCGAAAATGATGTCATCAAAGTAAATTTGAATAATAAGTAAATCCGATTTATCTTGTTTCAAAAATAATGTACTATCTATAGTGCCTTTTTTAAAACCATTTTCTAAAAGGAAAGTAGCAAAACGATCATACCATGCTCTAGGTGTTTGCTTTAGTCCGTATAGTGCCTTCTTTAGTTTGTACACGTGATCGGGATGTTTCAAATCTTCAAAACTGGGTGGTTGTTTCACGTATACCTCTTCTTGTATAAATCCATTTAAGAATGCACTTTTCACGTCTATTTGATACAGTTTAAATTCTTTCATACAAGCAATGGCAAGTAAAAGTCGTATAGCTTCTAAACGTGCTACGGGTGCAAATGTTTCATCATAATCAATTCTTTCTTCTTGATCATAGCCTTGTGCTACAAGTCTAGCTTTATTTCTAACAACTTTTCCTTCTTCATTCATTTTATTTCTAAACACCCACTTTGTGCCTATTATGGTCTTATCTTGTTTTTGTGGCACTAAATCCCATACGTCAGTTCTAACAAATTGATTAAGTTCGTCATGCATAGCATTAATCCAAAAAGAATCACTCAAAGCATCATGCACATTTTTAGGTTCAATTTCGAAAATCATAGCATAAAATTGATTTATTTCTTCTGGATTTATTCTTCCACGTGGACGCACATTGTGTGTGATATCGCCTATGATGAGATCGTGTGGGTGATCTCTATGCCATCTTGGTTGATTATTTTCTACGTTCTCATGCATTTCCAAGTGATCATGCATTTCTAGTGTATCATGCATATCATACATATCAAACGTGCCATCATCATCATTCAACACGGGTTTCAATTCAAAATCATCATCATATTCTTTATCTTTATCAATATGACCAAATTCATTAAATTTTACATGAATAGATTCTAGAATTTGTCTAGTGAGAGGATCATAACACATATATGCTTTTGAATTCACAGAATACCCAACAAAGATGCATTCAATTGATTTGGATTCAAATTTATCTAAACTATCTTTTGTATTTAAAACAAAGCATTTGCATCCAAACACACGAAAACAGTCAATTTTAGGCATGCGATCATTTAATAGCTCATAAGGCGTCTTATTTATTTTCTTTCTAATGGACAAGCGATTTATTATGTAGCATGCACAGTTTACGGCTTCCGCCCACAAAAATCTAGGCAATTCATTTTCGCACAACATAGTTCTAGCAATTTCTTGTAATGTCCTATTCTTTCTTTCTACTACTCCATTTAATTATGGAGTTCTAGGGGGCGAAAACTCGTGTTTAATTCCTTTTTCTTCACAAAATAAAATCATGTCCTTGTTTTTAAATTCACCGCCTCTATCGCTTCTTATCTTTTTCACATTGACACCGTATTGATTTTCAAGTTGTTTTATTAGTTTCACAATCTCAATAGCACTATCATCCTTATGTGCAAGAAACAAAGTCCAAGTATAACGAGAAAAATCATCAACAATTACACAAGCATAGTGACGTCCACCAAGACTCGTAGTGCGATTAGGACCAAACAAATCAATGTGTGGTAATTCTAAAACTCTAGTCGTGCTTATTTCATTTTTAGGTTTTAGTGACTCGCGTGTTTGTTTGCCTTTTATACAATATTCACACAACTGAAAGTTGTCTAAATCAAGTGTAGGCAATCCTCGTATTAGGTTCTTTCGTTGGAGTTTTTCTAGTGTAGAAATGCCAATATGCCCTAAACGTCTATGCCACAAATTTACGTTAGGTTCATTTGACACGAAACATTTAACCTTAGCGTCTAACATATCATCCATGGAAAGCGTAAAAATGTTTCCTTCCCGTTTTCCTTTTAAGACTGTTTCTCTATTTTTATTTATTATATTGCAATATGGGTGAGTAAAACACACATCAAAACCATTGTCAATGAATTGCGAAATGCTAAGAAGATTATTGGATAAATTGCTTACCAAAAAGACGTTAGAGATTTGAAGAGTGCTTGGGTTTCCAATTGTACCTTTTCCGATGATCTTGCCTTCATTGTTGTCTCCAAAGGTCACAGATCCGCCTTTTGTGACCTTCTTCAATTTCATGAATAGGCTCGGGTCACCCGTCATGTGCCTCGAGCAACCACTGTCAAGGAACCATTTGATTGATGTATCTTTTGATGTGTGGGTTTCCTGCAATGTGCAAAAATGATTTAGGTACCCTTTTAATTTTGGGTCCTTACGAGTTAGTTATTCACCTCTTAGTAAAAGTACCTTTCGGTACCCATACTTGGGTGATCCTTCTCGGTCTAGAAAATTGCAAGAATGCAGATGAAGGTGCAATGTAGTAGACATGTGGTGAGTGCACTTTAGGACTTTGGCAAAGAACTCCTTTATACTCATTATATGTAGGGCGTTTTTGGTATGTCCTTGTGTTAGTGTGTGTAGTGCGTGATCTAGATGGATGAAATGAATGTCGTGTATGCATCACTTGTTTCTTCTCATATCCATATGGCACAAAATTGTATTTCGCATGACATGAGGAAGAAGTATGACGAGATGAGGGGATAGGGGGTCTTTGCGTCATCTTAGACGTCGTATTTGGTTTTGGGGTGTCTACTTTCTTAGACACTACAAACTTGGTTGGTTTAATGGATACTTCATTTGTTTCAATGCATCCTAAACCTGTTTTATCACTATCATGCTTTTGTGATAAGATAATACGATCTAGCATGTTAGATCCCATATCAAACTGTTTCATCATTTTCTCTAAGTCTGTATTCCTTGATTTCAAACTTGAAATCTCGGATTTCGTTTCATTATTTTGCGTGGTCAATGATGAGATCTCTGTCTTTAATGCAGTAATGATACATGATGACTCTTCTTTTGAATCGTTTAATTGAGCGACAAGATTCTCGTCAGAAGATTCTAACAGTTTCTTGTCTTCAATTAATCGCTTCTTTTCTTTCGCGAGAGTCTTAGTGAATTTAAGAAATTCTAAGTACTGACCAAAAAGATCATCATAAGAAGGCTCAGAGTCAGATGATACCTCGTTTGATGCTTTGGACACAAAGCATACTTGTGCAGTCGCCTTGTTAGTGTATGTGCCCTAGGCCATGATTTGGATATTTATGTTATGCATTTATTATTAATAAAAGAGGTTTTATTATCATTATTGTTGGTTAGTATGTTACACAATTTTGATATATGTCCCTGATTCATTATTGTTATAGAGATAAAATAATTTATAATCAGTATGAGTATTGATTTGATAATCATGAGATGATTATGTGTATGGTGATACGAATCAATCTCATAGATACTTGTTAGAGAACAGTGTATTGGATAGACCCATCATGAGATTACTACATGGATTAGCGTCATAAGTAAATCTCATGATAGTCATGTTTTAATCCTTTGACTTGAGATTGTCATAGTTTCCAACATAAGTACTATTATATTTTGACATGATCAAACGTTATCCGTAACTGGATAATAATAAAGGTCATGATTGAATGTGATAGAAATTATGTAGAGGATATTGAACAATCAAGATAGAATTTGTCCCTCTCTTTTTGAGAGAGATATCTTTGGGCCCCTCGATTAGTGAGACTGTGAAATGCATGGCCGTGTTCAAATGAATTGATATTGTGATCAATATCATTTGTTTTATCAGTCTACTTAGAGATCGAGTAATCATATGTTTGAACTATATAAGTATGACGCTGACCATGACTTATGTTCAAACTAGATATCGTGTGACAAAGGGATTAGTGCATGTACTATTATTAGGCTAGTTGGACTTTACTCGTATTAATTGGGTAGTTGTAATGCCTTGCTAGAGGCCAATTACGACTTGTTGGTTTAATAGAGATTTAATCAACTGCCAATTAATATGGGCCTATCGGGTCACACACAAGAATGCGTAAGGCTGATATTAATAATATTAATAATATTAATATTGGATATTAATTATTATTATTATTATTATCGTTTTAATATTAATAATATTAATATTGGATATTAATTATTATTATTATTATTATCGTTTTAATATTAATAATATTAATATTGGATATTAATTATTATTATTATTATTTTCGGTTTTTTGGTGATTATATATACATGTGTATTATCGGATAATAACAAGAGAATCCATATCTGATATGGATTTTGAATATCCTGATAGAATCCGTATCTGATATGGACTTTGATTGGCATCCACTAATCCGATTAGGACTCGGATTCTGATGTCTACGTATGTGCATATATACTTGTGTATCTCGTATACACAAGACACACGAAAAATACACAGAGTCATAAGAAAACCCTAGAGCCGTTTTTGTGAAAAACGAGTTCTTCAGCCGCGCCGTTTGAAGAGCTAGCACTCCGGGCGGAAGCGTTCGTGTGGATACCGACAGAGGGTGTTCGTGATTTCGCACCTCTTCCATCTGCAGATTTCGAATCTACGGAGGTACTTTTTGATTTCTTTTATCGAATTAAACGAACAACATGGATCCTTGGTAGGAAATCAGAGATCAAGTTTTGTTTTCCGCTGCGCGTTTTTGCAGTGATCTCGGTTTATTTCCTAACACGCCTCTTCTGTTTCAGTCTCGGAATCCGGTGTATCACTCCAAGTGGAGGCTTTGAGAGCTTGTTTCCTTTGCTTAGGTTCTGAGACGAGTCTATTTTTGTTCTGTTCCTTGTCAGGGTATTTATTTGTTTGCTTGTACTTGTTAGGGCAGTCATATGATAGATGTCTAAGTTTACCGCATTCATAACATTTAACATCCTTGTCGTTTGTCTTGTTCTTATTTCTTTTAGTCGAAGTAGCCTTAGTTTTGTTTCTAAACGACTTTCTCGTGAATTTTCTTAAGCCTTTAGCCAATAAAATTAAGTCATCGTTATCTGATTCAGAATCACTATCATCTACGCGATTGGAAGAAGTAGAGACGTATTCATTTGATTTAAATGCAATAGCTTTACCTGTTTTGATGATTCCGATTTCCTTATGGTGAGTTTGTTCTCATAAACCTTAAGTGATCCAATTAATTCTTCCATCTTGATTGACTTAGTTTCTTTGCTTTCTTCTATTGCCGTTACTTTAGGGTCCCACTCGGATGGAAGGCTTCGCAAGACCTTTTGTACCTTTTCCTGTATAGTAAAGGCTTTGCCAAGAGACTCAAGAGAATTGTAAATGTTAGTCAAGCGAAGATCCATGTCAACGATAGATTCATTAGGCAATAATTTAAATGACTCGAGTGTGGACATAAGCATGACTTGACTAGTGCCTTCGTGTTTCATTTCAAGTATTCTCCACATTTCTTGAGCACTAGAACAATTTGAAAATAGCTTGATTCACTTTTACTTAGTCCATTTAAAAGTAACTGCATAGCCCTAACGTTCATGCTTAGTCTCTTTTTATCCTCACTAGTATACTCTTTTCTAGGCTTAACGACCTCTAGTGTGACTCCGTCTACGGTGGATAACTTTGATGGAACAAATGGACCATCTTCTATAATTAACCAAAGATCAATATCAATTGTCATAAGAAAAAGTTTCATTCTTAACTTCCATTAAATGAACGACTCACCGTCAAAGAGAGGAGGCCTTTGACTGGACATACCTTCTTCTTCGGTTTTGAAGTTTGTGGTTGCCATCTCACTTAGATCGTTGGATCCTTTAGATGTGAGTGTTCCTGTCTCTGATACCACTTGTAGGATCTGCAAGGCACCACTAGAAGGGTGGTTGAATAGTTGGTGCGGAAAATGTGGTTTTTAAAATAGTTTTAAACCAAGAACTCAACTTCTGAAAACAGTTTCTGTTTTCAGGACTAGTTTTCAAACGTTTTGAAAACTAGGTTGCAGGTCTTCACAAAATCTGAAATTTGGAGAGAACTTATCCTCAGATCTTATGAGTATCTCCTAAAAATTTCAGATTTAAATTCAACTTCTAACCCCTTGAAAATTCGTTGGTGGTCAGATTGTGTAAATCTGCCAGAAATAGTAGACTGATTTGACAAATTAATTCCTATTTGTACGTAACTCCAAATGCTCTGAAAATTTAAATACTAACCCCTTATTAGTTGTATTTAAATGGGATGAAACAGTTATGAAAAATTCTTTTGGGAAGTTAGTCAAATACGATCAAAGTCTCAACCTTTGCAAGCCTGAAAATCACACTGCACTAGTCTCAGAACTCTGGACATTTGGACGACTTATACTTGTCCACAAAGGTTGAAACTTGTGCCAAATTAACCTTAAGATGTGTGTCTATGATTCTGGAAAGTTTCGTAATTTTTGAAATTCGTTTACTATTTTTACAAACGTGATCAAAAACGATAAACAGTGTTGAAACTGAAAGTAAGTACTGAAAGTAAATGACACCAAGAATTTTATACTGGTTCGGTTATAAACAACCTACTCCAATCTTCAAGGACACCTTCCTCGGTTAGCACTAAACACACAACACAAAGTAACACCTTACCACAGGGTTGATGGAGTTACACATCAACTCCAACCCTTTACAATCCTTGTATGAGAATACAATTGTCACGAACACCACCACCTCGCAAGTGCATGATTGATCACACCTTGATCAATCTTTTACAATGATAAAGAATATGTGGTGGAATATATAAAGCCTATTGAAGTATATGAATATGAGTACAATAGGCTTTTAGAGAGAAGAGAGAAAGAGAGTGTAGAAGAGAAGGTTAAAACGTTTTTGATCTTTCAAATTTGCAAGGCTTGTTCTTGTTTTTGTTTTGCTCTCTTCCTTTCCTTTTAACATGTTGGCCGCCCCCCTTGTTGCTCTTCCCCTCATGAAAATTATCTTCTATGTCCTTGGAAGAGTATATGTGTTGTAACCCAATTAGAGAATCCTTCTTGTACCTAAGGTTGAGTTAGTGAACATGTGACAATGTACGCTTGCGTTTGGAATTGATTAAGTCAATGATCATTATAAGTATATCATGAAGAGTACTATGTGTATTACAAGAAAGGATCCAATTTCTCCATGGCTTTGTGAGTTTCGGCCCATAGGCAAGAAGGGCTATTTCTAAAATCCCTACTTAAATATAAATCAATAGCATAAATGTGTATTATTTTTTTAGGAAAAACAAAAGGTGGCTAAAGAGATTACAAAGGCTTAGTTGGGGTCATTAAAGACCCCAACCGCTGGCTGCATTAAGAGGGAAAGGGGGAGGGAGGCTAATTAAGTGAAGGGTGGCTATGTTAATGAGAGATAACCTAACTAAACCAAAAAAGAACTAGGGTTAGTCAAAAGAAACTATGGTTAGCCTAAAGTAACCGTAGTTAGTAGTAAAGTAACCTTGGTTAACCAAAGATAACCAAGGTTAAGAGACCTAATTGAGTAGCTAAGACAAAACCCTCACCACCCTTACACCCCAACGGCTAAGCCTAGCCAAATAACAAGAATTCCCTCCAAGAAATACTTGAGAACTTTCTAGGTCTTTCAAACCCTCCCAAAGAAATTCAAATGAGTTCTTTCTCTTTCTTTCTCTTCCAACCCCACGGCCAAGAGAAGCACCAAGAAGGATTGGATTCCTCCAAAGCTAAGTGACATTAGGTAAGTGTTCTTAGCCTCTTAAGAAGACATCTATACTTTCATGAAGATGAAACTCATGGTGTACCTCTCTTTGCTCAAACCGTGACCCTTAGTGGTCTCTAGGCACAAGGATCTCAAGCATTCAAGAGCTCTAGTTTAGAGAAGCTTGGACACTACTCAAACTCCTTTTGGTAAGCCATTTAGCTTTCTTTTAAAGGGATGTTGAGATAAAAATATAGACTAACTATGTTCCTTTCTTTCTCCTCACCCTACCGTGGGAATGCTTGTGCAGAGGAGAGAAAGACTTCAACTTTTTCACCTTTCCAAGAAGAGTAAGCTTCAAAGGCAAGTACACTATACTCTTTATGGTTTAGATGTGAAAGTGGGTGCATGAATGGCTAGAAATACCTAAGATCTAATCTTAGTTGTAAAATGGTAAGTTCTAAGGCCAAAACTTTCAGCCCTAGGCATTTAAATGTGTAGGAGTGGAACCTTGCTCCAAAGATGAGTTCTTTGAGGGTTATATGCATATTTATGTGATAATCTAGGCTTGGATGTGTTAAAGATCCTTTCTTTCATGATGAAATGCTCACAGTGGAAGGGTTATGGGAGGATGGGTGATTTTACATGAAAAATGTCAATATAGCAAGGTAGTGGGGACAAGTTTTGATCTTGTTGTGTGTTAGGCTTAATATACTCTTGATTATCTCATTTTCTTGCATGCACCAAATAAAGAGGCTGTTGGTGAAGGGTGCGTGTGTTCATCTCAAAATTGTTGCTAAGTGTTGGTGACTAAAATGTGAGCTAAGAACATTTGGGAAGAATATATGATCACTGGAAAATTCTGGAGCTGGACCGAAATTTAGGCTGTTTTGTGAAGCCAGAAAAGGGATCTTAGGAACCTTAAATTCCACTGATTTTTGGTATGCTATTAGTTTGATGTGTTTGTTAGATGTGAGAGTTGGAATCACCTTAAAAAGAGCCACAGTTTATTTTTAATGAATTTCCTACTGAGATTGGTCCTGCTGGAAAAAGTGGTACTGGACAGCATGAAAGTAACGTGTTTGGAAGTCTAAAAATGGACCTTAGGGGTGTGCAAGTCCACTAATTTTCGGCATGGTACTAACCTCATGAATAAAGAAGAGGTGGCAGTTGGAATTATGTCAAAATAAGCTGTGGTTTATCTTTAATAAATTTTCTAGTAAAACGGGTCAAACTGAAATATGCTGGATAGACAGAATTTGTGTCACACTTTGCATGACCTGGAAAAAGGGCCTTAGGAAATTGAAAATAGGCTAAAAATTGACAGGATGCTATTCCAATGAGTTTATTAAGTTGGAGAGTTGGAAATTCCAGAAAATGATTAAAGGATTGGCCACAATAAATTTTATAGTAAAATATGGTCAATTCAGAATTCAGGTTACATCATTTTATGAAAAAGAGCAAACGAGTTCCTTATTGACATCATAATTCCACAGCGCATGCATGGCATTCACTTATGACATTTACGGAGAAGAACATGTGGTCAAATGGGTCTAACACGTGCATTTTAGTAGGAAATTCCTAAGGGGAAGTAGACACGACAAAGCTGGAAATTTCCAGCATGGCAACGAAACGTGTCTATTCGTTTACGCCATGCATTATGCCATCGTTTGCACGTCACATGTCATTGCATTGCATAATCGTCATGAGCATGATTTACAGCATGTCTTTTATGAGAAAGAAAGATGAAAAGCGTTTTCAAAAGATGATTTTTGAAAAGAATGATTCCCCACTGGTACCGTGTGTGAGTATGAACTTGGCCAGTATGAACCTGAGCAGATCCGGGTTAAGTGATCTGAGAGAATGACCGTGCAGGCCCGGAAAATAATAGGCCTGATGATGAGAATGAATGAACCTGAGCAGATCCGGGTTAAGTGATCTGAGAGAATGACCGTGCAGGCCCGGAAAATAATAGGCCTGATGATTAGAATGAATGAACCTGAGCAGATCCGGGTTAAGTGATCTGAGAGAATGACCGTGCAGGCCCGGAAAATAATAGGCCTGATGATGAGAATGATGATGATGACCGTGCGGGCCCGGAAGAGAATAGACCCGGCAAGTATGATGACGTTACCATTCCGAATCCAGGAGTAATAGATTCGAAGGGAAGAAGTTACCGCCTCAGATCCGGGAAGATAGATCTGAACACTCTACTGTTTTACGATGACGATGATTTTTAAGAAAACATGAAAGAGCACATTTCATTTCATCACGATGCATCACATGAACATATGCATGTTTGTTGCATTTATGTAGCAACTCAGGAGCTTTAAGTTGTGACGACACGGTAGACCCTAAGTGATGATTCTTATTGCGTTTTTCATTAATATAAGTTACAGACGTTAATGTTATATGCTGCTTCGATTGGTGATTTTACTTAAGTTATGATCTTGTCACATTAAGCGATGATCCTTATCGAATGTTGGACAAAGGACAGGTATGGTTCTAAACCAAATATTGTTTGGAGTTCGGTTCTTGTTAGCACTTTCCATTTAACTCATGATTATTATAGTATACTTGCTGGTGACATTGTCACTCACCCTATTTTTCTCTCCAGAGGTGGTAGGAGACAAAATGGAATGGATTGATGACGAACCTAGGGTTCCCTACCCGTGAGTGCACTGGAAGATGGCCAGGACTAGAAGACCGAACTTGCCAGCTTTAAGGATATGACTGAGTAATGTAATGGAGTTGGAAAACAATTTACTTTTGTCGTTTTCTGCTACAATGATGTGGGTTGTAAACCTTAAGTGGTTGTGATGACGTTTTAAATTTGAAGTTTTAAATTCTGCCATGGTTTCGCTTATTTGTTGCGCGTAAGCACAAAATCCATGTATTGCTATCATGGATCACGACGCATATGGATGACGCCTAGTACTCTCCTTAGTGAAGTACGGCAGGTGCACCAACTTTGGAGGGGCCGGGGTGCGGGGCGCCACAGGTGGTATCAGAGCGAAGGCTCCAGATCCGGGCAGAATATAGAACTAAGTTATGATTATAGTCGACTAAGTTTGATCTTAGACCTAAGAATTGATCTTAGGTGAGAGATGACCCTAGAACAGAATGACTTCAACCGGCAGAAATAGGGCACGGCCCAGTGATAGGTCCAACTAATGACCTATCGTAAATTTAAATAATAGTATATGTATGCATATGTTCTTCCGATACGCCAAATTAATTATGTTACTAGTTGTGATGTTCCTGTACTGAATAAAGTCGACACTGCATGCTGCAGATGGTGCGACCCAGAGGGAGACCGGCCCGAGCTAGGCATGAGGTGCAAGAGCCTATCCCACCTCCACCCGCTCAGGCTCCTCCACCTCCACCCCCTCAAGGCCAAAATCCACCGCCAGTTCAGAACGTCCCTCCACCTCAAGGACCTTTTCCACCCATGATGCCAGATATCAACGTTTTCCAGAACTTCTGCCAAACAGTTACACAGATTGGGCAAGTGATGCTCCAGCAGAATAATCCTCAACCTCACGAGCCGATTAGAGATGCTCAGTATTACTTTGAGAAGTTGAAAAGAGCGAATGTTCCGCCGTTCGAAGGAAAGTCAGATTCTGATATGGCTGAAAAATGGCTTGATGAGGTAGAAAATTGCTTCGGACTAATCCGAGCCCCAGAAGAAGTGAAAACTCAGGCGGTCAGACCCTTTCTGTTAGGAGAGGCCAACCAATGGTGGAAGGCCAATCTACAAGCTTTGCCAAGACCAATCCCCTGGGAAAGGTTCCTCCAGGAATTTAACAAGTTCTACATACCCCCTTCAGTCAAGCTACAGAAAAGACATGAATTCGAATCCCTGATACAAGAGTCTGGAATGACGGTTGCCGATTACGCCAACAAATTTATAGCTCTGGGAAGATTCCAACCATCCACTATGAATGATGAAGAAACAAAGATGTTGAAATTTGAGAGAGGACTGAACCCTAGAATCCGAACGTGGTTGGTTAATGCCAACCCAGCCAACTTTGGTGCCTTTCTAGATGCCTGTTACCGAATTGAAAGAGATATCATCCGCAGGGACGAGTTTAATCAAAAGAGGGGAAGGGAGACGTCTGGAAGCGGAGGGCCCCATAAGACCGCCAAGCAAAATACAAGGGGGCCAGGACGTCAAGGGAAGAACCAATTTCAACGCCGCTCCCAGGAAAACCAATCACAGCATCAGGGACAACAACCTGCCATTCCAAAATGCGTTCATTGTGGTAAGTTTCATGTAGGAGAATGCTATATCCAGGCTGGGAAGTGTTTCGGATGTGGTCAGACTGGGCACATCCTAAAGGACTGTCAAAGCAAAGGGACCACCTGCTTTGGATGCGGGAAAACGGGACACATGGCCAGAGAGTGTCCTGAGAAGGGAACCCAGCAACAACAACAGCCACCAAAACCTCAGCGTCAGCGTACCAACGCACGAGTCCACGCTATGACTGACGCAGCTGCTGAGGAAGCCGACAATGTAGTAACAGGTATTTTCCGGAAACCGTACTACCTTTCTTTTACAACATTGTTGTCTTATGGTTGCTTAGTAAGAATTGTATGATTCAGGAGTTATACTAGTATGTTCAATACCTGCCAACGTACTATTTGACAGTGGCGCCAACCACTCTTTCATATCCAAGAAATTCGCAAAGAATATTGAGAAAGGCCCAACCTATAGTGATGCCTCTAAGAATGGATTAGGATGTGTACTAATGCAAAAAGATCGAGTAATTGCGTACGCATCCCGACAGTTGAAACCATTCGAACAAAACTATCATGTACACGACCTTGAGCTGGCAGCTGTGGTCTTCGCATTAAAAATATGGAGGCACTATTTGTACGGCGAAAAGTGCGAAATTTTTACGGACCATAAAAGTCTCAAATACCTATTCACCCAAAAAGAGCTGAACATGCGACAACGAAGATGGCTGGAGTTAATAAAGGACTATGACCTATCAATTCAATATCACCCGGGAAAAGCCAATAAGGTGGCGGACGCATTAAGTAGAAAAACAAGTCATCCACGCCAACCCCCTTTGCAGCGTGACATGGAAGAATTTGATCTAGAAGAAGTCGATTCAATTGAGGGCATGCTCGCAAAATTGATGATAATTCCTTCACTAATAGACAGAATTAAAGAGGAGCAAGAAAAGGACGAAACCCTAAGAAAGATAAGGGACCGAGTACAGACAAAACCCATTGGGGAATTTAAGGTTCGAGACGACAACAGTCTGTGGTTTCAAGAAAGATTGTGCGTACCCAATAACGAAGACATTTTGAACGAAGTTCTTAAGGAGGCACATAACTCGCGATTATCCATCCACCCTGGAGCCAATAAAATGTACCAGGATTTGAAACAACGATTCTGGTGGCGCGGCATGAATAGACAGATTGCAAAATTTGTGGAAAAATGCCTCGTGTGCCAGAAGGTAAAAACAGAACACCAGAAACCCGCAAGGTTGCTGCAGCCTCTCGAGGTTCCCGAATGGAAATGGGATCACATTACTATGGATTTTGTGACTGACTTGCCTAGAATGAAAAACGGTTACGATGCCATTTGGGTGGTTGTTGATCGTCTAACCAAGTCCACCCATTTCATGGCTATGACAATCAAGGCTCCAATGGAAAAGTTGGCTACGATGTACGTAGAACAAATTGTAAGCCTTCATGGAGTACCCCTAAGTATCGTGTGTGATCGCGACCCTCGTTTCACATCACGATTCTGGACAGCTTTTCAGAAAACAATGGGTACTGAAATTCACATGAGCTCGGCATTTCATCCTCAAACGGATGCTCAATCCGAAAGAACTATTCAGACACTGGAAGACATGTTGCGATCTTGCACACTCGACTTTGGGAAAAGCTGGGATCAGAGCCTCAAGCTAGTAGAATTTTCATATAACAACAACTACCATCGATCTATAGGAATGGCCCCGTACGAAGCACTCTATGGAAGGAAGTGCCAATCTCCTCTTTACTGGGATGAAATAGGAGACAGGATTCTCCCCAGGACCCGACTTAATAGAGCAAGCTCGAGAGAAAATAAAAATTATAAAACAAAGGTTGCAAGCGGCCCAAGATAGAAGCAAGGTCTGGGCATATGAGAAGCGGCGACCGTTAGAATTTCAAGATGGAGAAAAAGTGTTTCTAAAAGTGTCGCCAACAAAGGAAATTAAAAGATTTGGTATAAAAGGGAAGTTGAGCCCAAGATTTATTGGACCATACGAGGTTCTCGAAAGAATTGAAAAGGTGGCCTATCGACTTGCTCTACCGCCCACCCTATCTCAAATCCATGACGTGTTTCATGTCTCTCAACTGCGACGATACGTACACGATCCTAGTCATGTCATAAAAGATCAACCTTTGAAGCTGGACGCCGACGCGACCTATGAGGAAGAACCAGAAAAGATAGTCGATCGTAAGGAAAAGGTGCTAAGGAAACGCTCTATACCAATGGTTAAGGTGCAATGGAAGAACCATTCTGTGGATGAGTCTACCTGGGAACTAGAAGAGGACATGAAAAATTTGTACCCTCACCTCTTTGGTTAGCACTTTCAAGTTTCGAGGACGAAACTTATAATAAGGGGGGAGAATGTTGTAACCCAATTAGAGAATCCTTCTTGTACCTAAGGTTGAGTTAGTGAACATGTGACAATGTACGCTTGCGTTTGGAATTGATTAAGTCAATGATCATTATAAGTATATTATAAAGAGTACTATGTGTATTACAAGAAAGGATCCAATTTCTCCATGGATTTGTGAGTTTCGGCCCATAGGCAAGAAGGCTTATTTCTAAAATCCCTACTTAAATATAAATCAAAAGCATAAATGTGTATTATTTTTTTTAGGAAAAACAAAAGGTGGCTAAAGAGATTACAAAGGATTAGTTGGGGTCATTAAAGACCCCAACCGCCGGCTGCATTAAGAGGGAAAGGGGGAGGGAGGCTAATTAAGTGAAGGGTGGCTATGTTAATGAGAGATATCCTAACTAAACCAAAAAGGAACTAGGTTTAGTCAAAAGAAACTATGGTTAGCCTAAAGTAACCGTAGTTAGTAGTAAAGTAACCTTGGTTAACCAAAGATAACCAAGGTTAAGAGACCTAATTGAGTAGCTAAGACAAAACCCTCACCACCCTTACACCCCAACGGCTAAGCCTAGCCAAAGTAACAAGAATTCCCTCCAAGAAATACTTGAGAACTTTCTAGGTCTTTCAAACCCTCCCAAAGAAATTCAAGTGAGTTCCTTCTCTTCCTTTCTCTTCCAACCCCACGACCAAGAGAAGCACCAAGAAGGATTGGATTCCTCCAAAGCTAAGTGACATTAGGTAAGTGTTCTTAGCCTCTTAAGAAGACATCTATACTTTCATGAAGATGAAACTCATGGTGTACCTCTCTTTGCTCAAACCATGACCCTTAGTGGTCTCTAGGCACAAGGATCTCAACCATTCAAGAGCTCTAGCTTAGAGAAGCTTGGACACTACTCAAACTCCTTTTGGTAAGCCATTTAGCTTTCTCTTAAAGGGATGTTGAGATAAAAATATAGACTAACTATGTTCCTTTCTTTCTCCTCACCCTACCGTGGGAATGCTTTTGTAGAGGAGAGAAAGACTTCAACTTTTTCACCTTTCCAAGAAGAGTAAGCTTCAAAGGCAAGTACACTATACTCTTTATGGTTTAGATGTGAAAGTGGGTGCATGAATGGCTAGAAATACCTAAGATCTAATCTTAGTTGTAAAATGGTAAGTTGTAAGGCCAAAACTTTCGGCCCTAGGCATTTAAATGTGTCGGAGTGGAACCTTGCTCCAAAGATGAGTTCTTTGAGGGTTATATGCATATTTATGTGATAATCTAGGCTTGAATGTGTTAAATATCCTTTCTTTCATGATGAAATGCTCACGGTGGAAGGGTTAAGGGAGGATGGGTGATTTTACATGAAAAATGTCAATATATTAAGGTAGTGGGGACAAGTTTTCATCTTGTTGAGTGTTAGGCTTAATATACTCTTGATTATCTCATTTTCTTGCATGCACCAAATAAAGAGGCTGTTGGTGAAGGGTGCGTGTGTTCATCTCAAAATTGTTGCTAAGTGTTGGTGACTAAAATGTGAGCTAAGAACATTTGGGAAGAATATATGATCACTGGAAAATTCTGGAGCTGGACCGAAATTTAGGCTGTTTTGTGAAGCCAGAAAAGGGACCTTAGGGACCTTCAATTCCACTGATTTTTGGTATGCTATTAGTTTTATGTGTTTGTTAGATGTGAGAGTTGGAATCACCTTAAAAAGAGCCACGCTTTATTTTTAATGAATTTCCTACTGAGATTGGTCCTGCTGGAAAAAGTGGTACTGGACAGCATGAAAGTGACGTGTTTGGAAGTCTAAAAATGGACCTTAGGGGTGTGCAAATCCACTAATTTTCGGCATGGTACTAAGCTCATGAATAAAGAAGAGGTGGCAGTTGGAATTATGTCAAAATAAGCTGTGGTTTATCTTTAATAAATTTTCTATAAAACGGGTCAAACTGAAATATGCTGGATAGACAGAATTTGTGTCACACTTTGCATGACCTGGAAAAAGGGCCTTAGGAAATTGAAATTAGGCTAAAAATTGACAGGATGCTAGTACAATGAGTTTATTAAGTTGGAGAGTTGGAAATTCTAGAAAATGATTAAAGGATTGGCCACAATAAAATTTATAGTAAAATATGGCCAATTCAGAATTCAGGTTACATCATTTTATGAAAAAGAGAAAACGAGTTCCTTATTGACATCGTAATTCCACAGCGCATGCATGGCATTCACTTATGACATTTACGGAGAAGAACATGTGGTCAAATGGGTCTAACACGTGCATTTTAGTAGGAAATTCCTAAGGGGAAATAGACACGACTAAGCTGGAAATTTTCAGCATGGCAACGAAACGTGTCTATCCGTTTACGCCATGCATTATGCCATCGTTTGCACGTCACATGTCATTGCATTGCATCATCGTCATGAGCATGATTTACAGCATGTCTTTTATGAGAAAGAAAGATGAAAAGCGTTTTCAAAAGATGATTTTTGAAAAGAATGATTCCCCACCGGTACCGTGTGTGAGTATGAACTTGGCCAGTATGAACCTGAGCAGATCCGGGTTAAGTGATCTGAGAGAATGACCGTGCAGGCCCGGAAAATAATAGGCCTGATGATGAGAATGAATGAACCTGAGCAGATCCGGGTTAAGTGATCTGAGAGAATGACCGTGCAGGCCCGGAAAATAATAGGCCTGATGATGAGAATGAATGAACCTGAGCAGATCTGGGTTAAGTGATCTGAGAGAATGACCGTGTAGGCCCGGTAAATAATAGGCCTGATGATGAGAATGATGATGATGACCGTGCGGGCCCGGAAGAGAATAGACCCGGCAAGTATGATGACGTTACCGTTCCGAATCCGGGAGTAATAGATTCGAAGGGAAGAAGTTACCGCCTCAGATCCGAGAAGATAGATCTGAACACTCTACTGTTTTACGATGACGATGATTTTTAAGAAAACATGAAAGAGCATATTTCATTTCATCACGATGCATCACATGAACATATGCATGCTTGTTGCATTTATGTAGCGACTCAGGAGCTTTAAGTTGTGACAACACGGTAGACCCTAAGTGATGATTCTTATTGCGTTTTTCATTAATATAAGTTACAGACCTTAATGTTATATGCTGCTTCGATTGGTGATTTTACTTAAGTTATGATCTTGTCACATTAAGCGATGATCCTTATCGAATGTTGGACGAAGGACAGGTATGCTTCTAAACCAAATATTGTTTGGGGTTCGGTTCTTGCTCGCACTTTCCATTTAACTCATGATTATTATAGTATACTTGCTGGTGACATTGTCACTCACCCTATTTTTCTCTCCAGAGGTGGCAGGAGACAAAATAGAATGGATTGATGACGAACCTAGGGTTCCTTACCCGTGAGTACACTGGAGGATGGCCAGGACTAGAAGACCGAACTTGCCAGCTTTAAGGATATGACTGAGTAATGTAATGGAGTTGGAAAACAATTTACTTTTGTCGCTTTCTGCTACAATGATGTGGGTTGTAAACCTTAAGTGGTTGTGATGACGTTTTAAATTTGAAGTTTTAAATTCTGCCACGGTTTCGCTTATTTGTTGCGCGTAAGCACGAAAATCCATGTATTGCTATCATGGATCACGACGCGTATGGATGACGCCTAGTACTCTCCTTAGTGAAGTACGGCGGGTGCAGTGACTCCGGCAGGGCCGGGGTGCGGGGCGCCACAGGTGGTATCAGAGCGAAGGCTCCAGATGCGGGCAGAATATAGAACTAAGTTATGATTATAGTCGACTAAGTTTGATCTTAGACCTAAGAATTGATCTTAGGTGAGAGTTGACCCTAGAACAGAACGACTTCAACCGGCAAAATAGGGTACGGCCCAGTGATAGGTCCAACTAATGACCTATCGTAAATTTAAATAATAGTATATGTATGCATATGTTCTTCCGATACGCCAAATTAAATTATGTTACTAGTGACGTTTCTGTACTGAATAAAGTCGACACTGCGTGCTGCAGATGGTGCGACCCAGAGGGAGACCGGCCCGAGCTAGGCCTGAGGTGCAAGAGCCTATCCCACCTCCACCCGCTCAGGCTCCTCCACCTCCACCGCCTCAAGGCCAAAATCCACCGCCAGTTCAGAACGTCCCTCCACCCCAAGGACCTTTTCCACCTATGATGCCAGACATTTCAGTCTTGGCCACCATTGTCAAATCACCATCGGATATATCAATATCCTTGTACTTCATTAAAATAGTGACAATGTTTGCAAAAGGCAAGGCTTTTGAACCTTTCCGTAGTGCTGCCATCATGACTTCAACAAGAATCAATGCGAAGTTAATCTGAGTTTGGTATTTGATACGATAAGCAACATAGAAATCCATGTTGCTTGGATTTCTAGTTGACTTACCGTTTATACAGTAAGTGACTACAGCCAGCAAAATGCGGTCCACCAGAGTCATGTTCTGAGTCTTCTTGGAAGGAAGATACCCTAGATCTTTAAAAACGGACCTCCTTTCTTGCTTGCTGCGAAATCTTCCTTCCAAATAATTTTAATTATAATTACATCACTTCCTTTACGAACGAAATTGGTGTATATCTCGAGCTCTAGTTTGAGTTTTCTTGGGTTAAGGTTCGGCCTAGAGTTTTTGAATATGATCCAGCATTGTATTTCACTAAAACACCCAAATGCAACTAATATGTTTCCATACAATTTGGAATTTTGATTTTTTTTAATTTAAATCTTCTTGTTGAACCGCAGTTGTGTTTCAGTTTCATTAACGGATTTAAACTGCGGACCCATATAGGGTTCAAGGATCGACTGTTCCCCTTACTTTTTTTAATACATAGAAACCTATACATGCTAATAATTAATATAAAATATGAAATAAATCCAATAAATTATTATTGTAAGTAGGAATAATCATATAATATATGGATCTAAACAATTATCCTAAATTGAATGAGCTATGTACATTTCAAATGTCTGAACTCAAAACTCATTGATTGGGGTACTCCGCACTGCTATTGGAATTACGGGTTACGGGCCATCGGAAAACAACCATTGTGTGTTTCTAACACATGCAGTATGGTTGCGTACATCCGACCTTCCATACCCCGCCATGGGTCCTTCTATTTTCAATGGAGTCAAGCACACACTCTTCTTTGACTTTAGCATATGATGGAATAAATCAAAATGACTCAATCGCTTTCTAGAACTTCTGCCAAATAGTTACATAGATTGGGCAAGTGATGCTCCAGCAGAATAATCCTCAACCTCACGAGCCGATTAGAGATGCTTAGTATTACTTTGAGAAGTTGAAAAGAGCCAATGTTTCGCCGTTCGAAGGAAAGTCAGATTCTGATATGGCTGAAAAATGGCTTGATGAGATAGAAAATTGCTTCGAACTAATCAGAGCCCCAGAAGAAGTGAAAACTCAAGCAGTCAGACCCTTTCTGTTAGGAGAGGCCAGCCAATGGTAGAAGGCCAATCTACAAGCTTTGCCAAGACCAATCCCCTGGGAAAGGTTCCTCCAGGAATTTAACAAGTTCTACATACCCCCTTCAGTCAAGCTACAGAAAAGACATGAATTCGAATCCCTGATACAAGAGTCTGGAATGGCGGTTGCCGATTACGCCAACAAATTTATAGCTCTAGGAAGATTCCAACCATCCACTATGAATGATGAAGAAACAAAGATGTTGAAATTCGAGAGAGGACTGAACCCTAGAATCCGAACGTGGTTGGTTAATGCCAACCCAGCCAACTTTGGTGCCCTTCTAGATGCCTGTTACCGAATTGAAAGAGATATCATCCGCAGGGACGAGTTTAATCAAAAGAGGGGAAGGGAGACGTTTGGAAGCGGAGGGCCCCGTAAGACCGCCAAGCAAAACACAAGGGGACCATGACGTCAAGGGAAGAACCAATTTCAACGCCGCTCCCAGAAAAAACCAATCACAGCATCAGGGACAACAACCTGCCATTCCAAAATACGTTCATTGTGGTAAGTTTCATGTAGGAGAATGCTATATCCAGGCTGGGAAGTGTTTCGGATATGGTCAGACTGGGCACATCCTAAAGGACTATCAAAGCAAAGGGACCACCTGCTTTGGATGCGGGAAAACGGGACACATGGCCAGAGAGTGTCCTGAGAAGGGAACCCAGCAACAACAACAGCCACCAAAACCTCAGCGTCAGCGTACCAACGCACGAGTCCACGCTATGACTGACGCAGCTGCTGAGGAAGCCGACAATGTAGTAACAGGTATTTTCCGGAAACCGTACTACCTTTCTTTTACAACATTGTTGCCTTATGGTTGCTTAGTAAGAATTGTATGATTCAAGAGTTATACTAGTATGTTCAATACCTGCCAACGTACTATTTGACAGTGGCGCCAGCCACTCTTTCATATCCAAGAAATTCGCAAAGAATATTGAGAAAGACCCAACCTATAGTGATGCACCTTATAGAATCCAAGCAGCTGGGAAGCAGGTGCTTGTAGCTCACCATGTGTTCAAAAATTGTGAACTTGAGTTTAATAACCATCGGTGTGACGCCGATTTGATTTCCATACCCATGACGGACTTCGATGTAATTCTTGGAATGGACTGGCTCTCCAAAAACTATGCCAACATCGATTGTAGTGAAAAGCAAGTTACCTTTAAGGACCCCACACATAACGACGTAACCTTTCAAGGGGGATCAAAGTTACGAAAGAACCCTAAGAACATTTATGTAAATGCAATTCGCGCCAGTAAAGCTTTAAAGAAAGGGCATCAAGGATATCTTGTCTATGACATAACCACTGACCAAGCACCTACGGACTTAACCCAAGTCCCAGTAGTCCGAGAATATCCGGAGGTTTTTCCAAAAAAATTGCCAGGCCTTCCCCCGGAGCGGGAAATAGCTTTTGAGATCAACCTGATTCCAGGAGCTGAGACAATATCAAAGGCTCCCTACAGAGTGGCCCCCGCAGAACTAAAGGAGCTGAAGGAGCAGCTACGTGAGTTATTTGAAAAGAAGCTGATACGCCCAAGTGTCTCACCTTGGGGAGCTCCGGTACTATTCGTCAAAAAGAAGGACGGAAGTATGCGATTATGTATCGACTATAGAGAGCTCAACAAAATCACCATAAAGAATAAGTACCCCTTGCCAAGGATCGACGACTTATTCGATCAGCTTCGGGTAAGTAAACAAAACATTTTATTTTAGTAATAAGTTTCTTATGAACCCTACCTAAAGATATCATGATACAGGGGGCAAGAATTTTCAGTAAGATTGATCTTCGCTCGGGATACTTCCAGTTGAAGATCAAGGCTGAAGACGTCCACAAAACTGCATTCAGAACCCGTTACGGACATTACGAGTTCCTAGTAATGCCGTTCGGACTGACCAATGCGCCTGCCGCATTCATGGATCTAATGAACCAAGTTTTTCAAGAACAATTAGACAAATTCGTTGTAGTCTTCATAGACGACATCTTGGTATACTCACCAGATGAAGAAACCCATGCAGCCCATCTAAGGATTGTTCTGGACACTTTACGGAGGGAGCAACTGTATGCGAAGTTCAATAAGTGTGAATTCTGGTTACGAAGTGTAGCCTTCCTAGGGCATGTGATATCCGAAGAAGGGATATCAGTAGATCCCAAGAAAATCGAAGCAATCACGAGTGGCCTAGACCGACAAATGTTACGGAGGTACGAAGTTTTCTCGGTCTTGCGGGTTACTATCGAAAGTTCGTAGAAGGATTCTCTCGGATTGCTATGCCTATGACCCGCTTAACCCAGAAGAAAACCAAGTTCGAGTGGACCTCAGACTGCGAGAATAGCTTTACTGAATTGAAGAAGAAACTGACCTCTGCCCCAGTCCTAGCACAGCCCATTTCCGGAGAAAACTTTGTTGTGTATAGTGATGCCTCTAAGAACGGATTAGAATGTGTACTAATGCAAAAAGATCGAGTAATTGCGTACGCATCCCGACAGTTGAAACCGTTCGAACAAAACTATCCTGTACACGACCTTGAGTTGGCAGTTGTGGTCTTCACATTAAAAATATGGAGGACATGTTGCGATCTTGCACACTCGACTTTGGGAAAAGCTGGGATCGGAGCCTCAAGCTAGTAGAATTTTCATATAACAACAGCTACCATCGATCTATAGGAATGGCCCCGTACGAAGCACTCTATGAAAGGAAGTGCCGATCTCCTCTTTACTGGGATGAAATAGGAGACAGGATTCTCACGGGACCCGACTTAATAGAGCAAGCTCAAGAGAAAATAAAAATTATAAAACAAAGGTTGCAAGCGGCCCAAGATAGAAGCAAGGTCTGGGCAGATGAGAAGCGACGACCGTTAGAATTTCAAGATGGGGAAAAAGTGTTTCTAAAAGTGTCGCCAACAAAGGGAATTAAAAGATTTGGTATAAAAGGGAAGTTGAGCCCAAGATTTATTGGGCCATACGAGGTTCTTGAAAGAATTGGAAAGGTGGCCTATCGACTCGCTCTACCGCCCACCCTATCTCAAATCCATGACGTGTTTCATGTCTCTCAACTGCGACGATACGTACACGATCCTAGTCATGTCATAAAAGATCAACCTTTGAAGCTGGACGCCGACGCGACCTATGATGAAGAACCAGAAAAGATAGTCGATCGTAAGAAAAAGGTGCTAAGGAAACGCTCTATACCAATGGTTAAGGTGCAATGGAAGAACCATTTTGTGGATGAGTCTACCTGGGAACTAGAAGAGGACATGAAAAATTTGTACCTTCACCTCTTTGGTTAGCACTTTCAAGTTTCGAGGACGAAACTTATAATAAGGGGGGAGAATGTTGTAACCCAATTGGAGAATCATTCTTGTACCTAAGGTTGAGTTAGTGAACATGTGACAACGTACGCTTGCGTTTGGAATTGATTAAGTCAATGATCATTATAAGTATATCATGAAGAGTACTATGTGTATTACAAGAAAGGATCCAATTTCTCCATGGCTTTGTGAGTTTCGGCCCATAGGCAAGAAGGGCTATTTCTAAAATCCCTACTTAAATATAAACCAATAGCATAAATGTGTATTATTTTTTTTAGGAAAAACAAAAGGTGGCTAAAGAGATTACAAAGGCTTAGTTGGAGTCATTAAAGACCCCAACCGCCGGCTGCATTAAGAGGGAAAGGGGGAGGGAGGCTAATTAAGTGAAGGGTGGCTATGTTAATGAGAGATAACCTACCTAAACCAAAAAGGAACTAGGGTTAGTCAAAAGAAACTATGGTTAGCCTAAAGTAACCGTAGTTAGTAGTAAAGTAACCTTGGTTAACCAAAGGTAAACCAAGGTTAAGAGACCTAATTGAGTAGCTAAGACAAAACCCTCACCACCCTTACACCCCAACGGCTAAGCCTAGCCAAAGTAACAAGAATTCCCTCCAAGAAATACTTGAGAACTTTCTAAGTCTTTCAAACCCTCCCAAAGAAATTCAAGTGAGTTCCTTCTCTTCCTTTCTCTTCCAACCTCACGGCCAAGAGAAGCACCAAGAAGGATTGGATTCCTCCAAAGCTAAGTGACATTAGGTAAGTGTTCTTAGCCTCTTAAGAAGACATCTATACTTTCATGAAGATGAAACTCATGGTGTACCTCTCTTTGCTCAATCCGTGACCCTTAGTGGTCTCTAGGCACAAGGATCTCAAGCATTCAAGAGTTCTAGCTTAGAGAAGCTTGGACACCACTCAAACTCCTTTTGGTAAGCCATTTAGCTTTCTTTTAAAGGGATGTTGAGATAAAAATATAGACTAACTATGTTCCTTTCTTTCTCCTCACCCTACCGTGGGAATGCCTGTGTAGAGGAGAGAAAGACTTCAACTTTTTCACCTTTCCAAGAAGAGTAAGCTTCAAAGGCAAGTACACTATACTCTTTATGGTTTAGATGTGAAAGTGTGTGCATGAATGGCTAGAAATACCTAAGATCTAATCTTAGTTGTAAAATGGTAAGTTGTAAGGCCAAAACTTTCGACCCTAGGCATTTAAATGTGTAGGGGTGGAACCTTGCTCCAAAGATGTGTTCTTTGAGGGTTATATGCATATTTATGTGATAATCTAGGCTTGGATGTGTTAAAGATCCTTTCTTTCATGATGAAATGCTCACGGTAGAAGGGTTAAGGGAGGATGGCTGATTTTACATGAAAAATGTCAATATAGCAAGGTAGTGGGGGCAAGTTTTGATCTTGTTGTGTGTTAGGCTTAATATACTCTTGATTATCTCATTTTCTTGCATGCACCAAATAAAGAGGCTGTTGGTGAAGGGTGCGTGTGTTCATCTCAAAATTGTTGCTAAGTGTTGGTGACTAAAATGTGAGCTAAGAACATTTAGGAAGAATATATGATCACTGGAAAATTCTGGAGCTGGACCGAAATTTAGGCTGTTTTGTGAAGCCAGAAAAGGGACCTTAGGAACCTTCAATTCCACTGATTTTTAGGTATGCTATTATTTTTATGTGTTTGTTAGATGTGAGAGTTGGAATCACCTTAAAAAGAGCCACGGTTTATTTTTAATGAATTTCCTACTGAGATTGGTCCTGCTGGAAAAAGTGGTACTGGACAGAATGTAAGTAACGTGTTTGGAAGTCTAAAAATGGACCTTAGGGGTGTGCAAATCCACTAATTTTCGACATGGTACTAACCTCATGAATAAAGAAGAGGTGGCAGTTGGAATTTTGTTAAAATAAGCTGTGGTTTATTTTTAATAAAGTTTCTAGTAAAAACGGGTCAAACTGAAATATGCTGGATAGACAGAATTTGTGTCACAATTTGCATAACCTGGAAAAGGGCCTTAGGAAATTGAAAATGGGCTAAAAATTGACAGGATGCTAGTCCAATGAGTTATTAAGTTGGAGAGTTGGAAATTCCAGAAAATGATTAAAGGATTGGCCACAATAAATTTTGTAGTAGAATATGGTCAATTCAGAATTCAGGCTACATCATTTTCTGAAAAAGAGCAAACGAGTCCCTTATTGACATCGTAATTCCACAGTGCATGCATGGCATTCACTTATGACATTTACGGAGAAGAACTTATGGTCAAAGGGGTCTAACACGTGCATTTTAGTAGGAAATTCCTAAGGGGAAGTAGACACTACTAAGCTGGAAATTTCCAGCATGACAACGAAACGTGTCTATTCGTTTACGCCCTGCATTATGCCATCGTTTGCACGTCACATGTCATTGCATTGCATCATCGTCATGAGCATGATTTACAGCATGTCTTTTATGAGAAAGAAAGATGAAAAGCGTTTTCAAAAGATGATTTTTGAAAAGAATGATTCCCCACCGGTACCGTGTGTGAGTATGAACTTGGCCAGTATGAACCTGAGCAGATCCGGGTTAAGTGATCTGAGAGAATGACCATGCAGGCCCGGAAAATAATAGGCCTGATGATGAGAATGAATGAACCTGAGCAGATCCGGGTTAAGTGATCTGAGAGAATGACCGTGCAGGCCCGGTAAATAATAGGCCTGATGATGAGAATGATGATGATGACCGTGTGGGCCCGAAAGAGAATAGACCCGGCAAGTATGATGACGTTACCGTTCCGAATCCGGGAGTAATAGATTCGAAGGGGAGAAGTTACCGCCTCAGATCCGGGAAGATAGATCTGAACACTCTACTGTTTTACGATGACGATGATTTTTAAGAAAACATGAAAGAGCATATTTCATTTCATCACGATGCATCACATGAACATATGCATTCTTGTTGCATTTATGTAGCGACTCAGGAGCGCTAAGTTGTGACGACACGGTACACCCTAAGTGATGATTCTTATTGCGTTTTTCATTAATATAAGTTACAGACCTTAATGTTATATGCTGCTTCGATTGGTGATTTTACTTAAGTTATGATATTGTCACATTAAGCGATGATCCTTATCGAATGTTGGATGAAGGACAGGTATGCTTCTAAACCAAATATTGTTTGGGGTTCGGTTCTTGCTCGCACTTTCCATTTAACTCATGATTATTATAGTATACTTGCTGGTGACATTGTCACTCACCCTATTTTTCTCTCCAGAGGTGGCAGGAGACAAAATAGAATGGATTGATGACGAACCTAGGGTTCCCTACCCGTGAGTACACTGGAGGATGGCCAGGACTAGAAGACCAAACTTGCCAGCTTTAAGGATATGACTGAGTAATGTAATGGAGTTGGAAAACAATTTACTTTTGTCGCTTTCTGCTACAATGATGTGGGTTGTAAACCTTAAGTGGTTGTGATGACGTTTTAAATTTGAAGTTTTAAATTCTGCCACGGTTTCGCTTATTTGTTGCGCGTAAGCACGAAAATCCATGTATTGCTATCATGGATCACGACGCGTATGGATGACGCCTAGTACTCTCCTTAGTGAAGTACGGCGGGTGCACCGACTCTGGCGGGGCTGGGGTGCGGGGCGCCACATTGGAGGTCTTTAACTAGGTCTTTAAATCATTTCAAATCATTATCTAAAAACAGAAATTGTTTTTAGAAGTGAGGTTTTTGGTTCAAATGTTTTTAAAGACTAAATTTTCTGCACCGACTATTCAACCCCCCTGTAGTGGTGCTATACAGGTCCTACATAACCTATATACCCCCGACATTATAGAGATTACACTTAATTAGAGATTGATTACAATTAATTAGGGATGGCTAACACTCCCCTATCAAGTTGAATAGTGAGGTCAACAACGTTCAACTTCCACAAGATGTCTTCAAACGACCTCCCATTAATTGCTTTGTTTAGTATGTCTGCTAATTGGTCCTTTGATTTAACAAAAGATAGTTCAATAAGTCCTCCCTCCAACTTTTCTTTAATAAAGTGACGATCAATTTTTACATGCTTAGTCTGATCATGTTGCAGTGGGTTTTCAAATATGTTGATTGCAGGTTTGTTATCACATAGCAGCGGCGTGGCAGGTTAACTTGTAGTCCAATATCTTTGAGCAACTTCTGAACCCACATTACCTCTGTGATTCTTTTTACAATTCCGCAGAACTCTGCTTCAGCATAGGATAGGGCAGCCACCTTCTATTTCTTGCTTCTCCAAGTTACATGGTTGCCACCTACCGATGTAAAATACCCAGAAATGGACTTTAGATCCACTAAGCTTCTGGCCCAGTCAGCATCAGTATAAGCCTGAATGTTCGAATGTCCATTATTCCGAAATACATTGCCTCTTCCTGGTGTATATTTTAGATGTTGCAAGATATGCGCACCTGCATCCATATGGTGTTCCTGGGACTATGCATGAATTGACTGACCACACTTACTGCAAAGGCAATGTCGGGTCGTGTATGGGACAAGTAAATCAACCTACCAACTAAGCATTGGTACTGTCCTATATCCGTCCAATCAACAATCTGTAACTTATGGTATACTATCCGGAATGTTACAAGGTTTACAATTGAGCATTACAACCTCGGTAAGGAGGTCCAAGATATACTTTTACTATGATATATAAATTCCACCTTTGACCTAAAGACTTCAACGCCTAGGAAATACTTTAGGCCCCCAAGATTCTTCATTTCAAATTTAGTCAATAGGTGCTTCTGGAAATGAGAAATTTCCTCAGTTTCATCCTCTATGATCACCATGTCATCTACATAAATAATCAAACATGTCACCAAGCCCTTTCTTTGCTTAACGAATAACGTATGCTCTGCATTATTTTGATGGTAGCCATCTTGCTTCATTAGACCAGTAAATCTGCCAAACCAGGCTCGAGAAGATTGCTTTAATCCATACAAGGCCCCTTTTAATTTGCAGAATTCTCTTGTCTTGAAATTTACAGAGAATCCCAAGGGGGGGTCCGTATATACTTCTTCTTCCATATCACCATGTAGGAAAAATTTCTTTATGTCAAACTGATGGAGATGCCAATTTCGAGTTACTGTAATGAAAAATAGTACTCTTGATTGTATCAATATGGGCCACAGGAAAGAATGCCTCTGAATAATCGATGCCAAATGTTTGATTATACCCTTTTGCCACTAAACAAGCTTTATACCTTTCAATACTTCCGTCAGCTTTGTACTTGATAGTAAACACCCAATGACACCCAACAGATTTCTTTCCAAGAGGAAGAATACATTTTTCCCACGTTCTGCTTTTCTCTAAGGCTCGCATTTCAGTTATCATGGCTTCTTTCCATATTGGTTGAGTATGAGCTTCTTTGAGGTTTCGCCTATTCTTAGCATAGAGAAACAAAGAATCCTTTAGCCAAGTCAGATACTCCTTCCATAAAGGTACTTATTGGATATCTTGATGCTTAAGATACTCGTTATGAAGAGTACCGTTTCGGAGGGACTCCTCGCTTAACCCTAGGAGGTAATACTCGTACCTTCTGTCGCTCAATAGAAATATTAGCATCCATACATGTTTCTGGGGTAGTTGAATGGACAAGGGAAGTATGTGTGTTTGGTCAGTATTATTTTCTGGCGCAAAAATAGTGTTAGGGTCCACAACATGGTCAATATCAGTCAGAGAAATAGATTGTTCATTACTTGTATTAGAATAAGTTACCTTTGGTGCATCATTCATCAACGGAGGATCATCAGATTGTACTGGTGCAGCAGGTGGTACAGTGTTAGGATCTGCATCGTAGTCCACGCCATCTACTTGTCCTGTTGGAACAGGTGTCAAATAGGTATGTGGTGGTACCAACCAATCGAGGGATCCACCACATGTGATCTCCCCCTGAGCCTGAGATTGGGGTGTATAATAGTATTCAAATTCGAGAAAAACGCAGTCCATGGTTACATGGACGTGGCGAGTGCGGGGATTATAGCAATGTAGCCCTTTTGGATGGTGGCATAGCCAACAAAGATGCATTTTTGGTATAGAGATCTAGTTTAGTTCATTCGTGTTTGGAAGTGTGGATAAAGACCATACACCCAAACACCTCCAAAGGAAGGGTAAAAAGAGAGGGTATAATGTGCTTGGTAGACAAGGTGTGAATAGAGGTGTTGTAGTTAAGGATTTTAGTGGGGAGACGATTGAGAAGGTAGGTAGCAGTGGATACAGCATCCGACTAAAAACTCATCGGGACATAGGAGTCAAACATCATATCCTTGGTCGTTTCGAGAAAGATACAATTCTTATGTTATGCAACCCTGTTTTGTTCAGGAGTATTAGGATAGGAGATCTGATGTATAATTCCATATCAGGGAGGAAATGTCCCAAGTCTGCATTCATATATTTCCCCTGTTATTGGAACGAAGAATTTGTGAATTTTGTGTTAAACTGGGTACGTATCCTGTTGTAGAAATGAACGAATTTCTATAGACCTCGGATTTATGTTTCATGATATGTAACCACGTCATGCGAGAAAAGTCATAAGCGAATATCACATAGTAATGAAACCGAATGGGGTATTATATGGTGAAGGGCCCCATATATCAGAGTGGACCAACGTAAACATACAACTGACACAATTATTATTAGCCGAATAAGATGCCCGAGTTTGTTTCGTTCGGAGGCACGTATCACAAGTAAAATGATTTATTGGGGAAGTAAGTAATGCAGGAAATAGACAGTGTAAATAGTTAAACGAGAGATGCCCTAACCGACGATGCCACAACCACACATATCGATTGCTCGTCCTAATGACAAGATTAGACTGTCCCTGTTGCGTCACCATATCGACAAAGTACAGCTCATGGCATTCAGTACCACGCTCTATGATCGCCCCTGTATGAATGTCCTGCAAAAGGCAAAAATTAGGATACATCATAATGATACAATCTAATTCTTTGGTGACATGACTAACTGATAACAATTTTGTAGCCAAAGAGGGTACATAAAGACAATTTTTTATGGTAATATGGGGAGTAATCGAGATAGAACCGTCACCGGCAATGGGAATAAAAGCCCCATTAGCAGTCTCAACAGTGGTCTTAGTAATTTGTGTATGAGTAATAAGGTCGGAGGGGTCATAGGTCATAGTGTCGGTGGCCTCACAATCAAATATCCATTGTGAGGTCCCAGTGGGCTACGTGGCAGTGGGAGACTGGTGACTTGTTAGTCATTTCCAAGGTGGCTAAGGCCAAATCTGTCTTTGGGATAAAAGGTAAAGGCATTTTTGGGTTTGGGATAATTTTCAGGGGTGCAGAGGGCATATCAGCAGTTTGGGCGGTTTAGGTGTAATTAGGGAATACTTGAGGGGTCGACTATTTTGTAAAAAAGTGAGGGGTGTAACTGTCCAATCCAAAAGTAACATAGGCAAAACTAATATTCTTATTGAGGACAGGGGAATAAGTGGTAATATTGCCTAGGGAATTAAATATCGGGTTAGGGTTAAGGAAGTTATCCCTAACCCTTATACCTCCTTCAAGCTGCCTGATGCTCCCATGGTGGCCATGCTTTTCTCTGCGGGTTCTCGACGATTGAGGCCATCTGAGGCCTCCCTGTTGCCAAAACTGCCTTCATTGGTGGCCTGAGGGACAGAATCTTGTCCCTTTTTCATGAAAACCTCCCACCATTCTGGATATCTGTTGACCCTGAAGCATTTATCTCGACATGTCCCTTCCTCTTGCAGTGGTTGCACTCCAAGTGAGCCTTATCGTCTCCACACCGTGATGGTCATCCTGAGTGTGGGGGTAGATGGTCCAGAGTCCCTCGCTATCTGTGTTGCTCTATTGGTGCTTTCAGAATCAGACCTTGGCCAATCCCTGATGATGATCAAAAATTTGAGGGGCAATGACCAGCATGTGGGAGATCCTTCCCCTGCCTCCAATGTTCATCTTTATCAGCCTTCCCAGAGAGTATAACTGGTGCTATTAAGTTTCACCTTTAACACCAGATTCCCAGAGGGGGTTGGTGATGTTTGTACATTCATGCTCTGTTGCAGGAATCTTGCAAACTGTTCAGAAAAATCAAAGTTGGTAGAGAAGTTGGATTTACTTTCAGATGTTTCTGGCTTGGTTCCAGCGTTTTATGATGTTTGTGACATGATGGATGATGTCTTGTCGGTAAGACACAGATTTGGACAGTGGAATAACTTGATCTGGCTAAAGCCAAGGCAGGTAAACAGGAGCAATGAGGAGAAGAAATCTGAGCCTCAAGAAACTTAGATTAAAGCACGTATTGGTAGAATATATATGATACTTCATCAAAGGTAAGGTGTAGGCAATGATGAGATACAAATATGAGCCAACAGATTGATTGAGAAAGAGACTACTGTTGAGAAAAAGAGTTTGAGTGATTTACAAAATGCATGATTTAAATAACGCGTGTTTAAGAAATGCATGATACAATTTATTACTTGACAAGTTTTTGCAAAAAACTTGCCTTATATACTTTATATATAATGTTGTCGTACTAAAAAACAATGAAGCTTTAAAGCTTACATCAAATGGCAAACATTTGTTGTGTTTGAACTATTTTCAGATGCCACCATTAATGAACTAAACTAGTTCATTAAGTGAAATACTTAGTTAAATGAACTATGTAGTTCCTTAGATGGAGATATATTTGGAGAAGGCATGAAGGCAACAAATTGAAGAATGGAAAGTCTCCTCCCACCTCTTCACACGTTTTTCATATTATATATTTTTTGTCATATTATATATATATTCAGATTTTTTTTAGAGTGAAAAAAAGATGGAAAATCTCTGGCGATCGCTAGCGCCCCTACAGCGATAGCCGCCGCAGCCGTTCTTTCACCCGTTTGCCTCTACACTGCCGATCGTTTGGTCGCCGCTCTTGACTGTCGGCGTGTTCTTTCCTTTTTTACTCCTCCTCCACGGTCCACCGTCTCTTTCGCACCATGGTTCCCATGTGGGCAGCGCCGCCACCATCATTTGTGGCGGTGGTTTCTGGCGAATCATCATCACGGAAAATATCCATTTCGCCAAAGACTGTTTCGAGATATAAAGGCATCCCTATGATATCTTTCTTGAATTCTAAGATTGATGCCCTTGCTGCGCCATTCAGATACATTTTAGTAGGTACAATCTAGTATGGTCGTCCTCCATTGAAAGTCATACGTGAAGATTTTGAAAAAATAGGCTTTCACCATGATCTACGTATCACACTTATTGATCAAACACATATTTTGTTGAATTTTCGAAATGAGGCTGATTACTTGAGATGTTTTTATCGAAGTTCATGGCATATATCGGGTTGTCATATGCGTATAACGAAGCGGACTGTTGACTTTGATCCCACCGCCGATGTCCCCATTGTCCCGGTATGGCCCTTCCAGGGCTTCCGATTCACTTTCATCGCAGGGAAGCATTGTTTGAAATCGTGCGTCTGATTGGGTCTCCAATAAAACTGGATGTAGCCACGACAGATAGGCTGCGTCCGTTTTTCGTTTGAGTGTGTGTTGAAGTAGACGTATCCCAGGAATTGCCGCAGAAAATATATCTGCAGGCCAAGAACAGATTTATTCTGCAGTCAGTTTTCTATGAAGATCTGCCTTTATTTTGCACCTCATGTCGACGGTTAGGCCATGCAACAGGTTCATGCCCTCCAAAAGTTCCTACAACTGTGCCGCCCCCGCCGCCGCCTCCACCACCTCGCCCGCCTGCACAGCAATGGACACCGGTCAAAAAGAAACCGGTATCAGAACCTCCATCTGACCCGCCATTGATTGTTCCTTCCCAAGATATTTCTGAGCCGCAACATGTCATTCCTCCGATAGATGCTTCCACCGTGACACATGATATTCCTCCAACAGGCACTTTCACCGTGGTACCTCCCCTTGATCAAGTCAGTGACTTGAACGCAGAATAATTTAGCGGGCTGCAGAACCCCCACTACAGGACACTTCAGATCATTGTGACCTGGGACTTTCTTCTAATAATGAGCCTCCAAGAGCTGATCAAACCTCGGATATGCTGAGTGTCCATGATGAAGTGATCCGGCGAATGCAGTTAATCCCTCCATCGCCGGAAGTGGATATTTTGATATCACGTTTATAGGAACCTATAGAGATTGCGGAATTTATACCCGTGGTTCCTTGTCGGAAGCGTCGTACAAGAAAAGATCTACCGCCATTACCGCCCTCCACTATCCTCACACGCAGTGCTTCTCACGCTATCCAGGGAAGTGACACTACTCTTTCTCAATGAATGTTTTAATATGGAATATAAGAGGCATGAGTGCCTCTATGCCTAGGTTGCATCATTTGATACGCGATCATCATTTAAATTTACTTGCTCTGATAGAACCTAAACATTCATCTTCAAGTATTGCACGTTTTCCTTTGGACCTTGGTTTTCCGTAACATTATTCTTCTCAGTCGGAACGCATTTGGTTTTTCTAGCGTGATTCACACTTTCAATTGGTTGCAGCGCAGGATCAAGAACAAGTGGTTCATTTCACTCTACTATTTCGGCCTCTTTAGTTGACTTTTGTTCTATCGGTGGTATATGGCAAACACACGCCGTTCTCATGCCGCTCATTATGGCATTCATTATGTACTTTTTCGGAAACATCCACTTTACCATGGGTGGTTGGAGGTGACTTCAATACTTTTCGAACTCTTGATGACCATGATGGTCGCTCACACCCCTCTCTTACAGTATTGCAAGATTTCAATGATTGCATTGAATCTTACTTCCCGATGGCGCCGTAGTTTCACGGGCCGCAGTTTCACGGGCTGCGGTGTACTTGGACTGATGGCAGGGGGCTCGGTTCTAGATGTGTTTGAAGACATGCAGCTTACACATCTATCACGTGTTTCCTCGGATCACTCACCCTTACTATTCATATGTCGCCTACATTCGTCTGAGGGCCGTCGCTCTTTTCGCTTTCTTGATGCTTGGTTATTGCATCCAGATTTTCATAATTATATGAAGAATGCATGGACATCTTATACTACAACAGGAGGTATGTATGGATTTTATACAAAGTTATTTCGTCTAAAGAAGGACATCCAGTGGTGGAATAAGGAAATTTTTGGCAATATATTCACCAACATTATGCAAGCTGAAACTAATCTCACTCGCGCTGAGAGCATCTTGGACGCCGATCCTTCGGAAGTGAATCGAATGGAATACCACTGAGCTAAAGCTGAGTATCTCCGGGTCTCTACATATGAGTTGCATTTCTGGAAACAAAAAGCACGAGTAAGATGGCTAAAAGAAGGTGATGCCAACACAGGATATTATCACTCTATTGTCAAAGGGAAAATGATGCAACTATGCATACAGCAAATCCACACAGCTACAGGTGAACAATACACCTCATCCGCGGCCATTATGGAAGAAGCGGTGACATTCTACACTTCTCTATTTGCTCGCGAGGCAACGGACAATTATGACGCAGTCCTTTGTCACATCCCATGGTTGGTTTCAGCAGATGGTAACTCCATACTCACACAATTGCCTATGGAGGACGTGGTTAAAGCCGCGGATTGGCATCTAGACCCTCAAAGTGCAGCTGGGCCAGATGGTTTCAATAGTAAGTTTTATCGTTCTTGCTGGTCAATCATTCATTCTGATGTACTTAAAGCAGTGCAGGAATTTTTCCTTGGCATTCCCCAGCCTTCTGTGATGGCTAGTGCCTTAATCACCTTGATTCCCAAGAAGTCATCCCCCACAACATTCAGTGATTTTCGCCCAATATGTCTCACCAATTTTCTGAGTAAAGTATATACACGCATCATTGCCACTCGCATGAATACACTTCTTCCCAAAATAATATCACCAGAATAGACGGGCTTCTTGCCAGGCTCGGATATCTGCACGCAAGTTTTATTGGCACGGGAGACGATACATATGCTAGATAAGGGTGGCTCTCATCTGTGTTTGAAACTAGATATGATGAAGGCATTTGATAGAGTCAACTGGGAATATCTGGAAATGCTCCTGCGAACCCTCGGCTTTTCTGACTTCTTCATTCGAATTATCCTGAATCACTTATGTGCCACTACTTTAGCAGTCTTGATTAATGGACAACCGTTTGCCTCATTTCGGCCGTATAGAGGGGTCAGGCAAGGTGACCCTTTATCACCTTTGCTCTTTATTCTATCTTCTGAGGGTTTCAGCAGAGGATTGAAATCTTTAGTTGCCTCTGGAGCAATACAGCCCTTCCGCCTCGGCAGAGTTCCTTTTACTGACACACATTTGGCTTATGCGGATGATCTTTTGGTATTTTTACGGGGCACACAGAGAAATTTACGAAGTTTCCATGCATTCTTAACACAATATGAAGCCGCCTCTAGTCAGAAAGTAAACTTTCAAAAGAGCAGTTTTATTCCATCTACGGGCATATCTCTTCATGAGCGGTGCGGTTTTGAGACTATACTGAATATGCGATATTCTGGTTTACCCTTTCGATACCTTGGTTCTCATCTGCATAAGGGTATCAACCGTTCTAGATATTGTGCTCCATTATTACAGCATATAGATGACCGGCTTCCGGCCTGGCATTCTCGACAACTCTCTTCCACAGGTCGTCTTGTTTTGCTTCGTTCTGTTATTTTGGCACTACCATTACACATTCTAGCAGCTGGGGCTTTGCATAAGTCAGTGATCAAAATAATCGGTAGGAAGATGGCAGCATTTTATTGGGGACGCCGGCATCATTGGGTTGCATGGACTAATATCACCAAACCGCACGAAGAGGGTGGATTGGGACTCCGCGATCTCAGCACGTTACAACAAACTTATCATTGTCGCATTCAGTGGTCATATCAGCAGCATTCTACCCTTTGGAGCAAGTATATGCATGTCAAATATGGTAACCGTGGGGACTATTTTCCTCGTTTGCCTGATTCATCCGTTTGGAAAATTATTTGTAGAATTCATCCTATCTACCTTGCTCAGACTGAAGGTCAAGGCGCCCATCTTAGCTGGATTCCCATGGCCTCAGGAGAATTCTCTTTGCGTTCGGTGTATGATGTTTGCCGCTTATCCAGCCCCACGTTGCTTTCGGCAAAATTCATCTGGTTCAAACATCATTCACCCGTCACTCAAATATTTTTGTGGCGCATTTTTCATTCTACTTTACCATTCAAGGACTACATTGGAAGGTATAATACTTCACGCCCGATGCAATGTCCATTCTGTAAGAATGCATCGGCCACAGTGGATCACATATTTGTATACTGCTCGTGTGTACGTCCACTCTGGCATTATTTTGCTTGTGAGTTGCATTGTCCCCCCCTCCATCATCGCTTCATCTTCGCCAATATCTTCTATCTTGGTAGTACCGTTCTACTTTCTCATCTCTCTTTGGGGTTTTAAAAATCGTCATTCTGGCAATTATTGTGTACAATATATGGCATGCTTATGCATCGTTAATATATGGTGACAAGCTCACTTTCACTGTGACATCCCTTCGGGCTTCTGTCACCTTTGACATTACTATGTGGAGCAAAACAATTGCCGGATCAAAGCTAGCGGCTGGGTCTCTGCGACAGCTTGCTTGGTTTCCCAAGCTTCAGCCGCCACTCCCTCAGTTGGTTTGTTGGCGTACTCCGCCGCCAGGTAAATTAAAGTTAAATGTAGATACGGCGGTAGGCAGACATTATGGAGCAGGAGGTGCTATTTTGCGAGATCACGTTGGTTCCTGTGTGGGGGCAATCTCTTTCCGACTTCCTCCAAGTACACCTCTAAACGTTGAGATACAGGCAGCGGTCTTTGGATTGTTATATTTTCTTCCGCTGTATCGCTCAATAATTCTAGAGTCAGATTGTGCTCTGATGATATCCCGCCTATCGCGCCCACAACTGGTTCATGGGAATTATTATCTTCGGCTGCTGCATACATTAGCTCATCTTCATCGATTGGACTTTCTTCATATTTATAGAGAGGAGAATATGGCTGCTCACTACCTTGCTCAGCATGCAATGTTGAACCCTCAAACGCAATTCTACACTTCTCACACTCTTCCTCCATTGGTGCGTGGTTCCATCTCATTAGATCTCTCCTCAGCCCATTTGCACGTCCCTTAATTTTCTCACGTCTTCATTATGGATTGGCGCTCATTTCATCCTTCTGCCTGTATCCTGCGGGGTGCAGGCAGACTCGGTATGCATTGCACTCTATTGGTCTTACTGTTTTCGCTATGCTCGGTACCCCCTTTTAATGCTGTTTTTTTACTTCATATGTGCATGGATTGGACGTTCTATGATGGTGGACTCTATGTGTACTGCTGCTGAGGCAACCCAACACTCGCGGCTCAAACAACCGGCTTCAGCAATGACAAATTTCACAAACCCTAAGAGCAAAAACGTGCTACATATCCTTCTTTTACACTTCTTTCTTCTTCTCTCTCAAAACATATTGTATTCATATTCATACATATTGAATAGGCTTCATATATACCACCATACATGCTATATTGCTGTAAAAGATTGATCAAGGCGTGATCAATCTTGCAGCCGCTCGGTGGTGGTGTTCGTGATCATTGTAATCGCTTACAAGATTTGTAAAAGGTTGGAATTGGTGTGTAACTCCATCAAAGCTGTGTGGTAAGGTGTTGTTTGTTGTTTTGTGATTAGTGATAACCGAGGAAGGTGTCCTCGAAGATTGGAGCAGGTTTATTTAACCGAACCAGTATAAAATTTCTTGTGTTCTTTATTATTCAGCACTTACTTTCAGTTTCCAGCACAGTGCATCATTTTCGTTACGACCTTAAAAATACCAAACGAATTTCGAAAATCCCGAATATTTCAAGAAATATAGCAACATGTTTTAAGTTTCATTTGGCGCAAGTTTCAACCCTTTTGGACAAGTATAAGTCATCCAAACGTCAAAAGTTTTGAGACTAGTGCAGTCTGATTTTCAAGCTTGCAAAGCTTGAGACTTTGAACATGTTTGACTAACTTACCAAAGGAGTTTTTCAAAAATGTTTCAACCCAATTAAATACACATAATAAGGGGTTTGTCATTAAATTTTCAGACCCTTTGAAGCAACCATTTAATCGGAATAAAATTTTGAATTCGGACTACCATTTCTGGCAGATTTGCGCAATCTGACCATCAACGATTTCTGAATAGGTTAAGGTTGAATTTTAATCTGAAATTTTTAGGACATACTCAGAACATCTGAGACTAAGATCTCTACAAATTTCAGAATTTTTGAAGACCTGTAACCTAGTTTTTAAAACGTTGCAAAGTAGGTCCTGAAAACAGAAATTGTTTTCAGAAGTTGGGTTTTTGGTTTAAAACAATTTTAAAAACCAAATTTTCCGCACCCACTATTCAACCCCCTCCCCCGTTCTAGTGGTGCCTTGCAGGTCCTACAAGTGGTATCAGAGCGCAGACACACTCACAACAAGGAGATCCAATGAACTTATTGAGATGGCAACCACTAGACACAAAACCGAGCAAGACGGTATGTCAAGCCAAATGCCTCCACTTCTTGATAGTGAGGTACATTTTGATTCCGATTTCGATTCTAAACCATCATATCATGATTTGTATATTCAATATCTTGAATTGCATAAGTTTTCTAAGACTCTTGCAAAAGAAAAGAAACGCTTAATTGATGACTAGAAATTGTTAGAATCTTCTAACACAAATCTTGTGTCTCAATTAAACAATTCAAAAGAAGAGTCGTCTTGTATCATAAATTCATTAAGGTCTGAAATTTCATCATTGACATCCAAGAACACTGAACTGAAAGCCGAGACTTCAAATTTGAAATCAAGAAACGAAGATCTAGAAAATACGATAAAACAATTCGATAAAGGTACTTGCATGTTAGATCGTCTCATATCTTCGCAAAAACATGAAACTAACAAAACCGGATCAGGGTATATTGAAAATAATTAGGTAGAAAACAAATCTACAGATTTTGTTTTATCTTCATCTAAGCGACAACATGTACTTAAAAAGATCGTAACGCCTAAAAAGGTGACAATACAATCTAGCGAGCCCCACGTTGCATTTCATCGCACTACTTCTTTTTCATTAAATGGAAAGTATAATTGTGTGCCATATAGATATAAAAGAAAGCCATTGATGCATATGCGATATTCATATCATACAAATGCATCTAGATCACGAACCATACACACAAACAGAAAGGCATATCAAAAACAAAGATCATACTATGTGCATGATGGGATTCTCGGCCAAAGGCCAAACACATACCCACATAATGTCTATTATGTTGCGTCATCATCTCTCTTCACGCCTTTTGGAAGACCTAGAAAGGTCGCCCAAATTTGGGTACCAAAAGGGACATTTGAAAAGGGTTGAATAAATAACCCTTTACGCACTTTTGATATTATTGCACAATACACTTGAAATGCACGATTTTTGTTGTTATACAAATTGCTATTTCTTTCTTACATGCACTTTTGATTTTATTTTCAAAATAAAGGGGGAGAGAGTGCATGATTTAAGGGGGGAGATGAGAGACGAGAGTGATTGATTGCACAAATCAAGGGGGAGAGAATTCAAAACTTGTAAGACCTGCAAGGCACCACTAGAAGGGGGGGTTGAATAGTGGGTGCGGAAAATTTGGTTTTAAAATTTGTTTTAAACCAAAAACCCAACTTCTGAAAACAGTTTCTGTTTTCAGGACCTATTTTGCAACGTTTTAAAAACTAGGTTACAGGTCCTCAAAAATTCTGAAATTTGGAGAAATCTAAGTCTCAGATGTTCTGAGTATCTCCTAAAACTTTCAGATTAAAATTCAACCTTTAACCCTTTCAAAAATTGTTGATGGTCAGATTGCGCAAATCTGGCAGAAAAGGTAGTCTGACTTCAAAAATTCATTCCGATTACATGGTTGCTTCAAATGGTTTGAAAATTTAATGCCAAACCCCTTATTATGTGTATTTAATTGGTTTGAAACAGTTTTGAAAAATTCCTTTGGGAAGTTAGTCAAATACGTTCAAAGTATCAACCTTTGCAAGCCTGAAAATCAGACTGCAGTAGTCTCAAAACTATTGACGTTTGGATGACTTATACTTGTCCAAAAGGTTTGAAACTTGCGCCAAATGAAACTTAAAACGTGTGGCTATATTTCTTGAAATATTTGGGATTTTCGAAATTCGTTCGGTATTTTTAAGATCGCAACGAAAATGATGCACTGTGCTGGAAACTGAAAGTAAGTGCTGAAAAGTAAAGAACACAAGGAATTTTATACTGGTTCGGTTAAATCAACCTACTCCAGTCTTCGAGGACACCTTCCTCGGTTATCACTAATCCCAAAACAACAAAAAAACACCTTACCACACAGGGTTGATGGAGTTACACACCAACTCCAACCCTTTACAAACCTTGTAAGTGATTACAATGATCACGAACACCACCACCGAGCGGATGCAAGATTGATCACGCCTTGATCAATCTTTTACAACAATATATCGTGTATGTTGATATATATGAAGCCTATTCAATATGTATGAATATGAATACAATAGGCTTTGAGAGAGAAGAAGAAAGATGTGTAGAAGAAGGAGATGTAGCACACATTTTTGCTCCTAGGGTTTGTGAAATTTGTCTTGTCTTTTGTTTGCTCTCCTTCTCTCCTTTTTATCAAAAGTGTGGCCGCCCCCTTTGCCTTTCTTCCCCTTGGAAATTATCTTTTAAGTCTTTGGAAGAATATCTTGCATCATTGTGACATTCACTTGCTTACTTGGCAACACTTCATTGGATGATCATTATAGCCTTGCTTACTTGGCACTCATTGATTGGATGAAAGTTGTCATCATTTGATGACTGTATAAATCTGAAAATATCACTTAAAAAAATGTGTCAATTAGTCATAAAATATTTCCATAAGTCACATAATAAATTCCATAAAATTTGCAAGACAATTCATCACCATTTACCACCATAAAGTCGGCCACTTGAATGCTGAAATTTAATCATGTGTGATATTCACTACATATTCAAAACATTTCCATGTTGGTATTAGATTTATAACTTGAAAATGAAGAATCAAATATGATTAATTTCAAGACCAAATTTCGGCCATATACATTCAACACATGCTGAAATTTTCAGCATGTGTGATATTTCAAATATCATCACAATATTTCCTTAAAATCTTCAAATCAATCCACTAATATTGAAGAGGCAAATAAATCATCATTTAGTAAGGAATTTTCGGCCAGCTCAAGTGCACACATGCTGAAATTTTCAGCATGTGTTACAAATGTGACATAGTTTGAAATATTACCTTGTGTAGCTCCTTCTTTTATGTCACCAACCTTGTATACTTCATTCTTGGCCAATCAAGATGCCAACTATGCTCCACATATGCTCCATTAAGGCTGAAGTGGCATGTGATATGGCTTGTACATGTGCTCAATTTTATTTTTCCAAACTTTGTAAAATAGTGCACAATAATTATACACATATGGTATATTCCAATCAAGCCTAAATTGATTTTTCTAGAACACTTTAGAATGTATTAGAGTATGTAAAAAGTGTCTACATACATGTTATATGTCATGCCAAAAACGTTCCATGTGTCGTGTTCGTAGAAAACCGAATTTTTGACTTTTGTCGATTACACGATTTTTCTACGATTAAATTCAAACTTTTTACACATGTTATATATATTATGTCACACATAATATACATAAAATAATTTGAATATTCAGCTCTTAATGGTTGAGACAAATGGTGCCACATGTGACATGAAAGAATGAAATTGAAATCTCCAAAATTTGGCATTAATTGAGGATGATTTGTGTGTGCCAACATAGAATGATTTCATGGATGAATATAACATGTAGATCACGAAATTTCTGGTCATTTTTGAAGTGTAGAGGCTGGCCATCTATATATGCCAAGTACGTGACACGTTGGCGAAGTTTCGGTATTCACCGGATACGACAATTTTTAGTTTAGAACCTTGTAACGTGTTGTAATATTTTTGTCATCACCATGACTTATATCATATGATACAAGACCTGAATATACTCATAAATATGAGGTAAGTATAGTGGCGTAACGTTGACGTACGTTCGTTGTTGTATCCCAACTGTACCGTGCTTGAAACTATGATGATGTGGTATAATGAAATATTGATTCTTCCAAGTCCATTTTAATTAAGTTATATTAGTGCTTCTTTACTTAAATTCATTTAAGATGGATACTAAATAATTATACAAGTGGATGTCATAAGGTATGTGAAATGACTATTTAGCCCCTCCAAGACTTTTTAAATTCGGCCAAGAGGCCTTGATGAACCTTAGAATAATTTCCTTTTTATAAGAAGGCAAACCTAAATGGTTTTCATAAAGACAAAATTAAAATCATAAATAAGGAATTAGATAAAATAAATAATAGTATAATTATATAAGTATGAGTTATGATAAATGTGAAAAGACTAAAATGCCCTCCCAAGGCCCTAAGATTTCGGCCAAACCCAAGGGATGGCTCTAGAACCCTCTCCATTATTCTAGTCCATTTCTACTATTTGAAATATTTAGCTAGAATATAATTATATAAAAATAAATCAAGCATGCAAAATGGAAATAATAAAACAATAAAAAGGAAGCAAAGCATTGGAGGCAAAAGCTTCTCCTCTCCAAGACCAAGACTACTTTTGCATTTCTCATGAAACCCTTGTCCCCTTCCCTCCCAAGCGCCGGCCACCCTCCCCCTTTCACCCCATTAAGTTCTCTTTAAAATAGCTAGAAGCTTCCATTTATCTTCCTCTTGTACTCACTCAAGAAGTCTCCAAGCAAAGAAAACACTTAAACTATTTTTCATCTCCCTCCACTCCTACTATACGGCCCCCTCCCCTTGGAACTAGAAGATTCAACCCAACTTCCATTTTCAAACTCAAAGAAGCATCTAGGTAAGTCTTATTCCAAACTTCTTAAGTGGATTCTCAATTTTCAAAGAATGAAGCTCACTTGGTTCCTTCTCCTACCCCAAACCCGTGACCTCCATGGTCACTAGGTACAAGTTTTTCAATCTTTTAGGTGGTGCAAGATCTTGCTAGTTTGAGCTCCTCTCAAGCTCCATTCAAAACCTCATCTTGGTAAATAAATCTAGTATCAAGTTAGCTCTATTTTTCATTTAAGATGATGACTAACATTTTCCTTTTTCCTCCCTCCAAAACCGTGTGCCTCATGGATGTAGTGGAGGGAAACTTCAACTCATTTCATCCAAGATCCAAGCTAAGAAAAGGTTCTAGCTTGAAGAGGCAAGTATACTTTAGACTTTCATGACTTATTTAAAGATTTTATGACTTGAATGACTAGTTGTTCCTAAGATATGAATTTTAGATGAAAAAATAAGTGCAAAAACATGTGAATTTAGTGATTCTTTAAGAAAAGTGTCTTGCATGTGATTAACCCTCCAAAGATGAATTCTTTTCCAACATGCAATATGATATGAGGCTGTTTTAGGAAGGAGCAAGGTTTAACAAAGTGATTCTAGGCGAGAATGGCCCTTGTGTGAAGCATGAGAAGCACCAAGATGGCATGCATGTGCTAGATGTAATTTTTCTAAGTTGTTTGGTATGTTTTAAATATATTAGCATATAAATGTGTTGCATGCCTAAAGAAACATGGTAGAGTAGGTCTACTTCATCATATGAGGGCATGACTAAAGGGGTTTAGTAGAGGTGAGTCTTGAATCTAAGAAAGAACACATCTTGTGAGCACTAAGATATGTGAAATTCACATGTTTGATGATTTATTACATGAGTATGAATGTGCTCAATTTGAAATGTGACGTGAGTCATTTTGGTACAAAACACGGGCTGTTTATGAAGGCTGGGTGACGCATGAATTAATTGTACTAAGAGTAGACTCAATAAAGTGCAAAGTGAGCAAAAATGAGGAGTATTATGTATAAGTTGCAAACTGTTTTGGGGTGATTCAAAGGTGACTTAACAATGTAGGATCTGCAAGGCACCACTAGAAGGGGGGGTTGAATAGATGGTGCGGAAAATATGGTTTTTAAAATTTCTTTAAACCTAACCAATTCAAGTTCTGAAAACAGATTCTGTTTTCAGGACCTGTTTTAAAACGTTTTTAAAACTAGGTTAGAGGTCTCCAAAAATTATGAAATTTTGAGAGAACTTAGCCTCAGATGTTATGAGGGTCCCCTAAAAATTTCAAATTAAAATTCAACCTTTAACCCCTTCAAAAACCGTTGGAACTCAGATTGTGCAAATCTGCCAGAAACGGTAGATGGTTTTGAAAAATTAATTCCTATTTGTGTGAACGTCCAAATGATCTGAAAATTTGACCACTAACTCTTTATATACTATATTTTAATTGGTTGAAACAGTTTTGGAAAATTCTTTTGGGAAGTAGGTCAAATACAATCAAAGTCTCAACCTTTGCAAGTCTGAGAATCAGACTGCACTAGTCTCAGAACTTTTGATGTTTGATTGACTTATACTTGTCCAAAAAGGTTGCAACTTGTGCCAAATTAACCCTAGAACGTGCAAGTATGTTTCTGGAAATTTTTATAATTTTTGGAAATCGTTTTCTATTTTTCCGAACGTGAACAAGACGGATAAACAGTGCAGAAACTGAAAAGTAAATGCTGAAAGTAAATTGCACAAAGAATTTTATACTGGTTCGGTTATAAACAACCTACTCCAGTCTTCAAGGAACACCTTCCTTGGTTCACACTAATCACACACACGCAGTACACCTTACCACAGGGTTGATAGAGTTACACCTAACTCCAACCCTTTACACACCTTGTATGACGAGTACAATTCACACGAACACCACCACCTCGCTAGAATGAAGATTGATCACACCTTGATCAATCTTTTACAAAGATATATGAATGGTGGTTTATATGAAGCCTATTCAAGATTGAAAGATATAAAGAACAATAGGCTTTTTACAAGAAAAGAGAAAGAAAGAAGATGTAGGAGAAGAAGACTAGAACACTTTTGATCTTTCAATTTTCAACACTTGTTCTTGTTCTTGTTTTGCTCTTCTTCTCTCCATTTAATGTGCAGCCGTCCCCCCTAGGGTATTCTCCCTCTTGAAAATTATCTTTTAAGTCCTTGAGAGAGTGTAAGACATCATGGTGACAATGCTTTGCTTACTTGGCATCATTCTATTGGATCATCATTTAGTCTTCGCTTACTTGGCACCTCTTTATTGGCTCAATGTTGTCATCAAGATGACATGGAAAAATCTGAGATTAACACTTTAAACATGTGCCAATATCAATCATAAAATCATACCATAAGTCACAAATTCCATCATAAATTGCAAGACAAGAAATCTCTCCTTTTCAAGCTCAAAAAATCGGCCATAAGTATCTTGCCATGCTGAATTTTTCAGCATGTGCATTATGGAATAAAATTCAGATTATTTACCATCTTTCTTTGAATTTTTATCATAAAAATGAATCAATCATATATGGTAAATCTTGCTAACAATTGATGAATGAACTTGGACACAATATGGGTGAAGAATTCGGCCAGCACACCTTCACGCATGCTGAAAAATTTCAGCATGTGTGATATGTAGAATATCACACTTAATTACCTTACATAATATTCAAATCATTTCCATAACATCTTCAATTAATCCTCTAATAAAAAATTGACAAAATATGTTACCTTAATCATGAAGAAATCGGCCAAGATATGTGTAGTATGCTGAAATTTTCAGCATGTGACATAAGAGAGGTATATGGTGAATACTTACCTTTTGTAGCTTCTCTCTTTAATTTCTCAACATTGTATGATTGACCCTTGACCAATCAATATGCCAACAAGGCTCCACATGTGCTCCATCTCAGCTGTATGTAACGTTGGAATGTGTATATACATGTGCTGAAATTTATTTTTGTTAACTTTGTAAAATAATGCACATTTAATAATACACACATGTAATATTCCAATCAGCCCTTAATTTAATTTTCTAGAACACTTTAAGATGTATATTATATGTAAAAAGTGTCTAGATACGTGTCACATGATGTTCAAGAAAAACGTTCCATGTTATGTGCGTAGAAAACCGAATTTTCGATATTTATCGATTACCCGATTTTTCTCTAATTTAAATTCCAACTTTTGCACATGATATATATATTATGTTATATATAATATATATAATATATACTTTAAATCTCAGCAATTGGCTGATTTAAAGTGGTACCATAAACATGTGACAAAATTAAAATTGGAATCTTCACATTTTGGCCTAAATGCGGGGTGATTTGTGTGTGCCAACATGGAAAGTATTTTTGGCTGATCACACCATGTGTAGCATGAAATTTTCATCAATTTTTGATGTATATGGGCTGGCCATTTATTTATGGCAAGTACGTGACACGTTGGCGAAGTTTCGGTATTCGCCCGATACGACAAATTTCGGTTTAGAACCTTTTATCATGTCGTATTTAATTTGTCATCACCATAACTTATATCATATGATATAAGACCTGAATATACCCATAAATATGAGTTGAGTATAGTGGTGTGACGTTAACGTACGTACGTAAAATATATAACGTGTCGGTAGTACGTTGGAATACATGTGTATGTGCCTTTTTCAAAAAAAATCTGAAAATATATATTATATATATATGTGGCGTGTGTATATATTAATGAGGAGAGGAGGAGAAAACTTTCCTTCCTTAGCCTTGTTGCCTTTGTGCCTTTTCCAAATGAATCTTCCTTTAATGAACTACTTAGTTTATCAAACTAAGTACTTCACTTAATGAACTAATTTAGTTCATTAATGGTGGCACCTGAAAATAGTATAAACTCAACAAATGTTTGCCATATGATGTAAGCTTTAATGCTTCATGGCTCGTTAGTACGGCAACATAATATATAAGCTAAATAAGGCAAGTGATGACAAGTTATCATGCATACATGTACACACTTATACACGTTTGTATATATATATATATTCAATGTTTCTTATTTTGAAATCACTCAAACCCTCTTATTTCTACAATCAAAAGGTATGAAATCTGGAATATCCATTTTAAAAGGGTGTATTTAGTGGCTAATAAGCTATTTTATAAGAATAAGGTTAGTTGGCATGTACTTAACATGAAAAAGGGACAAAAGACCAAACTACTGGAACAGGACAGTTTTGTGTAGCGTGTTTTATGACCTGGAAATGGACCCTATGAAAGTGAAATTGAGCTGATTTTTGGTAGGATGCTAGCCTTGCATGTTTATGATGTCTGTGAGTTGGAATTTTGGAAAAAAGAATTATGGTTTTTCCACAATAAAATTTTTAGTAAAACTGGTCAGTCCAGAATCAGCATGTGACCAATTTCAGAAAAATAATTAAATGACCCCTTTAACGTTATTGGATTACTTTGGAAATTTTATGATAATCACTTAAGACACAGATGAGCATGTCCATGTAAATTAATCAACTTGGAATTATCGTTTTGATGGGTAACTATTGATTTGAAGTTGACGCACTAAAACTGGAAACTGGGCAGACAGAGGAATAAGTTAAGAGGCCTTAATCTTGTGGATTTTGACTTATATGAACGGTTTGGGCCCATGAATATTAGTCCTTGAGGAGTTTACTGTGGTTTTCAGGTTTTGGCCCAAATTAATTAAGACTTTACGGTCTTGGAAATTAAGAGAAAGATGACTACTGTACTGCTGGATTCAGCAGTACACTTTTTAACAACTTAATGATTTAAGTGTCTTACTTATTTTAAAACGTTACGAAAATTTCATGACATGTAGGCAAGACCCCATTATGCATGTATATGGAAAAAGCTTATCAAAATAGGCCTGTTTGGTTAATTTTGGAAACCTCATGAACATACGTAAAATCTGGAAAATTTCAGCACATGGAAACCATGCCTATGTAGAGAAAAGGGGGTTTGAGTGATTTCAAAATGTATGATTTAAATGTGCTTAAAAACGTGCATGATATAAATGTGCATGACATATTGCATATAACCTGTCTTATATAGTTCATATATAATGTTGCCGTACTAACGAGCCATGAAGCGTTAGAGCTTACATCAAATGGCAAACATTTGTTGTGTTTATACTATTTTCAGGTGCCACCATTAATGAACTAAACTAGTTCATTAAGTGAAGTACTTAGTTAATTAAACTAAGTAGTTCATTAAAGGAAGTTACATTTGGACAAGGCACAAAGGCAACAAGACTAAGAAAGGAAAGTTTCCTCCTCCTCCTTTCACCACATATATACACGCCTACATATATATAAATATATATATTTTCAGATTTTTTGAAAAAGGCACATACACATGTATTCCAACGTACTACCGACACGTTATATATTTTACGTACGTGCGTTAACGTCACACCACCATACTTAACTCATATTTATAAGTATATTTAGGTCTTATATCATATGATATAAGTCATGGTGATGACAAATTAAATACGACACGTTAAAAGGTTCTAAACCAAAAATTGTCGTATCGGGCGAATACCGAAACTTCGCCAACGTGTCACGTACTTTCCATAAATAGATGGCCAGCCCCTACACTTCAAAAATACTCATAAATTTTGTGGGTATGATGATAATTGCATCCATAAAATCATTCCATGTTGGCACACATAAATCACCCCACATTAAGGCCAAATTGTGGAGATTCCAATTTCAATTTTGTCACATGTAAATGGCGCCATTTTAAGACCAGCCAACTGCTGAATATTAAAGTTTAATTTATATATATTATGTGTAACATAATATATATAACATGTGCAAAAATTTGGGATTTAATTAGAGAAAAATCGGGTAATCGATAAACATCGAAAATTTGGTTTTCTACGTATACAACACATGGAACGTTTTTGGCACATCATATGACACGTATCTAGACACTTTTTACATATGTCATACATCTCAAAGTGTTCTAGAAAATTAGATTAAGGGCTGATTGGAATATATCATGTGTGTATTATTAAATGTGCACTATTTTACAAAGTTTGCAAAAATAAAATTCAGCACATGCATATACATGTTATACACGCCTAATACACTTGATGGAGCCTATGTGGAGCCTTGTTGGTATATTTATTGGTCAAGAATCAAGCTTACAAGATTGGTGACTTAAAGAAAGAAGCTACAAAAGGTAATGTTTTAAACTTTATCTCATTTGTAACACATGCTAAAAATTTCAGCATGCGCACTATAGGGTGGCCGAATTTTCTTCTCCAAATCAGATATATTTTGTGTCTTGAAATATGTGATTTATTGAAGGAGAATTGGAAGTAATTTGAATTCATAAAGTGTTATATCTTGAATATCACACAGTTTTTTCAGCATGTGTGTGAATGCATCTAGGCGAATTCTTGGCCATATTAGTGTCCAAATTCATTTCCAAAAATGATGAGATTATTGTCTAATAATTGGTGATTTATTTTTAAGAGAAAAATCAAAGAAAAATGGAAATAATTTGAATAAAATCACCATGTATCACATGCTGAAATTTTAGCATGTCAAGTCTCCATTATGGCCGAATTTTTACCCATTTTTGTGAAGAAATTATCTTGCTTGATTTGGGTGATAATCTTATGAGTTATGGCAACTATTTTATGTTGATTTTGGCACATGTTTTTAGTGGAATTCTCAGATTTTCCTAGTCATCAAGTGATGACAACATTCAACCAATCAATGAATGCCAAGTAAGCAAGAGTTTAATGATCATCCAATGAGGAGATGCCAAGTAAGCAAAGACATGTCACAATGATGCCACATATTTTTCCAAGGACTTAGAAGATAATTTTCAAGAAGGGAAGAAGAGCATAGGGGGCGGCCAACAATGTGATAAAAAGGAAGGAAAAAGAGCAAAACAAAAACAAGAACAAGAGTTGCAAATTCAAAGATCAAAACGTGTTCTAGCCTTCTCTTCTTCTACACTCTCTTTCTTTCTTCTTCCTAAAAGCCTATTGTACTTACATTCATATACTTGAATAGGCTTCTCTTAGACCACCACATATTCTCTTATCTTTGTAAAAGATTGATCAAGGTGTGATCAATCTTCAATCTTGCAAGGTGGTGGTGTTCATGTGCATTGTATTCAACATACAAGGTTTGTAAAGGGTTGGAGTTGGTATGTAACTCCATCAACCCTGTGGTAAGGTGTTTTTGTGTTGTGTGAATAGTGTGAACCGAGGAAGGTGTTCCTCGAAGACTGGAGTAGGTTGTTTATAACCGAACCAGTATAAAATTCTTGGTGTCATTTACTTTCAGCACTTATATTCTGTTTCAGCACTGTTTATCATTTTTTATTACGTTCGTAAAAATAGTAAACTTTTTCAAAAATTACGAAACTTTCCAGAATCATAGCCACACGTCTTAAGGTTAATTGGACACAAGTTTCAACCCTTTTGGACAAGTATAAGTCACTCAAACGTTCAAAGTTCTGAGACTAGTGCAGTCTGATTTTCAGGCTTGCAACGGTTGAGACTTTGATCATATTTGACTAACTTCCGAAAAGCATTTTTCAAAACTGTTTCAACGCATTTAAATATAACATATAAGGGGTTAGTGGTTAAAATTTCAGAGCATTTGGAGTTACGTACAAATAGGAATAAATTTTTCAAAACAGTCTACTGTTTCTGGGAGATTTGCACAATCTGACCACCAACGATATTTGAAGGGGTTAAAGGTTGAATTTAAATCTGAAATTTTTAGGAGACACTCATAACATATGAGGCTAAGTTCTCTCAAAATTTTAGAAAATTTTGAAGACCTACAACCTAGTTTCAAAAACGTTTTAAAACTGGTCCTGAAAACAGAATCTGTTTTCAGAAGTTGAGTTCGTGAGTCAAAACAATTTTAAAAACCACACTTTCCGCACCAACTATTCAACCCCTCCCCCTTCTAGTGGTGCCTTGCAGATCCTACAGCCTATGTCATGACTTAAGTAATTTCTAAGATAATTCATGCCATGACTTGCATTGCATATCATTCTATGTATCATGCATGATCACGTGCATCATGAATCTGATTTTTTATGAATTTCCATATGCAAGCAAGTCTTTTCAAGCAAGCAAGTTTTCGTTATGCATATAAGTTATTTATGGTCCCATGTTTTTAAAAGAAAAGCTCTGTGATTCTCTTGCCGGCTAAGGATGCTTATAACCCGACTCCAGACCCAGGGTTAATAGGTCTGATGACATGATAAGTTCTGGACCCGTTCTGGATCTGGGGTTAATTAGTCCGATGATATGTTCTGGACCCAACCCAGGCCCAGGGTTAATCGGCCTGATATTATGTTCTGGACCCATCCTAGACCCGGGGTTAATTGGTCTGATGACATGTTCTGGACCCGTTCAGATCCGGTGTTAATTGATCTGATGCTCTGTTTTCTGACACGTTATTTTATGGGACCAAAATGATAATTTTGACATGACATGATATCATGCATTGCATCTTGCACAATTCATGAGCATTTTGGCGTGTTTGTATGTGTCAGTTAGTAGGAAATATGATATTGTTGGTATGGTATTACTTAAAATTATGATTAGCCTATATCGTCAAACAGATCCAGGATTAAAGATCAGGTATGAATTAACATTTGAGGTTCTTGGGGTTTTCCATTCATGTTATGATTCTTTATTTATTTCATGGTAGTTTATTGTATGCTTGCTGGGTGATTTTTATCACTCATACCTTTATTTTTCCCAAAGCCAGTGAATGCTAAGGTTGAATGGATCAAGGATGAGCCGAAAGTGTCGTACTCGTAGTTAAGGAGACAGAAGAAGTTGCTTAAGGACTTTTGTGCTGATGCGTTGTTTGTATTATGAACTATGTTGAAACCTTTGGATTTCGGTATTATCTGGTTTGTGGACTAATGTTTAAAGGACTTAACATTTCGGATGCATGTTAATTTAAAGTTTTAATTCTGTCTAAATTTTACTACCATGTTAAATGTGAACATGGAAGTCCATGATCTAAGTTATACATTTTTGCATGTTATGCATGACGCTTTGTATTCTCCTTAGTGAAGTACGGCGGGTGCACCGTGTTCGGAAAAAGTCCGGGTGCGGGGCGCTACTTTCGTAATATATATAATGTGTCGGTAGTACGTTGGAATATATGTGTATAGTGCCTTTAAAAAATCTGAATATATATTATATATGTATATAATATATAAAAACGTGTGAAGAGGTGGGAGGAGACTTTCCATTCTTCATTTTGTTGCCTTCATGCCTTTTCCAAATATATCTCCATTTAATGAGCTACTTAGTTCATTTAACTAAGTACTTCACTTAATGAACTAGTTTAGTTCATTAATGGTGACACCTGAAAATAGTTCAAACACAACAAATGTTTGCCATTTGATGTAAGCTTTAAAGCTTCATGGCTTTTTAGTACGGCAACATTATATATAAAGTATATAAGGCAAGTTTGTCGCAAAGACTGATAGGGAGAATTTTGTGTATATTTCTCAATGAAGTTGCACAATACTACACATGTTATCTTGTAGTGGTACTCCTATACACATACATGGTAACTCAATAAAATCTTTCCTACTCTAACACATACACCCCCGACATTATAGGGATTACACTTAATTAGAGATTGATTACAATTAATTGGGGATTGCTAACACGTCCAGCATCATGAAAGGTAAAGTTCACTAAAATACACTACAGAAAAGAAATCGTAGAGAAATATATTTCAAACTACTACATGAAAAGTCTGCATATTTAAATAGAGATAAATATTTGATTGCATATTACCATTCATGAGATATTGTAGAAAGTCAACGGTGTTGGACCGTGACACCTGCAATAAACACTACTAGAGGGAGGGTAAATAGTGGTTAGCGGAAATTTCACTATTAGAAAAAACTTTTCAAAACTCCTCTGAAAACAGATTCTATAAATTTCAGAATCAGAGTGTGACTTTAAAAAAATTGTTTCTCTTTGTATAGAACTTCAAAACCTTTGAAACTTTTCAGAAATGAACTTTAAGATGTTTTATAACTCCTGTAAAAATTTGAGAGAAATCCAAAATCGTTTGACTCTTCAAAAAGGTAAAAACTTTTAGCCTCACAGATTTTTCAGAACAGGACAAAAAAATTATTCAACTTAGAAAAGCTAGAACTCCTTATGTACTTATCCAAAAGGTGTGATATTTATGTCAAAACAAAGATTAGGAAGTGTAGTTTATGTTTCTAAAAAGCCTTGATCAATTATCCTAGCCAAATAATACAGAATTAAAAAACTTTGAAGACATGTCAGTTTTGCTTGCAGATTTGTGCAACTAAATTGCAATGACTTTTTGACTAAACTTTCTTTGCTCAAATCAAATGATTCTTATTGAAAATAAAAGCTAATAGTCTGAAGTGGGTTGACACCAAAAATCAAAATTTTTGAAAACGTTTTTCTATTTTTTCCGGATTTTAGAAATTCAGTACAGAAACTGTAAAAAAATGGGCAGAAAAGTAAAGAAGACAAAGACACCAAGAATTATCCTGATTCGGTCAATGTGACCTACTTCAGTCCCAAGGAACACCTTTCCTTGGATTTTCACTATGGGAATAACACCTTACAACTTACAAAGTACTTGATTCTTGGGTTATACACCAACCCTAATCAAGACTTGATCATAACACCTTACAATCTCAAGAATGTAATCACCTCACCACCTATTGATATAGCCTTATAGAATGGCTAATCAATTACAACTTTTACGAGTACAAGAGGTGTGTATGCAGAACAATAACAATCAAAATCACCTATAACATCAGCTGCAAGAACAAGAATGGAGAATGGAGAAGAAGAAGAATAAGAGAAGAAGATAGCTTCAAGTGGTGTGTCTTCCTTCTTCAACTCCACGTCTATTTATAGGTGTGAGCAGCCCCTTGTGGATTAGGATGCCCACATGTCACCTTCCATATCTTCAATCTCACTTGTCTTCATTTGATTGGAAGACCACCTCATCACCTTGATTAGTTGGCACCTTCAAGACATGTGATTAGACCATTTTGAATGCTGAAATTTCTGCAGGAATTTTCGGATTTGTTCAAGTGGTTTGGATGACCACTTCTTCCTCCACCTTTTGCTCAACCTCTTCAACAACATTGGAAGGATAATGGCTGACCAAATCTGCAGATAAACAGCTGTCAAAACCGAAATTAATGCCACCTAGGATGCCAAGAATGCAGCTCCTTGCCAGCATGTCATCTTGGAGTGTTTTGGTTGGTCCTTGTGATGTAGTCTTGCTCATATGTCAAAATCTGATTTGTCCACCTCACTTACACATATATGAACGTTTTTCAATGTTCAAAAATGAGTAGAAAATCAGATAATAATGGCTGGATAATAATGAGAATCAGCTGCATAGTAAATATCACCATTTGACCCAACTACTTCCACTTTTCTCTCCTTCAAGTGTGGCTGATTGTTTCTCAGCTTTTTGACCAATATCCATACGAAAATAATAAAGAATAAGTCCCAAAATATGTGTATGATAATACTATGATGACAATATAATGTGAAAATAAATGTCACAACATAAGAAGTCCGAGAAAAACGAAAACCATAGCATATATGGTTAATATAGATATGAAGTCCATGAATCACCAAGAATAATATGAAGATCATAAATATGATATAAAAGACATCCATAGGGAAACCATTTTAGCATTACATAGAAAATAAATCTGTGTAAATGACCAAATTGCCCTTGAGCACCAATATGACCAAAATACCCTTGAGCGCCAAATACGTCAAAAAGGGTGTAGATATACTCCAACTTTGTAATTTCATGCATATGGACATTATCCATTTGATAAGACCCTGAAAAAGCTCAAAACACACTCTTTTGCCCTTGTGGTAAGTTGTAATAACTTCCTTGGCACGTTAGTGAATAACACATGCATATACGAACTCATAAACACATAAAATCCAAGTAATGAAACATGATAAACATATGTGGAATGTTTAAAAACTCATTAGATGCAAAAAAGAGATCATGTGTATATCAAAAATGAGTATTAGTTTGTCATATGTTGGAGAAATTGTTCAGAATTTTGCAGACATCGATCGATCCATGTCTCAATTTTAGAGACTGATGTATACGTCGATCGATCGATGTCCCTGCAGTTGAGAGATCCATGTCTCACCGTAAGTTTTGTTTTTGATTCTGTGAGACGTTGATCGATCCATGTGAGGAGCTGACGTATGTCGATCGATCCACATGAGGGGCTGATGTACATCGATAGATCCACGTGAGAGATTGACATCCACCGTATGTTTTTGGTTCTATTCTGTCCAACATCGAGCGATCGATGTTAGGGGATGATGCACATCGATCGATCCACGTGTCTCCGCCTGAGAGATCGACGTCACTTTTTCACTTATTAACTTTTTTTCAACTTTTTGATACTTTTATAACATTAAGTGATACTTTTAAGCATTTAACACTTAAAATCATGCTTTTGAAAATTATGCAAACACAACATTCTCAATAAACGGAAAGGAATGAAGTATACTTTTACTACCTCTTTATTGTTCCAAACCTCAGACATTTTGTAGTAATTTTACCTTTTAGTTTGTTCTCCGCATTTTGACATATTTTCCATATTTCTGAGTCTATTAGTATGAGGTAATATTCTAATTCTGATTAAAGGTGTAGGTCACTCTTGCGTCGCACGGGTTGCCTATGTGTATGCAAATTCAGGAAAGCACGTTTTAATGAATGCTATAAACAGGGAATGACGATACCGGATTTGCTCGTCGGGTGGATCGGAGATGATCCGGGTAGAGTGCCGTTAATCTTCCGTCTAACTCCGTCGCTGGAACCTGAGAGGGAAAAGAAACGTTAGAGGTCCCAGGGCGCTGCCCCGGGAAAAACCCTCCGACGCTTAAGTCAGTTGCGGGTATTTTAGCATATAGCTTATGCTGGAATAAAGGCTGTATAAAACCTGTTTGAAGATCGTCCAAGGTGTAGGCCGAGCTGAGATGAAGTCTGCTGATGACTTACCAGAGACTTGGCCTTCGATTGTTGGTGAAGTCCCTTTTTATAATTGTTGAAGTTGAGAGCTGAGTGTCCCAAAGGGATGAGATGACGACACCTGGCCGTCTGGGTGTCACTTCTGACTTGCATGATAGCCGCGTGGCACTCCGTGTCAGGCTGAGGTGTCAAGCTCGCAGTGTGACAGAACTTTGCTTGGGCGTATGGTAGCTGAGTAAGGCTGACCGAGATCAAATGGCTGACAACCCCTGGCCGACATCCCAGGGGCCGAATTGTACTCTGGCTAATATGCCAAATAGAGGTAGAATTGAGCTGTGGAGTTGCTTCATCTGAGAGGTGGGGCCGAGATGCCCTAGGACTGGGCTGAGAATCATTTGGCCGCGTTCAATCTGAGATGCCAAAGTGGTAACTTTAGGCAAAAATGCTGAGGCCTCCCTAAGGCCTTGTTTGGAATACTTTGGCCGAGATGCTGAGGCCGAGCTGAGGCCTGGCCTCAGCCCCAGTGCGGCTGGGCTGAGGCCTTGCCGAGACCAACTGTGGGGGATTTCGGCCTCTGGCCGGGAATGATGGGGGCCGAGGTTGACCAGTCAACTGCCTGAGTCGAGGTTACGTTGACTGTCATGGACTAACTTAACCTTGTCTTTATCCAAGCAGGTGGATTTTTGGTCTCATCATTTATGCCCCTAGATTAGTCTGGCCGAGCCGAGCAGGAAGGGCAGACTAATCTATTCAGAGTATTTAATGTGCTGTCGCGTCGAATTAATGTGTCGACTTCTAGTTGGCGACGGTTCATTTGCATTCAAGATTGTCGAGATCGTAGCTCGTAAGAAAACCCAGAAGACCCAGAAAATAAACAGTGGCTGAGATGCAGTGGCCGTTCGTGGCCTGGCCGAGAACCAATGGCCGAACATTATACTGGCCGAAATGCCCAAAGTGGCAGAGATGCTGTAGTGGCCATTTTACCAGTGGCCAAGAATAATGGGCTGAGATGCCCCATTCTTTTCAAATGCAAATGTGAATATATTAAATGTTGTGCACTTTGAATTTTGCGTGGGACTTTTCTTTCGGCCGGGCTGAGGCCTGGCCGAGCTCTCTTGTGGCTGGGCTGAAGGCCTGGCCGAGACCCATTAGGGCCACTTGACAATTTTTAAGCCTGCAGACAGTTTTTTATAAAAATAAATTGTTTAAGTTTTAAAATGTAGAATAAACCTGTTATTCTGCCGAGCTGAATCAAAATAGATAAAGCATGAATCCTGCACTGCTTTAGCCGAGCTTCAAAAAGCTTGAAGTTTTGTGCTTCGGTGTAGTTCTGACTAACCCTGCTAGGTCTAAAGAGGTGCGTGTACACTATGACACTTTACCTCTGCCCCCTTTTGTCAGAGGATTTATGAAAGCTTGTTCATATAAGTTTACCCTTTGGCGTGTTTTTGCCGCGGACCTGCCGAGGTCTTGTAGCTTTACCCTTTAAAGGGCTTTTGCCTCGGACCTGCCGAGGTCTTGTAGGTTTACCCTTTAGCGGACTTTTGCCTCGGACCTGCCGAGGTCTTATAGGTTTACCCTTTGGCGGGCTTTTGCCTCGGACCTGCCGAGGTCTTATAGAGAAACCTGTCCCGTGAAGTGTTCGAGCTCTGCTCGGACACTTTATTCTTGTCGGGGTGCTTTGACAGGACTGCTCTCTGTAATACTCTCATCTTGGCTGAGAATCACAGTGACCGAGATGTCATAATGGCCGAAGTACAATAATGGCCGAAAGGCGAAGATTAAGCTTCGGCTGAAAACATATGGCCGAAAACCAAGGAGCCGAATTATATATATGGCTGAGGCATGATATGTTAAATACTTTGAAGGCCGAGCTTCAACTCTTCTCTTCAAATTTTAAATCACGTAAGTTTGAAGGAAATGGAAAATCCTTCGTGAAGCATTTCACATGAAATGAAGCCAGCAACCATTATCGTTTAAATAAACCCTTTGCACTTGACTTAAAAACTCAAACATCAAGATGAGAACTTTGAAGCAAACGCTTGATCAATAAACATCCATAGCAGGTGTTTAACCGGAGTATTGCACCAGATGATGGGAAGGGCCTTGAAAGAACTTTTGAACTAAAACTGGAGAGCAGGAAGAGACTTGCTCCTTCGGCGATACAACGACGCGAGAAGATTGGCCATGAGAAACTATGTTTGTTTGTGGCCTGGCTGAGAACCAGCGGCCGAGAGCCAGTGGTTGGCCGAGATGAATGCCTTGGAGATAAGCAATAAAATGGTCCTCCGGCGAAGGTGACGGCACCAGCGGAGACAATTCTCCCACCGTCGACACACTCCTTCGGTTTTAGCCCATCTTCTTTAAGAAATCAGAGAGTTTAAAGGAGATAATTTGGGCCAATATTCTTCGCCGGTTTCTCGCCTTTTTGTTCTCTCTTGCTCTTGAAGCTCCTCAGAAGAATTCCTTCCTTCTAGAGCTGGTGGTGATAGCATGATGCAGAGCAATATGGAAGCGGCTTCCAGTGGCTTATATTCTGCAAGTAGTGAACTTTGTATTGCTTCTGATAAGGTGAAGTCAGCGTCAGGTGATTTGCAAAGCACTCTTCTTGCTATGAGGGATTGTGCCCATGAAGCCAGTGTAGCACTCTCTGCTTTTGCTGGTATTGTAAAGGGGCATACAACTTTGACATCAGAATGTGGTTCTTGAAATGATACTCGGAACTTTTGGTTGGGTCGAGTTGAATTTGCGAGTCTTTTCTTCTAGCCGAGACAAATGAGGCCGGGCTGGTGCCTGGCAGAGACCTTTGTAGTTTTAGTTGACTCTGCAAGTGGAGTCCACTTAACAGCTTTCCGTCTTTGTTCGTGTTCAGCTCCCCATTTTCTCAGCTCTTGTTCTATTCCAAGTTTTTCCTTAGCTTTCTCAGCTTTTTCAAGCGCAACTTGTAGTGCTGCTTTGTATTCCACCATGTTTTGGCTAAATTCCTCCAGCTTCTTCAAATTCCTCAATTCAGACTCTTTTGTCTGTGTCTTCTCTAGGTTGAGCTTTAGTTCAACAAGTCTTCCAGCTCATTTCAATCAAACAAGTCGCTGGCTGAAAATATAAGCAAAGTGAAAGTACGCTGTCCTTATAGCCGAGATCGGAGGTGCGGGCCCTCCTCCTTCTAGCGCCACTTGACGAGACCGGATTTGCTCGTCGGGTGGATCGGAGACGATCCGGGTAGAGTGCCGTTAATCTTCCGTCTAACTCCATTGCTGGAACTTGAGAGAGAAGAGAAACGTTATAGGTCCCAGGACGCTGCCCCGGGAAAAAACCTCCGACGCTTAAGTCAGTTGCGGGTATTTTAGCGTATAACTTATGCTGGAATAAAGGCTGTATAAAACCTGTTTGGAGGTCGGTCGAGGTGTAGGCCGAGCTGAGATGAAGTCTGCTGATGACTTACCAGAGACTTGGCCTTCGATTGTTGGTGAAGCCCCTTTTTATAATTGTTGAAGTTGAGAGCTGAGTGTCCCAAAGGGATGAGATGACGACACCTGGCCGTCTGGGTGTCACTTCTGACTTGCATGATAGCCGCGTGGCACTCCGTGTCAGGCTAAGGTGTCAAGCTCGCAGTGTGACAAAACTTTGCTTGGGCGTATGGTAACTGAGTAAGGCTGACCGAGATCAAATGGCTGACAACCCCTGGCCGACATCCCAGGGGCCGAATTGTACTCTGGCTAATATGCCAAATAGAGGTAGAATTGAGCTGTGGAGTTGCTTCATCTGAGAGGTGGGGCCGAGATGCCCTAGGACTGGGCTGAGAATCATTTGGCCGAGTTCAATCTGAGATGCCAAAGTGGTAACTTTAGGCAAAAATGCTGAGGCCTCCCTAAGGCCTTGTTTGGAATACTTTGGCCGAGATGCTGAGGCCGAGCTGAGGCGTGGGGCCTGGCCGAGACCCACTGTGAGGGATTTCGGCCTCTGGCCGGGAATGATGGAAGCCGAAATTGACCAGTCAACTGTCTGAGTCGAGGTTATGTTGACTGTCATAGACTAACTTGAACCTTGTCTTTATCCAAGCAGGTGGATTTTTGGTCTCGGGAACTTTACAAAAATATATCGCAAATTACCAAACACGATATAAATTGTTATAAATGAATTTTCTTGGTTCTACAGCTTTTAGTTTAGTTTGGTAGAAGTCTGGCTATGCAGCAATGCACGTGTACATGTTGTCATTCGTTTAAGAAAGAAATGTTTTTTCTTTTTCTTTTTCTTTTTTCTAATGTGGGAATAAAATACACTATCTATTCTAAAAATATTGTACTATTTTAGTTCATATTAAAAAAATAGTAATATATTAGTAATCAAAGTTTAAATAATATTCATTTAATTAACACTTAAATGAGTTTTATAGTTTATCATAATTAACAAACTAAAGATAAAATAAGAATAGCTAAAACATACCAATTTTATTAAATTATGTTCAAACTCAAAAATGATTTTAGACTAACGAAGAAGTGTAAATGATTTAAACTAATGAAAAAAAATTCCAAAAAAAAAAACAAACAAAAGAGGGTTATAAGGAAGTTGGGTCCGTTGTCCTTCCCCTTATTGACCATCCTTATTAGCATTTTCTCTGTCTGATAAAAGAAAATGTTTTATATTGGAAAAAAGGAAAGATGGAGATGTAAGGAATATTCACGGGTGTTCTCCCCTTAATCCAAGATGGATTTTTCTTGTACAAAAGAAAAGCTGCTCTTGCTTGTACCATCAAATGTGCAAACCACAAACATGAGCAACTATTTTCAAACATACCTGCAGTTGCGAAGTTTGAAAAGGCACATGACAAATAAGAAAAGGAAAACCGAATAGTAGAATAGAAGTTAGTCTAATGCACCACAACAACAACATTACCCTATTGTCTTAGAGATTCCCCGTCTAGGACAGAGTGTGGGGGGGTCACATGTACACAACCATACTCAGGTGTTAGAAACACACATATGTTTCCCGATGACCTATAATGAAAATTGCTTCAAGCTGTTTAGTCAAAACTTCATCAGTTATTCAGGCATATTTAGCATGATAAATAAATCCCACCTTTTATTCACAAAAAAAAAAAAAAAATACATGTTTTCCAGTATACCTGAGCATTATTTCCGTATGCTAATCTCTTTGTGCAAGCAAAAAAGAGAGCCCATAGCCAAACCAGTAAATGTTGAAACAGAAGTTCTTCAGCAGACAAGTGAAATATTCTTCTGAAAAGAGCAAACTAAGACAAGGACCTGCATATGGATTTTGAACGATCCGCCAGTGTTTTACAAGTGACTATCGTGATTGAAGATGCAGCCACTAGCTCATGGTTCGTCTTCAGAACATTTTACCAGCACCCTCCTTCCTTGGGATGGAATCGTGAAGATCCATCCGCCGCCAGTTGCCCATCAGTGAAGCCATCTCCTCAGTTTTGTCATACAGACCTAGTAAGCCACCTGTGTGTATGAAGAGGATCTTTTTTCCTTCCCACTTGCTTGGATTCTCAGTCATGTCCTTCATCATTCCGAATGCTGCTTTACCACTAGATAGGACACAATAGAAATACATGATAAACTTGTAGCAATTGAACAGTTTACTTGCTAGCAAATCTGAATGGAAATCGTCGTTGAGTAAACAATAACGGAAAATAAAATTAACAGATTGATGAGCCAAAAAATACCCCTCGTTAGTCAATAACGGTCAACGCTGAAGTAGGGGTGTAAAAATGGCTAAGTATGGCGGGTCGGCCAGGAGGTTGACCAGGTCACATGCGGACAAGCAGTCCATCTCGGCCACAGGGCCCCACTGCCATCTCGGCCACAGGGCCTCTCGGCCATCTCGGCCATACGGTCTCAGTGCCCCCTGGGGGCTAAAGATCTCATCTCGGCCTAAAGGCCTCGTTTAGGCCTAAGGGTCACATCTCGGCCTCAAGGCCTCATCTCGGCCTACAGTTCCATCTCGGCCAAAGAGTTGAACTCGGCCTCGGATCCGACCTACCTACGGATCTCGGACCACCTTTTATAGCGTCAGCTACGAGCATCGCGAAAGGCCCTCCAATGCTCTTTGGAGTCGGCCACTTTCGTCTCGGCAGGCTGACCCCACATCATCAGTCATCTCGGGCCCATCTGAGCGCTTCTAGAGGACTTTATCTCGGTTATAGGAGTTTACCCTGGGTAATTCTACCAGGTGAAACTCCCAGCCAGGTGTCCCAAGCCAGCACCGAACCACGTGGTGAGCATGCAAGAGCAAGAGTCACCTAAATGACCTCCTTGCCTGTCACGATTTCCGGGCTCTGCCCATTCATTGGCCCAAGCCGCCATATAAAAAGGCAGAGCAGCAGGAGAGAGAAGGACAAGCTTTGACAGACTACACTTTGACAACTCACGTCAGTAACTCATCTTCCCCACAGTGAAAACGCAGGTTTACCAGAAAACCTCAATTTACAAAACCTTCATCATTATAAACCTCTCCTAAAATGACCTTGACTGACTTGATCGTCGGAGGGTATTACCCGGGGCCATAGATCCCGGGTCCTCTGACCCTTTTCCTTTGTGCAGACCAGCTATCTGCCTATTACGGACAATTGACAGAGATCTAACGGCACCACATCAAACAAATACTTGGTGATATAATCCGACATCATCACAGATCAAAAGGATGACTTTATTAACTTAAGTTATCAAGGAATCGGCAAGTACCAAATCATTTCAAACTAAAGATCTATATCAGATTATTTCTAAATTGTATACTTCACGATACCGCACATATCAACCTCATGGCAGATGCAGATTACAAATTTTTACAAATAAATCATAACCACAAATAGAAAATGTTACAGATGCAAATATCGGAACATTCCAAGAACTACCTGCTATAAGACAGAGTTTAAGAGCTCAACAAACGATTGGAGGTGTTTCCTTACCTATACACAGGATCAAGAATCACACCAGTAAGCTCTGCAATTTCCTTGACAAATTTAATTTCCTCCAGAGTGTTTATAGCGTATCCAATGCCTTTAGCCTGCACATAAATTTCGTAATGCAGACAGTAAAAGAATCAACGTTCACGGAATTTACCTATTTTGAAAAACTAGAGGTGGTGGGGCCAGGGGTAGGCCAAGTGTAGCAACTGTTTATGGAACTTTAGCTGACACAGTTGCTGTCAAAGTTGCCTGTCTAAATTTACATTGGTTTCTTGTAGTTTCAGCTTTTCACACATAAATTTCAATTATGTCAGAGTATCCTCCTGATGCTGGCAAAAAAGATATTGCCTTCCGCTGAGCAAAGAAGACAACTACGCCATGACAAAGACACTAACAATACTTATAATAGGTGACACGGCAATGATAATAACAAAAAAATAATCATCACAAAATTGATCTTTGCCAACTGAAGACACAGCTCACATTTTGGATAGAAACTATATCACGTGAGTTGACACCTGCGTCAAGTCCATCAAGAAGCCCTTGGACATACTCGTAGAAGTACTCAGGATCATCACAAACGCAGAAAGCATGAACCTAAGCAGACCACCACGTCAGGTGAAGGCAAAATTTTGAAAATAAAGTGCAAACATACCAAGGCTTTAAAGAGAAAAAGTGAAGAGTGCATACCTTTGCTTTCAAGTTACCCAACAAGGAACCAATTGACAGACCTGCAATCGTACCCCCACTGAGAATCAAGAAGAACATGTCAATAATGTTGATATCAGAGCACTGACGGGTCAAACAAATGCTTCTGACATGAACTTCCAAAGCTTAGCCAAACTCTAATATAGCAGAGGCAGCCTTATTTCCTGGCCTATTGCCGAAACTCAAAATCGGTAGGAGCAGCTGAAAAGGATCTTCCCCATGCAATACACATTCGTCTCAGCCACATTTGAGCCTTGTGCATTCCATGCCCGACCAAGGCATGATAAAAATGTAAACGGATTGACCAAAAAACGTTGTGATAAAAATTGCATTTTTAAATAGACCAAAAACTAGAAAATGTGGCATAGTCAAATTAACTAAACTTCATGGTTTCAATAAATTAATTCATCCCGTACCTATATCACCCTTCAGCTGGAACCATGGATCAGACAAGGCTTGCGTTTTAATTTCAGACAATATAAACGGCCAGAAAGAGTAAAAGGCATCTATCTAGTGACAAGTAATGAGATGATGACAAATCTGTCATTTCTCTCAGACTAGCAAAGGTTTTTCCATTTAATTCGCTTTACATTTTTCTTATTATCATTTACTTTTTCTTTTATTAGCATAGACTGCTGATAAGGGAATGTAATAACCTTTCAGCAGGCATATTCACAGCGTCAGTCATGTTTTGACATCTAAATGTACATCATACTGCATAAACAAAGAAACGTGAGCAATTTTTTGCTTTCTAAGCTGCCAAAAAAAATATATAGAACTGAACCTGCCACAGGCCACAACAACATCATCAAACCCTTCTATACCCGGCACATTCTGGACTTGTTGCTCTATTTCTCTAATTGCTTGAATATATCCCCTACAAAGTAACAGTTTTACAAATGAGTTAGCGGTATCAAGCCAGCTTTTCTCACTATGTCTACTGGCATTGAATTTAATCCTGTGAGATACATTAAAAAAAAAAAAAAAACTTAAAAACAATAAGTAATAATCAGAAGAAGAGGGCCAGGTAATTACTATCAGAACTATGTAGAAATAGAAGTACAATTACACATATACCTGTACAAATACTGTACATACATAATATTAATATATGGGATTGACTACAAAGAGACCTTAACTCCCGTGGCAAAGTTGAATTCTATAAGAGTACTACTGTCGTTAGCAGCTTGTCTTGACTGTCCCCTTCTCTAGCTAGATGTAAAAAGATGCCTTCTTAAATTGTGATACACACGAAGAAGTATATATGGATATACGCACTAGAGTTTGAGAAGAGCATAGGCATGGTATGTAAGCTGAAGAAGTCCCTCTATGGGTTAAAGCAGTCACCTAGAGAATGGTTTGGTAAATTCACAAGCTGTCAAGGCCCGTAGGCTTCATCAAGCTCATTTTGATCATACTATGTTTGACAAACTGCATACAATGGGAAGCGTGCCATATTAATTGTGTACGTGGATGATATAATTATTACTAGAGACGACCACACTAAGATTGAACTGTAAAAGGACTATCTTTCCAGCGGATTTGAAATGAAAGACTTGGGTCATCTTCGACACTTTCTTGGAGTGGAGGCGGCAAAAATTGCCCTTGGGATTGTTGTATCTCAAAGAAAGTATGTACTCGATCTTTTAAGAGAGACTAGTAGGATTGGATGTAGACCTGCTGACACGCTTAGGGAGCCAAACAACAAACTAAGGTGTGATGAAGGGAACAAGGTGGACCAGGGACAATATCTTAAAAGACGCCAAGCAGAGGGTTATTATTTCAGAAGAAAAAGACAGAGAGAAGTGTACATGGACGAAGACTGGATAGACTTACAAGGTCAACCTCAGGATATTGCATCTATATGGGGCAATCTGGTTACCTAGCGAACTAAGAAGCAACCAGTGGTCGCGAGGAGCAGTGCTGAGGCAGAATTCCGTGCCCTGACACATGGAGTATGTGATGGTATTTGGCTGAGGAGACGGCTAGAGAGTTGAGAATATCCAAGGGAGTCCCTACAAAGCCCCTGTAGGACCTGTAAGGCACAACTAGAAGGGGGGTTGAATAGTGGGTGTGTAAAATTTGGTTTTTAAAATATTTTGACTCAAAAACCCAACTTCTGAAAACAATTTGTGTTTTCAGATCCTGTTTTGAAATATTTGAAAGACCAGGTTATAAGCCTTCAAAAATTCTGAAATTTGGAGAGATTCTACTCAGATGTTTTGAGTATCCCCTAAAAATTTCAGATCAAAACTCAACCTCTAACCCCTTGAAAAATCGCTTGTGGTCAGATTGCGCAAATCTGCCAGAAACAGTAGTCTGATTTGAAAAATTTATCCCGATTAATCCGTAACTCCAAATGGTCTGAATATTTAATGACAAACCCCTTAAGCTATGTATTTTATTGGGTTGAAACAGTTTTGAAAAATTTCTTTGAAAAGTATGTCAAATACGTTGATGTTCTTAACCTTTGCAACTCTGAAAATCAGATTGCACTAGTCTCAGAACTATTAACGTTTGATTGACTTACACTTATCCAAATGGGTTGAAACTTGCTCCAAGTGAAACTTAAAAGGTGTGGCTATGTTTCGGGAAAATTTTACGATTTTTCAAATTCGTTTGATATTTTTACTATTGCAATGAAAACGACGCAAAGTGCTGAAAACTGAAAGTAAAGTTCTGAAAGTAATAACAACAAGAATTTTATACTGGTTCGGTTAACACAACCTACTCACGTCTTCGAGGAGACCTTCCTCGGTTCTCGCTAATCACAAAATAACACCTTACCACAAGGGTTGCTGGAGTTACACACCAACTCCAACCCTTTACACAAACGTTACACGCAATCACACCTTTCACGAACACCACCACCGAACGGATGAAGGTTTGATCACACCTTGATCAACCTTTTACAATTTAAACATATATGGTTCAATATGTTTGAATATAAGTACAATAGGCTTGAGAGAAGAAGAAAAAGGAAGAAATATAGAAGAAGAGAATAGAGGCTTCTTTGCTCTTGATGGAATATGAGAGTAGCCTTGACTTTTCTTTGCTCTCTTCTCTTCTTTTTATCACAACATGGCCGCCCCCTTTAGGTCTTCCAACACCTTGAGAATTCTCTTTAATGCCCTTGGAAGATTGCCTTGTGTAGATATGACACCATCTTGCTCACTTGACACAATATGATTGGATGGATGACTCATTGCTTACTTGGCACTTGATGATTGGTCCATCTTTTCATCACTTAGTGTGCTGTAAAAATCTAAGATTAACTTGCAAAACATGTGCCAAAAAGAATTTAGCACACTACCAAATAATCACCATTCAATCCTATAGGATCTGCAAGGCACCACTAGAAGGGGGGTTGAATAGTGGGTGCGGAAAATGTGGTTTTTAAAATTAGTTTGAACCAAAAACCCAACTTCTGAAAACAGTTTCTGTTTTCAGGACCAGTTTTAAAACGTTTTTAAAACCAGGTTGTAGGTCTTCAAAAATTCTGAAATTTTGAGAGAACTTAGCCTCAGATGTTATAAGTGTCTCCTAAAAATTTCAGATTTAAATTCAACCTTTAACCCCTTCAAAAATCGTTGGTGGTCAGATTGCGTGAATCTGCCAGAAACGGTAGACTGTTTTGAAAATTTTATTCCTATTTGTACGTGACTCCAAATGCTCTGAAATTTTAACCACTAACCCCTTATATGTTATATTTAAATGGGTTGAAACAGTTTTGAAAAATTCTTTTGGGAAGTTAGTCAAATACGATCAAAGTCTCGACCTTTGCAAGCCTGAAAATCAGACTGCACTAGTCTCAGAACTTTGGACATTTGAATGACTTATACTAGTCCAAAAGGGTTGAAACTTGCACCAAAAGAACCTTAAAACGTGTAGCTATGTTTTCTGAAAGTTTCGTAATTTTTGAAATCCGTTTACTATTTTTACGAGCATGATCAAAAAGGATAAACAATGCTGAAACTGAAAGTAGATGCTGAAAGTAAATGACATCAAGAATTTTATACTGGTTCGGTTATCAACAACCTACTCCAGTCTTCGAGGAACACCTTCCTCAGTTCACACTAATCACACAACTCAAAAACACCTTACCACAGGGTTGATGGAGTTACACACCAACTCCAACCCTTTACAAACCTTGTACGTGAATACAATGCACACGAACACCACCACCTTGCAAGATTGAAGATTGATCACATCTTGATCAATCTTTTACAAAGATAAAGAATGTGTGGTGGTCTAAGATAAGCCTATTCAAGAATATGAATATAATTACAATAGGCTTTTAGAAAGAAGAAAGAAAGAGAGTGTAGAAGAAGAAGGCTAGAACACTTTTGATATTTGAATTTTGCAACTCTTGTTCTTGTCTTTGTTTGCTCTTCTTCTCTCCATTTTAATCATCATGGCCGCCCCCTTTGGTGTTCTCCCCCTCTGAAAAATTGTCTTCTAAGTCCTTGGGAGAATGTGTGGCATCATTGTGACATGATCTTGCTTACTTGGCATGTTCTCATTGGATGATCATTAAGCTCTTGCTTACTTGGCAGTTCATGATTGGTTGAATGTTGTCATCATTTGATGACTTGAAAAATCTGAGAATACCACTTAAAACATGTGCCAAAATCATCATAAAATAGTTGCCAAAATTCACAACATTATCACATAAAGTTAGCAAGATAATTTTGTCACAAAAATGGTGAAAAATTCGGCCATAATGACAAATGCACATGCTGAAATTTCAGCATGTGTTACATACACTTTTTGTTCAAAATATTTCCTATTTAGCATTGTTTTAATTCAAGAAATCCATCTCCATTTAGTACAAGACATCTTCCTCAATTTTGGAATTAAAATTATACATCACATAGGCCAAAAAATCGGCCATATCCATTACTACACATGCTGAAATTTTCAGCATGTGTGATATTCAAATATATCACAATTTTAATTCCATAACTTATTCAAATTACTTCCAAATTATCTTCCAATTAATCCACCTTAATCAAGAAACAAAATAAGAGCCATTAAGATGCTAAAAACATCCAGCCATTAGCACACATGCTGAATTTTCAGCATGTGTCACAATTGTAACAAAATTTGAAACATTACCTTGTGTAGCTTCTTTCTTTAAAATCACCAACATTGTGTGATTGATTCTTGACCAATCAAGATGCCAATAAGGCTCCACATATGCTCCATCTCAGCTGTATAGGCGTGTATGATATGTATATACATGTGCTGAATTTCATTTTTGCTAGCTTTGTAAAATAGTGCACATTAAAAAATACACACATGTTATATTCCAATCAGCCCTTAATTTAATTTTCTAAAACACTTTAAGATGTATGACATATGTAAAAAGTGTCTAGATACATGTCGTATGATGTGCCAAAAACGTTCCATGCGTTGTGTACGTAGAAAACCGAATTTTCGATGTTTATCGATTACTCGATTTTTCTCTAATTAAATTCCAACTTTTTGCACATGTTATATATATTATGTTACACATAATATATATATAATATATACTTTAATTCTCAGCACTCAGCTGGTCTAAAGTGGCGCCTAGACATGTGACAAAATTGAAATTGGAATCTCCACAATGTGGCCTTAATGTGGGGTGATTTGTGTGTGCCAACATGGAATGATTTTATGGCTGAAAATATCATCATAGCCACGAAATTAATAATGATTTTTGAGGTGTAGGGGCTGGCCATCTATTTATGGCAAGTACGTGACACGTTGGCGAAGTTTCGGTATTCGCCCGATACGACAATTTTCGGTTTAGAACCTTTTAACGTGTCGTATTTAATTTGTCATCACCATGACTTGTATCATATGATATAAGACCTGAATATACTCATAAATATGAGTTAAGTATGGTGGTGTGACGTTAACGTACGTACGTAAAATATATAACGTGTCGGTAGTACGTTGGAATACATGTGTATGTGCCTTTTTCAAAAAATCTGAAAATATATATTTATATATGTATGTAGGCGTGTATATGAGTGATAAATAAGGAGGAGGAGACTTTCCTTTCTTAGCCTTGTTGCCTTTGTGCCTTTTCCAAATGTAGCTTCCTTTAATGAACTACTTAGTTTAATTAACTAAGTACTTCACTTAATGAACTAGTTTAGTTCATTAATGGTGGCACCTGAAAATAGTATAAACACAACAAATGTGTGCCATTTGATGTAAGCTTTAAAGCTTCATGGCTTGTTAGTACGGCAACATAATATATGAATTATATAAGGCAAGTAATATGCGATATATCATGCACATTTATCTCACGCACGTTTTTAAGCACATTTAAATCATGTATTTGAAAATCACTCAAACCCCTTTTTCTCTACAAATCCCTTCAATTTTGGGATGCAAATTAAGGACAAAATAATAGTAAATTCGGGCACCATTCACATGTTCTGAAAATTTTCAGCATGTGTTGCATTTTTAAAATCTTTCCTTGTGTGTTGCCCTCTTCAAAGTCACCTATCATGTGTGGCTTATTTTCCACCAATTAAAGTGCCAAATAAGCTCCATCTAGGCTCCAACAAAGCTGAAAATGGTGTGTGAAATTCCTGCACATGTGCTGATTTTCCTCTTGGTAAACTTTGTCAAATAATGCACAATATTCACACATATATGGTAAATTATAATCAGCCCTAATTTGAATTTTCTAGAACACTTTAACATGTCTTGAATGTGTAAAAAGTGTCTAGATACATGTTACATCTCATGCCAAAAAACGTTCCATGTGTTATGTTCGTAGAAAACCGAATTTTCGACTTTTGTCGATTACGCGATTTTTCTCCGATTAAATTCAAACTTTTTTGCACATGTTATATATATTATGTCACACATAATATACATAAAATAAATTAAATATTTAGCTCATAAGGCTGTTTGAAATGGCGCCCACATGTGACAAAAAATTGAATTTGAAATCTCCCCAATTTGTCCTTAATTGAGGGTGATTTGTGTATGCCAACATGGAATGATTTCATGACTGAGTATACCATGTGAGCCACGAAATTTGTGGCCATTTTTGAAGTTTAGGGGCTGGCCATCTATATATGGCAAGTACGTGACACGTTGGCGAAGTTTCGGTTGTCACCCGATACGACAATTTTTGGTTTACAACTTTGTAACGTGTTGTAATAATTTTGTCAACACCATAACTTATATCATATAATATAAGACCTGAATATACTCATAAATATGAGGTAAGTATAGTGGTTTGACGTTGACGTACGTTTGTAATATATGAACGTGTCGGTAGTGCGTCGGAATACATGTGTATTGTGTCTTTTTTAAAAATCTGAATATATATATATATATATATATATATATATATATATAATATAAAAACGTGTGAATAGATGTAGAAGGAGTTTCCATGTTTGTTGCCATTATGCATTCTCCAAATATATCTCCATTTAATGAACTACTGAGTTCATTTAACTAAGTATTTCACTTAATGAACTAGTTTAGTTCATTAATGGTGGCACCTGAAAATAGTTCAAACACAACAAATGTTTGCCATTTGAAGTAAGCTTTAAAGCTTCATGGTTTGTTAGTACGGCAACATTATATATAAAGTATACAAGGCAAGTTTGTCGCAAAAACGTGTCAAGTAATAAATTGTGTCATGCATTTCTTAAACACGCGTTATTTAAATCATGCATTTTGTGAATCACTCAAACTCTTTTTCTAAACAGCCCCGTTGTGATAATACAGCTGCAGTCAGTAGTACCTTCAATCCAGCCCATCACAACCAGACAAAGCATGTAAAGGTGGATTGTCATTTTATTCGAGAAAAATGGATGATGAAAGCTTTTGCATGACATATATCCTAACCAAGCAACAAATAGCTGACATCTTAACCAAAGGTCTCCAAGAGCCGAACTTTGAGGACCTTATCACAAGCTGGAAATTACTAACATCTATATTCCAGCTTGAGGGGTATTAGAATATATGTTTGTTAAGATATATGGTTATGATAGGAGATACGATTATGATGTAATATAGATTGTAGAATATACTACATGTTAGGAAATCAACGAGATCACTGCTATCAAAAACGCGCAGCAGAAAAACTCGATTTTTGATTTCCTACCAAGGATCCATGTTGTTTGTTTAATTCAATGAAATAGATTCAAAAACTAACCTCTTGAAGATTCGAAATCTGTAGACGAAGGAGGTGCGATGATACCATCACCCTATGTAGGTGTCCACACGAATGCTCCCGCTGGAGTGAAACTGTAGATGAAGGAGGTGCGATGATACAATCATCTTTTGTCGATATCCACACGAATGCTTCCACTAGAGTGCTAGCTCTCTAGAACGGCTGAAATAACTTGTTTTTCTCGAAAAACAAGTTATGGTTTACTGATTTTCGTCTCTCCAATCACCATTACGTGATATAGCAATATGTATGTATGTATGTATATATATATATATATATATATATATATATATATATATATATATAAACCTTAAAATCTGATTCAAAATTGGACTGGTTAAGGCCAATCAAAATTCATATCAGATATGAATTCTGTTGATAATATCCAATAATATATAAATATATTTAAAAACAGAAAATAATAATAATAATAATAATAATAATAATAATAATAATAATAATAATAATAATAATAATAATAATAATAATAATAATAATAATGATGATGATAATAACAATAATAATAATAATCATTAATATCTAATATTGATATTATTAATTTTACTAATATTAATCTCAGCCCATAAGCATTCTTGTGTGTGACCCGATAGGCACATATTAATTGGCAGTCAGTTAAATCTCTATTAAACCAACAAGTCGTAATTGGCCTCTAGCGAGGCATTACGACTACCCAATTAATACGAGTAAAGTCCAACTAGCCTAACAATAGTACATGTATTAATCTCTGTGTCGCACGATATCTAGTTTGAATATAAGTCATGGTCAGCGTCATACTTATATTGTTTAAACGTATGATTAATCGATCTCCAAGTAGACTGATAAAACAAATGATATTTATCACACTGTCACTTCATTGCACGGCCATGCATTTCACTGTCTCACTAATCGAGCGACCCAAAAGATCTCTCTCTCAAAAGAAAGGTACAAATCCATCTTGATTGTTCAATATCCTCTACATGATTTCTATCATATTCAATCATTACCTTTATTATTATCTAGTTATGGATAATGTTTGATCATGTCAAAATATAATAGTCCTTATGTTGAAAACTATGACAATCTCAAGTCTAAGGATTAAAACATAACTATCATGAGATTTATTTATGACGCTAATCCATGCAGTAATCTCATGATTGGTCTATCCAATACATTGTTCTTTAACAAGTTGTATCATCATACACATAATCATCTCATGATTATCAAATCAATACTCATGCTTCTTATAGATTATTTTATCTTTATAACAATAATGAACCAGGGACATATATCAGAATTGTGTAACATACTAACCAACAATAATGATAATAAAACATCTTTATTAATAATAAATGTATAACATAAACATCCAAATCAATGGCCTAAGGCACATATACTAACACTACCTTGATTAGGAGAATATCATATGAGCTCATAGGATCTCCTTGGATAGGATAGAATCAAGGGAGTTAAGATGTAAATAATTAATCCCTACAATCATGGGATTTGATATTGGCTAGATTGATGTATTTATGCCAACGCTGCACATAAATAAAAGATTTATCTCTTTCTTCTCCGTTTACTCATTTGCCTACCAAGTTTCAACACCTCTATTTGGTCATGTTCCAGTGTCACAATTGTGGCCAAAAGTTTTACATTTTGCACACTGGATTGGCATCCACTCATAGGTTACTTCTTGTCAAAAATCCTTTTCATATTCATCTATCAACTTAAGATTGCTAGGAAGGTCATCATCTGCTTTAATTTCCACGTAGATGAGGCATATGCAACTCTAATGGAGTCGTAATGGGCCTTTCCATGAAGATACACTTTCTAATCAATGTTCCCATTCTACCCAGTGTAATAGGGTTGAAGTACTGCAGTTTGTGGAAGGGGGACGAATCCAAACTGGAATGACATTCAATTTCAGTTTCTCAATTCTCTTCTCTGGGTTCCAAAATTAGAGAAACAAAACTCTATTACCAAAAGGTAAGGCAGATAGATCCAATATTTATTGCTTGCTAGCTTCAAATTAGAAGCTGGATATAAAAAGATCCTCTACGAGCTTCTGCATTTCCAAAAGACCTTTATTGCTCCATTTTTCCTGCAAAACTAATCAGATTGTAGAAAGAAGTGCTATTTCCAGGCACCTGACCAGCAAGAGTAATATCCCACTTGAAATTGTCATCGCTGACTCCTTGAGTGGGGGATTGCGACAAATTTCTCGCCTTTACCGAATTTGTATGAGTAGGATTGAAGGATAAATGATTCTTCTGGTTTGAAATCAGGGCTTGAGCAGACTTGTCCAAGCCAATTTCACACATACAAGGCTTTGCATGTTACAGAAGATATGGCCATTTTGAAGCAAGAAGAACAATGGTGGAGTACTCCGACACTTATTGTGTTGGCTGGAGAAGCCCCTTTTTGGTTGGAAAAGACTCTTCAAGGTTGGGTTGGATGTTACGAGGAGAGAGAAAGAAAAGAGAGGAAGATTTAGGCGGAGCAGTCATATTGGGTGGCTCAGATGTGATGAAGATGGACGTCGAAAAGGAGAGAGAAAGAAAGAAAATATAGGTGACTTACAACAGTGAATCTCAAGACTAATGCCAACCTGATGTCCAATTCCAAACAGTCAAAAAATAACTCCATCTAAGTAGAACTGAAAACACGGTAAAGGGAAACTAGGTTTGTAGACTTTAGCACCAAGACAATACAAACTCCACATAGCTTTTCCTACTTAATGCCAAAAGATGTTAATGTCGTCCATAACAGGTGCCCGGTATATAGTATAGTAGAAACAAAGGCAAAAGTGCAACTGATCCTTCAGATATTTGATATAAAAGACCCCAAATCCCCAACCACTGCAAGGTACACAATATGTAGCACAGTAGGACCCAAAACAAAAGTTGCAACTGATGATATTGAGATGCTTTCTCCCCAGCAAGTTGGGAGATGGAACAGCTCTTGGTAGAGTTCCAAACTACAAACTGAGACCAGACAAAACAGAAGAAAAATGGATCGAGTGTGCCATAGAGTGAGCCTGGAATATGAGGCATAAGCATGTAAGAGCAAGCCTTCAGAAGTCAATTTTCTGGAGTTGAAGGCAGACGGCTGGAAACTGTAGATGTGGTTCTTACTTGATTGGTGATATTGAAGCAGATGAGTATAGCAGTTAAACCATTTTTGAAATACTATGAAAAGTTGGCGTCTATTACCAGGATCTTGCGATTTCTTTTGTCGATCTTGGAGTTGGTGAAACCATCGTCTCCCATTGCTGGCAAAGAAGATGCACAAGCAAGAAATTTTGTTTTCCACATTTGATGCTTTATTTCTTCTTCGCTCTTTCTTAGGTGAGGATGCACCCGAGAAACGAAGGGGGGGAGAGGGAGGAAAGATGGCGCCAGGGACATGACTGCATGTGATCAGATACTATTATATTCACGTAAATCTTGCAAGCGCCATGTGTCAAGCAAGTTCAGATTAAACTGTTATTTTTACCATAATGATCTGGATGTACGACCATGTATATACTCGTATATGAGTATCAAGTTTCACCCTTCAGAAAACCTCTTCGTGTTTTTTACGTGGTTTTTCTTAGTCCACAAGTAAAACGTATTGTCATTAGTGACAATGATAGTGGATCATGTGATGGCGTCAGCAGCAACTTAAATTTGTGGCGTTAATGTTAGACTAATTTGGATAGACAAAAGCAGTCAAAATAACAAAACTTCTAATTTACTTGTAGGGTGACAATACCATTTAAAAAATTCCCAAGAATTGTACAGAAGGCAAAATGATATAAACGAATGGAGTCTAACAACTCAAAGCTCACAACAAAAGTTGGATCTTCCAACATAGTCACAGTAGACAATACTCACTCACTAGTGATCCACACATAGCCTTCAAAACAAAAGGGAATCGAGGAAAATACAAAACCAGAGTGAAAAAATAAATGCATAAATAAAAGGCACAACGGCATACTAACAAATGAAAATTAGGCAGTGCAGAAGCAGGAAACCAAAAAGTAAAGTCCCGCCCATTAAGGGGATAGTTATGAAAATTGATAGGCAGATGACAAGGAAAAATTTATGAAGCAAGGACATCATCTAATACTAACTTTACCTTTTCAATTAGAAAATTGCAGAAAGCTTCCTTGCTTCCTATGCATATCCATATTTAATGAAGATAGTAGAAGCTAGTTTTGAGGTCATAAACACTTAAGAGTCAAACTACATTGAAGGATCTGCAAGTCTTTCACTTCCATGATTTTCCAACAAAGGAGTTTACTGTAATCGGTTCAACAACTTGATCCAAGCAAAGCAATACAGGTTGGACAATTACTGATCTTCTCTCTGTCTGATTTTATATTTTGTTACAGACGCCTTACAGGGAAGGAATCTGAAAGGAAGGTTGCTGATCTTCTGGGATCACTGACGGCTGATAGATTTGGTAGGATCACTTTACTCTGCATTTAATTATTTCTTTTTTCATGCACTCTGATGGGCTGCATTATCTCCATGATTCCAGTGATCTTTAGTACGTTTTGAAGGTATTTTGGGTAGGTTAGCTTTTGTATTTCATCTTGTAACCTCAAGGCCTATTTAAACAGGCAATGATGAATGAAAGATATGCGTATTTGTTAAATATTTTCTGTTCTGAAGAGCAAGATAGAGTTTGATGAGCCTGCAATGCGAATTCATCGAGGGCATTTGAAAGGCATCTAGACCCATGACTAGATCCTCGACCAAGGAAGAATTCTAACACCGAAAATCATTATCGTAATGGACAAATGAGGCCTGTGCAAGTGTAGGAATAGACACATTTGTTTTTGTTTTTCTATACATACTTTTCACTGGTTCATTGCAGTGGAGAGGCTCTGCAGAATTATTTCCCAAATGACCATCAAATTTCATGATTCATCCCAACCAAGAGATCAAGAGACTGTGTAAGGTTTAACGAAAACAGAACTAAAACATACCAGGTCCCTAAAGAGTCAGATCCACCAACAGGAATGACATATGGCCTTCTGCCTTCATTTACTAACTTTTCTTTCAAAATATTAGTTAGTGCCTGAGATTAGATACACGGGAATGAAAATAAATAATCAAGTAGCAGAAAGGTATTCAGTTATATGTAAACAGCCATCATATTTCAGCAACTAAGTTCGATTGGAGCCTCAATTTCTGCTCAACATTGTTTCCCCAAGAAATTTTTGTCAATGCAGGTACAGTAAATGTCGCTCAATTGTAAAATTCACAGTTAGAAGGCCCAAAATACTATAAAGGCAGTAGCAAAATACCAAAATCAAAGTGGAGAATGAATAGTTTACTAAAATGATTAGACATATCAGTTGTGCAGAAAAGCTAAATATAACTCAAGCCTATTCCTAAGTCCTCTGTGCCCTGAGAAAATCAACAAACATCATACATCTCATGCACGCTTTTCTTGAAAATTGCTGCATCTTTGATGTGTATATGATATTTTCTGTTGATATGGCAGTTAGACAGGAAAAAAATTCAACATTTTCATTTCAGGGAACTGATGTAGCCGAAGTGATTAAAATTTGAAGCTGCCCTAGAGTGATTTGGGGCAGATCTCCTACTAACCCCTCCCCCCCCCCCTCTCTTCTTCAAGAAAACAGGGGAGGAAATCAAGTATAAGAAAATACTAACTAGAAATCCAAAGAATTCATAAGGCTCCCTGTATTTGTAAGTTTGAGATTTTTCATATAGTACTTCAAGATGTGTCACAAACATTTGTTCTCTACACCATATTAACTTGTAGACTATGGTAGCATACCCACCCCAGTAAAAGGTAAAAATACAACTATAAAGAACTGGCAGAGAGGTAATACATCATGGTCACAAAAGGGCTGAATTAAAGGGGGTTGAGCATGCCAGGTTGCCAAGAAATATTCCTTTTTTTTTTTTGTAAGTCGAGAAATATTTCTTATAGAATACATAATACAATAAAACACAAAAACCATGGAAAAACCACCTACATGCCTGCAGTAGTGTCTTAGAGAGACGTTTATGTAATATAAGACGTTTACTGACATGCATTCAGTAGCATATCAAACTGTCATGTACATGCATAGTTCGTTAAGCCAAAATCAGTAGGCTCTGAACAATGCTCGTTGTCAGAAACTTAGGAAGATTATGGCTTCAAACAGAAGCTTGGCCACCACATGGATGAACTAAGAAAAGAAGAAGCTTAGCATCATATGAACTAAAGTGAGGCAAAGATGGCCTACCACACTCCCAATATTTGCATACTCCTCTTTAGAAACAAGATCAATGTGTGCTCCAACTAAACGTTCAACAAGGAGATTTCCAGTCAACCCAGGATCATTATCCACAAGAACCTACAGCATAAAAGAGGTTATTCCAACACACAAGCCATTGAATGATGAAACAACTTCAAGTCAGAATACTGAAGGACGAAAACGACTCACCTTGGAAGTACGTAGTATAAGATAGCAGTCAAGATTTAAGTACTTGGCAGCAACCGCTGTAGCACGGCAATGGTTACTCTGGATTCCTCCAATAGTGATAAGGCAATCTGCTCCAGCAGCGACAGCATCTGCTAGCAAAAATTCAAGTTTCCGGACCTTGTTACCACTTAGTTGCATTCCTGAAAGATCATCACGCTATACAATGGCAAATATTTTCAGTAAGAGAGAGGAATTATTGGGGCAAAATAGCAGAGTCTACATGTAAAAATTAGACATTTGACCAGTCACTGAAGCAGGCATATACATGCAATCAATTTTCGAGAACCTAGCAATCACATCATGCGTCTTAAAGTATTTAATTGAAAAGAGTGTAAGGCAAGAAAGTTCTATAATTTTTTCAGTATTCAATGAAGCAAACATACAAGAGATTAAAACAGCATTATGCGCTAAAAGAGCAACGAAAGCAATTGAAGAACTTTTTACTTATTTTTCAAAACAAAATAATCACAGAAAATGACAGACATGTTTTTTGTATTTTCAAGCAGTAGACTTTTCAATCATTTTTATCCCTGTATCCTATTCTTTGCAAAAACCCGTAGGTCTAGCAGCTAAGTAGCAATTTTCCTCCACACGACTCGAGTTCGAATCCCTTCAAAAAAAGAAAAAAAGGCGTGTAATGTGAATGCAGGAAATGCAACAAGTTAATCTCAAGTGAGCAGAAAATCATCTAAAGGGTCTCAAAGCATAAGTACTTGTTACCAGTAAGCAGTTTCTTGTTATTAAATTGCTTCATTAACAAGACATAACCAGCGGGAAAACTTCCAAGACTAAATTAATGCCACTTCACCTTTGCAATGTAACTCCTTTTCATTCATTTAGTTTTTACCTGTAACTTTTACCCATTACCGATTTCCTTCGATGTGTAACCATTCTGAGTCTCTGGTGGACTTTCATTACCTAGTTCAGCTCAGGGCTATAAATAATTCTTAGCTAACTCAAACCTTTGGCGTTTGGGTTGCCACTTCTTACAACAACCAGGTGTTCACCCACATTTGTCAACAGCATCTTCTAGAAATAGCTTCATGGCATCAATAATATCCACATTACAGCTGATCAAATCAAGCTTACAGTAGCTAAAAGAGTTCCTAAAACAAGTTCTTCATCACCAATGCTACATCTAACAGTAGTCGATTTAAAGTATTATAGCTCAGAAATATAAGAAGAAAGCTTATACAACCTCTCAGTAAGCCAAAACATTTCAATGCTTCCAGCTTAGAGTAAACAATGCAAAGGACTGCATTTCTTAAGCTTTATAACACAAGAAGAAACAGACACAAACTTCAAACGAATACAACATTACAAATTACCAATTATATGTGAGAGAAGACAGAAACAGAACCACGACCAATCCAAATTAAGAGAAACCCGTCCTTGTCAAATTTTAATTACAAAATTAGTAGTTCAATCCAACTCAGAACAAGAACGGACCACCAAAGACTGTTCTTGAACTCACTCGTCAAGAAAAGAATACTGGTGCTCAATTTTGGTTTGCTTTTGAATCTGAGCTGCAAGTTAAAAATATTTTCTTGTAGTTTAGATACGGACAAAAGATATACTCAACTAAACTCCAAGTCAGATAGACGAATTCGACCACAAGCACAACTAGAACATTTCTGTCATTATTATTCTCATCATTATTCTTTATCATTCTGTTAGCGTGTTGCCAACAACGAACAAAATAAATTACGTGAACCATACGGTACCTTCAACCAAACCTCCGTGTTTTGGGGCAAATTTGGAAGGTTCCACCTGTGAATTGGCGTTGGAAACTAATCCATGACGAAAAAACGCAAAGCAAAATTCAGTAGTCATCAAATTGATCCATTGTTATGAAAAAGAAAGACCAGGGTGGAATTATAGGATTCCAAATTACATGGCCTAGAGAGTAGACGTGAGATGGAATGGGTCTGAGATGTGACGCCCAAGAAGGGTGCTGATATGCCTTCTTTGCGAGGAAATTGGAGGTGGACTCTTTAGTCTGTGGTGCGTCCATAGCTATGAAAACTGATCGAGAAGATTTGGCTACTTGGATTGTGTGATTTGGAGTGGCGGTGCACGGCGGAGGAGATAGGTGCTGTGGTGGCGGAGGTTGAGGAGGGCCACTAGTGAAGGAGGATGCTATGTACAAACTGACGGACAACATTATTTGTGATGATTATTGCGCCAATAATCGAATCGCTTTACCCGGTAAGTGAAATCATGATGCATTCAATCATATTATTTAATATAAATATCTCGATAGGTCCACATATATATCCCAACAACTTTAAATTAGCATTATCAAAATCAACAAATGTATAGACAAAATAAGATCAAAATACCACAAATCAAAGAAATCTACCATGTAGTAACATGATCCAGAAAAACTTTAACCGACAATCCTTTAGTCATAAGATCAGCAACCAATGACTACATACTAACATGTCCAATTTTAACTTCTTCTTGTTTGACATGATTTGTAAACTTCAAATACTTTATGTTGATATGGTTACTGCGACTCCCACTTATTATTTTTTGCAAAGAACATAGGAGCTGAATTGTTGCAGAAAATCTTCATTGATCTATCAATAATATCGACAATTTTTATACCACTGATGAAATGTCTCATCCATAAAACTTGTGAAGTAGCTTCATAGTATGCAATACACTATGTCTCTATTGTGGATAAAGCAATAATGGATTGCTTCTTACTCTTCCAAGGTACAGCTCCTCTAGTAAGAAAAAAATGTATCCAGAAGTAGATTTACTTGTATCCACACAATCTGAGTAATCAGAATCAAAATATCTACTTGGAACATATTGGAAATGAGACACTCAAATTGTTTAAGATATAAGAGATTTGCTTGACGAACAGTAATCCAAATCACACATATCATATAACAATTTGATAGATTACGTTTATGTCTAGGTCAATTACAACTAAAGATATACACAAACTGATGAGGCTGAGATCCTCACCGGGTGGATCAGAGGTGATCCTTGCAGATTTTGGCTCATCACAAGCATCTTTGTGAATCTTGAAGAACGACGGATTGCAGAGCTTTAACCCCGACATGCGGCAGATTACATCTTACCCACGCATCTCAGGCTATGCAGACTTCCTCACAGCCTGAATCAAAGAACGAATGTACCAATATCACCGAGAACATAATAAACGAACCTCTGTAGTTTTTCGTACACACAAGAATCATGTACAGAATGTTGGATACAATCAATCCTGTACCAAGACGCAGTCGTACAATGTGTGCGTATGAAACAATAAAGTAACAAAATAAATCAAACCCGGGGCGAGTCGAGGACTCTGTCCTTAAGACGTATTGCTCCGGTATACTGTGCCCAACCGGTGTGAGCAATCGTCTCCCAGGATACAACGGGTACCTGTTCAGTTGAGCGGCACTGCTGAACTTGAACTACTTCGAACCTTCGAATGTCCTGACTTCTCCCGGACGTGATGCAAGCCTCGAATGCTATGAATGCAGAATGCTATGAAATGCTAGAGCAAGGTGTGTGAATAAATGCACCCTTAGCCCTCTTTATATAAGGGAGTCGGTTGGAGAACAAGGTACCGTGACCATTGGATCAAAACCGAAGTTTGATTTAGGCCGTTAGATGAAAACCTCCTATCTAGATTAGGAAGGTTTAATCTCAGCCTTTGGATTGAAGATAGATTAGCAGGTTTAAACCTGGAGCGTTAGATGGAAACCACATTCGATTGGGGTGGTTAGGACAGTTTAAATCTCGGCCGTTAGATTAAAGCTGCCTTCCCTGCCACTGTTAGATCAAACCAGATTGATCTTATCTTATATCGAAGGATACCGTTTGAATCAGATTTAAACAACCGTTCGATTTAAACCATAAACGAACGCCTTATCAAACTTAACCGTGTTTTGTTTAAACGTAACCGTGCAACCGCGTTTTCCATCCACTTTGAGAATTAATTTCTCATTCACCCATTTCAATTTCTCCAACAATCCCCCACATGAATGGAAATTAATGCAAATGTATATGCAGACTCTAAGGAGAAGTCAGACAAGAAAATATTGTATCAGAAGAGGTAGCTTCTGGCTTTGAACCTTTCATAGTGATGTACCATCGGTTTCATTGGCTAAATAGTGACTTGATGTCTTGAACTAGCCAGCCTTTGTTGTGAACCAAGACAACGATACTCACACAATATTTCCTTTAACACCCTTTTGGTTCTCATGGTTGTGTTTGTTTTGGCCATGAACAACCTGGTTTCAGAAAGTGTTTTAGAGAAATCTTGCCTCTTAAACTTTCTCATAGAAACGGCCCCACTTCACACTTACATAGGTGATTCCTATCAAGAGTATTCTGCCATACTCCACTTGATGTATCAAGATATAGGACATCATTAAAAGCCTTAGCTTACCCTAAAATCTCTGCAGATAGCACTTTTCTGTGACGGAATGAGTAAGTGCTCACTGAAGCTTCGTAACTTAGTTGTCCCATTGAACCAAGATTCTGGGATCTCCAGTCAACAAGGTTGGGTTACCATTACAAAGATTCTTGCATTATAGGCTTTAGTCGCATTCCGTTTGTCAATCTTGACATCTGATCTCTAGGCAAGCCTTTTGTAAGCGAATCCGCAAGATTCTCCATTGATTTTATATAATCTATGGAAATCACGCCATTAGAGATCAACTGTTTAATGGTGTTATTTCTTCGACGTATTTGTCGTGACTTACCATTATAGATGCTGCTTTGAGCACGTCCTATAGCTGACTGACTATCACAGTGTATGCTAATAGGAGCGATCGGCTTAGGCCAGCACGGAATATCTTCCAAGAAATTCCGAAGCCACTCAGCCTCTTCCTCAGCTTTGTCCAACGCTATGAACTCAGCTTCCATAGTGGACCGAGCTATGCACGTTTGTTTCGTGGATTTCCACGACACAGCAGCACCACCAACCGTGAACAAGTATCCACTGGTGGACTTTCGAGTCCTTACTGTCTGATATCCAATTTGCATCGCAATATCCTTCTAATACTGCTGGATATCTCGTGTAATGTAGTCCAAGATTCATTGTGTATTTCAGATACCTCATCACTCTGTTAAGAGCTTTCCAATGATCATCACTTGGATTACTGGTAAACCTGCTCAACTTGTTTACTGAACAAGCTAAGTCTGGTCTTGTACAATTCGTTATGTACATCAGACTCCCGATTACTTGAGAGTATTTCAACTGAGCTACAGGTTCGCCTCGATTTTTCCTTAAGTGTACACTTAAGTCAAGCGGGGTCTTTACTGGTTTCACATCAACCATATTAAACCGTTTTAGAACGGACTCAATATAGTGAGTTTGTGACAGTATGAGTCCCTCGGTCATCCTAGAAATTTTAATTCCTAGAATAACATTGGCAACTCCCATATCCTTCATATCAAAGTTTCTCGTCAACATTCTCTTTGTGTTTAAGAATGTCCCGAGTACTCCCCATGATTAGCATGTCATCTTCATATAGACATACTATCACATATGCATTCTGTGTGCTCTTAATGTAGACACACTTGTCACACTCGTTGATCATGAAACCATTAGCTAACATAGCTTGATCAAACTTCAAGTGCCACTGTTTAGGCGCTTGCTTAAGTCCGTACAATGATTTAACGAGTCTACAAACCTTAGACTCTTGTCCTGGAACCACAAACCCTTCGGGTTGTTTCATATAGATTTCTTCATCCAACTCACCATTCAGAAAAGCAGACTTCACATCCATCTGATGGATTTCCAAGTTATAGACTGCAGCAATCGCAACTAGCACCCTTATAGAAGTGATCCTAGTCACTGGTGAGTAGGTATCAAAAAAGTCAAAGCCTTCCTTCTGTCGATAGCCTTTAGCTACCAACCTGGCTTTATACTTTTCAATAGTCCCATCCTCTTTCAGTTTCTTCTTGAAAACCCACTTGCAACCAAGTGGTTTACTTCCAGGTGGAAGATCAACCAACTCCCAAGTGTGATTTTGAAGAATTGAATCTATTTCACTGTCGACTGCCTCTTTCCAGAATGGAGCTTCTGGAGTTGACATAGCCTCAGAAAAGTTCCTCGGCTCATTTTCTACCATATAAGTTAGAAAATCCGGTCCAAATGAAGTTGGCATTCTGGCACGCTTGCTTTGACGAAGCTCCTCATCTCCTTGAGGAGTCGCCTCACGCAATCGCTTACCAAATCTTGTTTCTTCTTGAATTTTGTCTTTCCTCGGAAAGACATCTTCAAAGAACACTGCATTCCTTGACTCCATGACAACGTTTTCATGTATGTCAGGAATATCCGACTTTTGCACCAAGAACTGATATGCACTACTGTTAGTTGCATAACCGATGAATATGCAATCAATTGTTTTAGGCCCAATTTTCACCTGTCTTGGTCTAGGTACAGCAACCTTCGCCAGACACCCCCACACTTTCAAGTATTTGTAACTAGGCTTGTAGCCTTTCCAAAGCTCGAATGGGGTTACATCCATCTTCTTAGATGGAATTCTATTTAAAATAACGTTGGCTGAGAGAATTGCTTCCCCCCACAAGTTCTGAGGTAAACCCGAACTTATCAACATAGCATTCATCATCTCCTTTAGAGTACGGTTCTTGCGTTCAGCAATACCATTCGATTGAGGTGAATATGGTGCAGTCGTTTGATGACTAATGCCATGTCCTGAACATAATTCATTAAACGGTGTATCATATTTTCCACCTCTATCACTACGAATTGTTTTAATTCGTTTGCTAAGTTGATTCTCAACTTCATTTTTATAATCCTTGAAAACATCAAGGGCCTCATCTTTGCTACTTAGCAAATATACATAACAGTATCGTGTGCAATCGTCGATAAAAGTTACAAAATACTTTTTACCACCTCTTGTTTGCACAAATTTTAAATCACACACATCGGTATGAATTAAATCCAAAGGTTCAGTGTTCCTTTCTATTGAAGGAAATGGCGCCTTTGCCATCTTCGCTTCAACACATATTTGACATTTTCCTTTATTACTAAAGTCCAATTTGGGCAATAAGTCAAGATTACTCATTCGTTGTATTGACTTGTAATTAACATGTCCCAAACGAAAATGCCATAAACAAGAAGACTCAAGCATGTAAGCAGAAGAGGAAGCAATTTTATTAGCCTCTGCGGGCAAATCTCTTTTGGGTACAATAGTGATGACATTCAATTTAAACATCCTATTCGACAAGTACCCCTTCCCCAAATACATGCCATTTTTTGAAAGAATAACTTTATTGGACTCTAACACTAGTCTAAAACCATGCATGACTAGAAGAGATCCAGATACTAAATTCTTCCGAATGTCAGGGACGTGCAGCACATTCTGCAGAGTCAGATGCTTCCGTGATGTGAGCTTCAGAACAACTTTGCCCTCGCCTTCGATCTTCGAGGAGGCCGAGTTCCCCATGTAAAGTTGTTCATTGTTCCCGGGCTGGTACTCCGTGAACATCTCTCTGATGGAGCAAACATGTCTAGTGGCGCCAGTATCAAGACACCATTCGCGTATGTTCCCCACAGCATTGCACTCTGAGACCACCGCACAGAGATTCAGATCATCCAATGCATCGACTATGTTGGCCTTTGCCTTGGACTGCTTCTTCTTGGGCTTTCTGCATTCATTGCTGACATGCCCCTGAATGCCACAATTGTAGCATTTCCCGCTGAACTTCTTGGCGATCTGCTTGCCTTTCTTGTTCACCCCAAGTTGGCCTTTCTTTTTCTTGGCCTCCGCAACATGGACCTTAGCCTGACCAGAGCTAGATTGTGGCGTTCTTTCAGATCTACGATTGTCCTCCTCAATGCGGAGTCGAACAATCAGATCTTCCAATGTAATCTCCTTTCTCTTGTGTTTGAGATAGCTTCTGAATTCCCTCCACGAAAGAGGTAGCTTCTCAATCACTGCAGCCACGACGAAAGATTCACTGAGCAACATGCCCTCCTCTTCCATCTCGGCAACCAACGTCTAAAGTTCCTCAACTTGAGAAACAACAGTGCGAGAATAAGACATTTTGAAATCCAGGAATTTGCCGACAATAAATTTCTTAGTGCCGGCATCTTCCGTACGGTATTTCTTTTCCAAAGCCTGCCACAAAGACTTTGCGGTTTTATGCGTGCAGTATAAACCATACAAGGAGTTGTCCAAACAACTCAGAATATGGCTCAAACAAACATAATTGTTGAAGTTCCATGCTTCAACAAAATGTTGGTTCTGCATATTCTGGGCTTGGTCCTCCAGCGGATCCACCATAGGCGGGTCCTCAGTCAGGAAGTTCGCCAACCCCACAGCAGTCAAGAAGAACAGCATCTTCTGCTGCCAACGTTTGAAGAAGCTTCCACTGAACTTCTCCGGTTTCTCCACTTGGGCCACTGCACGACCCTGTGCAGGGGGAGCATGTCTTGGCCCCAGCAGATGGTGCCATTGGAGCAGAACTCTGTATGTCTGCACCTTGAACCGAGCCTGAGCATGCGTTCTCCATCAGATTACTGTTCAGTTGATCAAAACGAATAGATTAGAACAGAATCAGATTTAAGAAAGGAGAAGAAGTAGACTGCAAATCAGTATGAATACTGCTTTTGCGTAAATAAAAAAACAGTACAGAAATAATTGAATAGGAATACGTCTTAAGATTGTTGGATACAATCAATCCTGTACCAAGACACAGTCGTACAATGTGTGCGTATGAAACAATAAAGTAACAAAATAAATCAAACCCGGGGCGAGTCGAGGACTCTGTCCTTAAGACGTATTGCTCCGGTATATTGTGCCCAACCGGTGTGAGCAATCGTCTCCCAGGATACAACGGGTACCTGTTCAGTTGAGCGGCACTGCTGAACTTGAACTACTTCGAACCTTCGAATGTCCTGACTTCTCCCAGACGTGATGCAAGCCTCGAATGCTATGAATGCAGAATGCTATGAAATGCTAGAGCAAGGTGTGTGAATAAATGCACCCTTAGCCCTCTTTATATAAGGGAGTCGGTTGGAGAACAAGGTACCGTGACCGTTGGATCAAAACCGAAGTTTGATTTAGGCCGTTAGATGAAAACCTCCTATCTAGATTAGGAAGCTTTAATCTCAGCCTTTGGATTGAAGATAGATTAACAGGTTTAAACATGGAGCGTTAGATGGAAACCACATTCGGTTGGGGTGGTTAGGACAGTTTAAATCTCGGCCGTTAGATTAAAGCTGCCTTCCCTGCCACCGTTAGATCAAACCAGATTGATCTTATCTTATATCGAAGGATACCGTTTGAATCAGATTTAAACAACCGTTCGATTTAAACCATAACCGAACGCCTTATCAAACTTAACCGCGTTTTGTTTAAACGTAACTATGCAACCGCGTTTTCCATCCACTTTGAGAATTAATTTCTCATTCACCCATTTCAATTTCTCCAACACAGAACACCAAACACACGTATTGATATTGTACAATCGATAGAAGAACAAGACAAAATATTCATATACTCCCCCATTGACTGGCGCATTATCATTAACTTGCTGTCTCTTTTGGAACTTGATGTTCTTCTACATTCTCGTTTGAGAAAATGGAAGGAAATGGGTTTGCGCAAGTTGTAAACTTGGTTAGCAACATATTTTAGGTTTAGTTATAATTAGTTTTCATTAATGACATGTGGAAACTAATGAACTCTTAATTATCTACGTAAAAAATAGATGATTGTAGGTTTTGGAATCACTCAATTACGATACCGGTTGAATGGAAAATTAATTCTAGAGACGAGAAATATAAAAACTTTGACTTATGTGTACTCCTAACACTTTGTGATCTCTTCCCAAATGCCATCTCATCTCACCCGGGTAATATGAATTCGAATGGCAAGGGATTGTGATCGAAACCTCTTGATAAACCAATAAAAAAAACTCCACTCATTGTAAAAAAAGGCGAATATAATATAATATATTATAAAAGAATTATCTACATGTATATATTTACTACATTATTTTCGGCCAAGAGTCTTCTTGAGCTTAAAAATTATTTTCATGTATATCATGTACACATACAAGTATAACAAATATACGTTAAGATATGAAAAATGATTATTTAGAATATCTTAGATATATATACGTAAAGTATATAAAATTTTTACAAGAATATATACATGTACATATTTTCGGCCACTTGACCTTTTGATGATAAAAATAACTTTATTATGTTGTATACATATGCATATATGGATAGTATATACGTTAAAGATATGAAATTAAATAAGTTTTGAATATTATATAACATATCATAAAATAATTTTATATATATGTACGCATATATATATATATATATATATATATATATATATATATATATATATATATATATATATATTCGGCCATTAGGCCTTTTATGCTAAAATGACTGTATTATGTTGTATACATATGTATATATGTAAAATATATATATTGTTGGAGATTGAAAAAGATAAATTTTAGATATGATATTGTAGGACCTGCAAGGCACCACTAGAAGAGGGAGAGGGTTGAATAGTGGGTGCGGAAAATGTGGTTTTTAAAATTGTTTTAAACCAAAAACCCAACTTCTGAAAACTGTTTCTGTTTTTAGGACTTGTTTTGAAACGTTTTGAAAACTAGGTTACAGGTCTTCAAAAATTCTGAAATTTGAAGAGATCTTAGTCTCAGGTGTTTTGAGTATCTCCTAAAAATTTCAGATTAAAATTCAACCTTTAATCACTTTAAAAATTGTTGGTGGTCAGATTGCGCAAATCTGCCAGAAACGGTAGTCTGATTTGAAAAATTAATTTCAATTAAACCGTGACTCCAAATGCTCTGAAAATTTAATGACTAACCCCTTATTAGGTTTATTTAATTGGGTTGAAACAGTTTTGAAAAATTGTTTTGGGAAGTTAGTCAAATACGTTCAAAGTCTCAACCTTTGCAAGCCTGAAAATCAGACTGCACTAGTCTCAAAACTTGTGACGTTTGGATGACTTATACTAGTCCAAAAGGGTTTACACTTGTTCCAAAAGAACCTTAAAACATGTGGCTATGTTTCCTGAAAGTTTCGTAATTTTTGAAATTCGTTTGCTATTTTTAAGAACGTGATAAAAATGATGCACTATGTTGGAAACTGAAAGCAAGTGCTGAAAGTAAAGAACACAAGGAATTTTATACTGGTTCGGTTAAATCAACCTACTCCAGTCTTCGAGGACACCTTCCTCGGTTAGCACTAATCACAAAACACAAATAACACCTTACCACACAGGGTTGATGGAGTTACACACCAACTCCAACCCTTTACAAACCTTGTATGTGACTACAATGATCACAAACACCACCACCTTGCGAGTGCAAGATTGATCACACCTTGATCAATCTTTTACAACAATAAAGAGTATATGGTGGTATGTAAGAAGTCTATTCAAGATGTATGAATATAAAAACAATAGGCTTTTAGAGAGAAGAAAGAAAGAAGTGTAGAAAGAAGAAGATGAAAAACGTTTTTAGCACTTTGAATTTGCAAGACTTGTCTTGTCTTTTGTTTGCTCTCCTCTTTCCTTTTTATCCAAGGTGGCCGCCCCCTATAGCCTTTTCTTCCTCTTAAAAATTATCTTCTAACTCCTTGGAAGAGTATATTGCATCATTGTGACATTTCTTTGCTTACTTGGCAACTCCTCATTGGATGATCATTAAGCTCTTGCTTACTTGGCTCTCATTGATTGGATGGAAGTTGTCATCATTTGATGACTAGATAAATCCTAACATGTGCCAATTAGCCATAAAAGTGTTGCCATAATTCACATAATAATTCCACATAATTAGCAAGACAAATATATCCATTTTCCTTGCAAAAAAAATCGGCCAACATTCTTTTCTACACATGCTAAAAGTTCAGCATGTGTGAAATTCACACTTTATTCAAATTATTGCCAAGTTTGCATTTGATTAATTCCTTGAAAATAAAGAAGAAATCAGTCAACATTTAATACATAACATTTCTACTAATTTTGGAATAAAAATTGGTCATCAAGAAGGCCACAAAATCGGCCACATGCATTACACACATGTTGAAATTTCAGCATGTGTGATATTGGAAAATATCGCTTGATTATTTCCATAATATATTTAAAACATTGTCATACTATCTTTCAATTAATCCACATAATTCAAAGTGGTAAATATGGCATAATTTAGTAGCAAAAATCGGCCAGCCATATTACACATGCTGAAATTTTCAACATGTGTCACAAATGTGACAAAGTTTGAAATGTTACCTTTTGTAGTTCCTTCCTTTATGTCACCAACCTTGTATACTTCATTCTTGGCCAATCAAGATGCCAACAAAGCTCCACATATACTCCAACAAGGCTGTCTAGACGTGTGATGATGAATATACATGTGATGAATTTTATTTTTGCAAACTTTGTAAAATAGAGCACATATAATTATACACATATGGTATATTCCAATCAGCCCTTAATTGATTTTTCTAGAACACTTTAGAATGTATGAAGTATGTAAAAAGTGTCTAGATACATGTTGTATGTCATGCCAAAAATGTTCCATGTGTCGTGTTCGTAGAAAACCGAATTTTCGACGTTTGTCGATTACTCGATTTTTCTCCGATTAAATTCCAACTTTTTGCACATGTTATATACATTATGTTACACATAATATATATAAATTAAACTTTAATATTCAGCACTTAGGGCTGAATTAAAGTTGCGCCTAATCATGTGACAAAAATTGAATTTGGAATCTCCACAATTTGTCCTTAATTTGGGGTGATTTGTGTGTGCCAACATGGAATGATTTTATGGCTGTATATACCATGTAAGACACGAAATTTGTGGCTATTTTTGAAGTGTAGGGGCTGGCCATCTATATATGGCAAGTACGTGACACGTTGGTGAAGTTTCGGTATTCACCTGATACGACAATTTTTGGTTTAGAACCTTTTAACGTGTCGTAATAAATTTGTCATCACCATGACTTATATCATATGATATAAGACCTGAATATACTCATAAATATGAGTTAAATATAGTGGTGTGACGTTAACGTACGTACGTAAGATATATAACATGTCGGTAGTACGTTGGAATATATGTGTATGTGTGTTTTTATAAAAAATATGAATATATACATATATATATATATATGTTAAAAACGTATATATATATATATGTTAAAAACGTATATATATAAAAAAAATATATGTTAAAAACGTGTAGTATGAGGGAGAAGAAGACTTTCCATTCTTCAATTTGTTGCCTTTGTGCCTTTTCCAAATATAGCTTCCTTTAATGAACTACTTAGTTTATTTAACTAAGTACTTCACTTAATGAACTAGTTTAGTTCATTAATGATGGCACCTGAAAATAGTTCAAACACAACAAATGCTTGCCATTTGATGTAAGCTTTAAAGCTTCATGACTCGTTAGTACGACAACATTATATATGAACTATATAAGGCAAGTTTTATGCAAAAACGTGTCATGTCATAAAATATGTCATGCATTTCTTTAATACACGTTATTTAAATCATGTATTTTGTAATCACTCAAACCCCCTTTTTCTCTACAGATATAATATATCACAAATTTGTTGAGAAAAAGAGTTTGAATGATTCACAAAATGCATGATTTAAATAACGTGTGTTAAAGAAATGCATGACACAATTTATTACTTGACACGTTTTTGCGACAAACTTGCCTTATATACTTTATATACAATGTTGCCGTACTAAAAAGCCATGAAGCTTTAAAGCTTACATCAAATGGCAAAAATTTGTTGTGTTTGAACTATTTTCAGGTGTCACCATTAATGAACTAAACTAGTTCATTAAGTGAAGTACTTAGTTAAATGAACTAAGTAGTTCATTAAATGGAGAAATATTTGGAGAAGGCATGAAGGAAACAAACATGGAAATAGAAAGTCTCCTCTCCTCTTTAAATCACACGCCTTATATATATATATTTAAATATATATATATATATATATTCAGATTTTTTTAAAAAGCACTATGCACATATATTCTAACGTATTACAGACACGTTGTATATATTACGAATGTACGTCAACGTCACACCACTATACTTACCTCATATTTATGAATATATTCAGGTCTTATATCATATGATATAAGTCATGATGATGACAAAATTATAATGACACGTTACAAGATTCTAAACCAAAAATTGTCATATCGGGTGACTACCAAAACTTCGCCAACGTGTCACGTACTTGCCATATATAGATGGCCAGCCCCTACACTTCAAAAATGGCCACAAATTTCGTGGCTAACATGGTACACTCAGCCATAAAATCATTCTATGTTGGCACACACAAATCACCCCCAATTAAGGCCAAATTGTGGAGATTTCAAATTCAACATTTTTGTCACATGTAGGCGTCAGTTTGATCAGCCATTAGAGCTGAATATTACAGTTATATTATGTATATTATGTGTGACATAATATATATAACATGTGCAAAAATTTTGAATTTAATCGAAGAAAAATCGCGTAATCGACAAAAATCGAAAATTGGGTTTTCTACGAACACAACACATGGAACGTTTTTGGCATGACACGTAACATGTATCGGGACAATTTTTACATATTCAATACATATTAAAGTGTTCTAGAAAATTCAAATTAGGGCTGATTATAATTTACCATATATGTGTGAATATTGTGCATTATTTGACAAAGTTTACAAAGAAAATTCAGCACATGTGCAGGAATTTCACACACCATTTTCAGCTTTGTTGGAGCCTAGATGGAGCTTATTTGAAACTTTAATTGATGGAAAATAAGCCACACATGATGGATGACTTTGAAGAGGGCAACACACAAGGAAAGATTTCAAAAATGCAACACATGCTGAAAATTTTCAGCACATGTGAATAGTGGCCGAATTTACTATTCATTTGTCCTTAATTTGCATCCCAAAATTGAAGGGATTCAATGGTGATATTTGGTAGTGTTTTGAATTCTTTTTGGCATATGTTTTTCAAGTTAATCTCAGATTTTTATAGCATATTAAATGGTGACAAGGTTAGACCAATCATGAAGTGCCAAATAAGCAAGGCCAAGATAATCATCCAATGAAGTGTTGTCAAGTAAGCAAGTTGATGTCACATTTACACAATGCATTCTTCCAAGGACTTAAAAGAAAATTCTCAAGATGGAAAAGAGCCCTAGGGGGCGGCCAAGGCTGATTAAAAGGAGAAGAGATGTAGCAAACAAAAGCAAGACAATTCTCATATTCTCTCAAGTACAAAAAGTGTCTTCCACTTTCTTCTTCTACCTTTCTTTCTTCTTCTCTCTCAAGCATATTATTCTTATATTCAAATATATTGAATAGGCTTTGTGTAGACCACCATACACGCTCATTGTTGTAAAAGGTTGATCAAGATGTGATCAATCCTTCATTCGTTCGGTGGTGGTGTTCGTGAAAGGTGTGATTACTTGTATTGATTGTCAAGGGTTGGAGTTGGTGTGTAACTCCATCAACCCTGTGTGGTAAGGTATTATTTTATGATTAGTGATAACCGAGGAAGGTGTCCTTGAAGACTGGAGTAGGTTATGTTAGCCGAACCAGTATAAAATTCTCGGTGTTATTACTTTCAGCACTTTACTTTCAGTTTTCAGCACTTTGCATCGTTTTCATTGCAAGAGTAAAAATATCAAACGACTTTCAAAAATTACCAAACTTTGCAGAACCATAGCCACACCTCTTAAGTTTCAGTTGGCGTAAGTTTCACCCCATTTGGATAAGTATAAGTCTATCAAACGTTAATAGTTCTGAGACTAGTGCAATCTGATTTTCAGACTTGTAAAGGTTGAGAACATTAACGTATTTGACATACTTACCAAAAGAATTTTCAAAACTGTTTCAACCCATTAAAATTCATATTTTAAGGGGGTTGTCATTAAATTTTTAGATCATTTGTAGTTACGGATTAATCGGAATAAACTATTTAAATCGGAGTACTGTTTCTGGCAGATTCGTACAATCTGACCACAAACGTATTTTCAAAGGGTTAGAGGTTGATTTTTAATCTGAAATGTTTAGGGGATACTCAGAACATATGAGAGTAGAATCTCTCCAAATTTCAGAATTTTTGAAGGCCTGTAACCTAGTGTTTCAAACGTTACAAAACAGGTCCTGAAAACAGAAACTGTTTTCAGAAGTTGGTTTTTGGATCAAAACATTTTAAAAGCCAAATTTTCCGCATCCACTATTCAACCCCCCTTCTAGTGGTGTCTTGCAGGTCCTACAAAATTAATTATGTACATGTATAATATACACACACACACACACATACATACTTGCATATTTCGGCCATGAGGCTTTTTGGAGGTTAAAAATATTTTTATATGTATTATGTGCAGATACAAGTATAATACATATGTTAAAATATGAAAAAGGGTTACTTAGAATATCTTAGATATATATATCTATGTAAAGCATATAAATTGTTTTACAAGTATACATACATATACATATACTCGGCCATTAGGCCCTTAATGATAAACTGATTTTATCACATTTACACACATGTATATATGTATGATGGATATGTTAAGTTATGAAATTCGTAGATGGTATATCATAGTATTATGAATTATATGTTCAATACACCTAAGTTATGGATTAGGAAATACATGTATAGTTTAGGTAGTAAGAAAGTATGGTTACGTATTTTCTTAAGTCATGAAAAGTAGACTATAAGTAAGTAAGTGATGTTACTAGTGGTAGTATGACCAAGATACCCTCAGTTGACCGAGTCTCATGCATCATGAAATGAAAGTTTGAAAAGGGACTTTATCACATTACATGTCTAAAAGTTCATATGTATGTGAATAATAAACGCGACACGATTGATTCCATCGACACACGATATGTTATGTTATGTTCGCTGGCGTGACATCGGTACCAGGGTGGTAGGTGTCAGGGGCATATGATTATGTTCAGGCTAAGTGTAACACCGGGTCTGGGACACAGGATCTCTGTCATGGCGCGTTACCGTTAGTACATGTACATATATTTATGATGTTTTATGTCATACATGTACTATATGGGAAATCAATCGGTATGTCGTGTGTTATTATTCTTATGAAAAGTGCTATAGCCAATTATGAAAATGTTATGTCTTCATGTTATGAAAATGTTATGTTATGCAAGTCATGGAAATTACGGCATGTGTATGGAAAGTCATGTTTTATGCATCATGTCATGACCATGTCACCTTAGGGTTATGATTAAGAATTCCTTAAGTTTATGATGGCACTACAATGGTCAACGTAGTGTTTACACATGAAAGTGTAGTATATGTAAGATATGCGAAGATGGTATAAGTATGGATTAGAAGCTAAGTATGGATACTATATGGTGTTACGGACTAAGTAGCATGGGATGATGTTATGTATGTTGTGAAATTTTCCTTATTTACCTGCTTTCAGTTACAGTTATGCTATACTGATTTAAAATGGAGACGTGCTTATTATATTTGATATTTATGGTTATTATATTTTGTCACCTCGTCTCCCCATGTATGATCCACATGTCGTATCTAGTAAGACTACTTGCTGAACGGTTAAAAGTTGGTTATCGCTCATACTTGCCTTATTTATCATTTTCCGGATAACAGGAATCACTTTACATGCTTGTTGAAGACAGGCTAGATAGACCATTGATAACGAAGAAATGTACCACCATATTCAGTAAGTCAAAGAGGAAGGGAAGGAGTGTATTTTCTCTTATTGTATGTGTATAAGTATGATCAACAAGAAAGCCATAACTGAAATGATAAGAAGGTCTTCCATCAATCATACAAAAGCCGCTTCAGAGGATTTTCAGTATTCTGTATATTATGACTTGTACAAATTATGATGTAGTGCATTGTATGTCGATTATGATTTGTTTATATTATGTTGCTTCCGCTTTCAATTCATTATTCATGTCGACATGCACATGTATAGTATCGACGCATTGTACTCATTGGAGTAGAGTACGGCGGATGCAACGAGCCGAAACCCTAGTTTCCAGGTGGTTGTAATTTAACCTTTAAAAAGTCGATTAAGGCTGCAATTTGAAAAATGGTTAAGTTAACCGTAAGGCTGCAAGCAGACCTAATCAGATCATGATCTAAGGGCTCATGTTGAGCGGTTATCTAACCGACGCTGCAGTTTGAACTGCCATCTGTTCCTAATCTAACGGTGCGATCTCAAACCGTCTGATCCTGCGGCTATGGTTAAACTGGCGATTAACCACCCGAAATAGGTTTTCCCTATAAATACCAAGCCAAGAAGACCTGTGTAATCATCAATTTTCTCCCCTTCTTCTCTACATACGATCTTTTTGCATTTTTTCAAGTTGTTTGAGAAGTCATAATGCCCGATAGGTTCGTTGAGTTCTTACGCTGCAGCGTCGCTCGTTTGAACTGTTATCTGTTGTATCCTGTGAAATGTTTGCTACCTCTAGTTGGGCACAGTATACCAGAGCAACACGTCTTAAGGATAGAGTCTTAGACTCGCCTCGGTTTACTTACTATTGTCTTACTTTACACGAACACACACTATACAGAATCGATATTCGGTGACAAGCTTAAGACGTATTGATTCTGTACTCTCTTTTCTTTCTGTTCGCAAACTAGTTGTTTATATTGATTTGAACTCTGCTTCTACTCCTTCCGTTTTCGAAACATTTTGTTTCTCAGTTGTTTGTTTCTGCGTCTCGACAGAAACTGAAATGGAGAACGAAAGCTTGAACTCGTTCAACGTTGTGAACGGTGCACATCTTGGCACTGACGAACGGAACAATGATGTTCCTATGGCACCTAACACTAGTGTGCCTTTGAATGCTCCTGCACCAGGTCCTGCTGTGGCCGAAGTGGAGAAACCTGAGCAATTTGCTGGCAGTTTCTTCAAACGATGACATCAGAGGATGTTGTTTTATCTTACTACTATGGGTTTGGCAGAATGCTTACCGAGGGCCCTCCAGTGGTGGATCTGGTTGATGATCAGAACCAGAATATGCAAACTAACTTCTTTGCTAAAGCATGGAATTTTAAAAAAATTATGTTTGTTTGAGTCATATTCTGATTTGTTTAGACAATTATCTTTATGGATTGTATTGTACTTATAAAACTGCAAAGTCATTGTGGCAGGCTTTAGATAAGAAATATCTTACAGAAGATGTTGGTGCAAAGAAATTTATTGTCGGCAAATTCCTTGATTTTAAAATGTTAGATTCCTAAACTGTTGTTTCGCAGATTGAGGAACTGTAGATGTTGGTAGCCGAAATGGATGAGGAGGGCATCGCTCAGTGAATCTTTCTTAGTGGCGGCAGCGATTGAGAAGCTACGTTTTTCATGGAAGGAATTCAAGAGCTATCTCAAACACAAAGAAAGGAAATGACATTGGAATATCTGATTGTCAGACTCCATATAGAAGAGGACAACCAAAGAAGTGAGAAAAAGTCTGCTTCTTATTCTGGTCAAGCTAAGGCATATGTCGCAAAGGCGACGAGGAAAAAGAAAGACAATCTTAGAGTGAACAACAAAGGCAAATAGATCGCCAAGAAGTTCACAGGGAAATGTTACAACTGTGGCATTCAGGGGCATTGTAGCAGTGAATGCCGCAAGCTAAAGAAAAGGCAGGATAAAGCAAAGAAAAATCTAGTCGGCACTGTGGCAGATCTGTACCTATGTGCTGTTGTGAGTGAATGCAACATTGTGGGGGAACCCACATGAATGGTGGCTGGATACTGGAGCTACAAGGCATGTCTGTGCTATTAAGGAGATGTTCTTAGAGTACAAGCCAGAAATAACGAGCAACTTTACATGGGAAACAATGCTTCATGAAAGGTAGAAGGTGAAGGAAAAGTTGTTCTGAAGCTGATCTCGGGAAAGCATCTGACTCTGAAGAATGTGCTGCATGTTCCTAACATCCGGAACAATCTGGTCTCTGGTGCTTTGCTTGTTATGCATGGGTTTAGACTAGTGTTTGAGTCTAATAAAGTTATTGTTTCAAAGAATGGTTTGTTTTGAGGAAAGGGTACTTGACCGATAGGATGATTAAGTCTAATGTCACTACCATTGTACCCAGGAAAGAAGTGCCCAGCAGTGGCTAGTAATAATGCTCCCTCTTCTGCTTACATTCTTGAGTCTTCTTGTTTATGTATTTTCGTTTGGGACATGTTAATTTCAAGTCAATACAAAAATGATTAATCTTGACTTATTACCCAACTTGAATTTTAATAAGGAAAAATGCCAAATTTGTGTTGAAGCAAAAATGACAAAGGCACCATTTCATTCAATAGAAAGGAACACTGATCCTTTGGACTTAATTCATACCGATATGTGTGGTTTAAAGTTTGTGCAAACGAGAGGTAGTAAAAAGAATGTTGTCACTTTTATTGGCGATTGTACTAGATACTATTTTGTTTATTTGCTAAGCAGCAAAGGTGAGGCCGTTGATGCTTTTAAAGACTATACAAATGAAGGTGAGCATGAACTTAGCAAACGAAGTAAAGCAATTTGTAGTGATAGAGGTAGTGAATATGATACACTGTTTAATTAATTTTGTTCATAACATGGCATCATTCATCAAACAACTGCACCATATTCACCTCAATCGAGTGGTATTGCTGAACGCAAAAACCGTACTCTAAAGGAGATGATGAATGATATGTTGATAAGTTCGGGTTTACCTCAGAACTTGTGGGGGGAAGCAATTCTCTCCGCTAACGTCATTTTAAATGGAATTCCATGTAAAAAGATGGATAAAACCTCATATGAACTTCGAAAAAGCCGTAGGCTTAGCCACAAATACTTAAAAGTGTAGGGGTGTCTGCCAAAGGCTGATGTACCTAAACCAAAATAAGTAAGGATTGGATCTAAAATGATTGATTGCATATTCATATGATATGCGACTAACAGTAGTGCATATCGTTTCTTGGTGCACAAATCAAACATTCCTAACATATATGTAAATATTGTCATGGAGTCAAGGAATGCAGTGTTCTTTGAAAATGTCTTTCCAAAGAAAGACAAAAACCATGAAAAAGCAAGCACTAGTAAGAGAGTGCGTGAGATGACCCCTCAAGAAACTGAGAAACATCGTCAAAGCAAACGAGCCAAAATACCAACATCTTTTGTGCCAGATTTTCTACTATATATGGTAGAAAGCGAGCCAAGAACTTTTTCTTAGACGATGTCAACTCCAGAAAATCCTTTCTGGAAAGAGGCAATAATCAACGAGATAGATTCTATTCTTCAAAATCACACTTGGGAGCTTGTCAACCTTCCACCAGGAAGTAAACCACTCGAGTGCAAGTGGATTTTCAAGAAGAACTTGAAAGATGGATCTATTAACAAATACAAGGCGCGGTTAGTAGCCAAAGGCTATCGACAAAAGGAAGGTTTTGACTTTTTTGATGCTTACTCACCAGTGACTATGATCACTTCTATCAGAGTGTTAGCTGCAATTGCTGTAGTCTATAACTTAGAAATCCATCAGACGGATGTCAAGACAACCATTCTGAATGGTGAATTGGAGGAAGAGATCTATATAGAGCAATCTGAAGGGTTTGTTGTCCCTGGACAAGAGAAGAAAGTTTGTAGACTTGTTAAATCTTTGTACAGACTTAAACAAGCACCTAAACAATGGCACTTGAAGCTTGATCAGACAATGCTGTCTAATGGTTTCAAGATCAATGAGTGTGACAAGTGTGTCTACGTTAAGAACACACAGAATGCCTATGTGATAGTGTGTCTCTATGTAGACGGCATACTAACCATGGGCAGCACTTGAGATATCATCTTAAATACCAAGAAGATGTTGACACGAAACTTTTACATGAAGGATATGGGAGTCGCCAACGTTATTTTATGAATTAAAATTTCTAAAGTGACCGGGGGACTTGTCTTATTACAAACTCACTATATAGAATCTGTTCTGAAAAGACTCAATATGTATTATGAAAAGCCAGTAAAAACTCCAATTGACTTAAGTCTATACTTAAACAAGAACCGAGGTTAACCAATAGATCAATTGAAGTATTCACAAGTGATTGAGAGTCTGATGTACATAACAAACTGTACAAGACCAGACTTACCATGTTTAGTAAACACATTGAGCATGTTTACCACTAATCCAAGCAATGATCATTGGAAAGCTCTAAATAGAGTGATGCGATACTTGAAGTATACAATGAACCTTGGATAACATTGCACAAGATATCCAGCAGTATTGGAAGGATATTGCGATGCAAACTGGATATCAGACAGTAAAGATTCTAAGTCCACCAGTTGATATTTATTCATGGTTAGTGGAGGTGTTGTGTCATGGAAATCCACAAAGTAAATGTGCAAAGCTCGGTCCAATATGGAAGCTGAGTTTATAACACTGGATAAAGCCGAAGAAGAGGCTGAATGACTTTGGAATTTCCTGGAAGATGTTCCATGCTGGCCTAAGCCAATCGCTCATATCAGCATACACTGTGTTAATCAGTCAGCTATAGGGCGAGCTCAAAGTAGCATCTACAATGGTGAGTCTCGACACATACGTCGGAGAAACAACCCCATTAAACAATTGATCTCTAATGGCGTGATTTCCATTGATTATATAAAATCAAAGGAGAATCTTGCGGATCTGTTTACAAAAGGTTTGCCTAGAGATCAGATGTCAAATTGACCAATGAAATAGGACTAAAGCCTACAATGCAAGAACCTTTGTAACAGCAAACCAACCTTGTTGTCTGAAGATCCCATAATCTTGGTTCAATGGTACGACTAAGTTATGAAGTTTCAGTAAAGCACTTACTCATTCGGTTGAATATAAGTGCTGTACTCAGAAAGAGTTAGGGTAAGCTAACGCTTTTAATGTTTTCTCTGTCTTGGTACATCAAGTGGAGTATGACAGAATACTCTCTATAGGAAACACTATGTGTGTGAAGTGGGGCTCCTTCTATGAGAGTTATGTGAGGCAAAAATTCTCTAAAACACTTTCTGAAACCAGATTGTTCATGGCAAAAACAAACATAACCATAAGAACCAAAAAGGTGTTAAAGAAAATGTTGTGTGAGTATTGTTGTCTAAGTTCACAGTAAAGGATGACTGGTTCAAGACATCAAGTTACTAATTAGCCAAGTGAATCCGACAGTACATCACAATGGAAGGTTCAAAGCCAAAAGCTACCTCTTTTGATGCAACATTTTCTTGTCTGACTTCTCGTTAGAGTCTGCATCTGCATTTGCATTAATTTTCATTCATGTGGGGGATTGTTGGACAAAGTTGAAGGAAATGGGTTTGCCCAAGTTGTAAACTTAGTTAGCAGCATACTTTGAGCTTATTATAATTAGATTTCATTAATGACAAGTGGAAACTAACGAACCCTTAATTATCTACGTAACGAGTAGATGATTGTAGACTTTATAACCACTCAATTGCGATACCGGATGAATGAGAAATTAATTCTCAAAGTAGGAGAAAAATAGGTGAAAATTGGCAAAAGTGAATATGTGGCCTCCTTAAGGAGAGACACATCCTCACTTTGAGGATATACCACATTGGACAAATGAAGGTAGCTAGCCACCATATATAGTGCTAGAATGGTTGCTATAGATGTGCCCTTAGGACATGAAAAGTTTTGATCGGAGAGAAGACCTATAAGATTGCCACATGCGCGTGCTGCCAGATCGCTCGGCTCGACTTGTGCTCGTGGTCGGGTCCAGGTCTAGGCTGTGGGTTGGTTCCTATCTTTTTGGAGAAATTTTATATATAATTTTTGAAGTTTCTCCAGGTGGTTGTAACTTAACCTTTAAAAAGTCTATTAAGGCTGCAATTTGAAAAAGGTTAACTTAGCCGTAAGGCTGCAAGTAGACCTAACGCGGATCACGAGCTAAGGGCTCAGGTTGAGCGGTTATCTGATCCAACGACTGTAGTTTAAACTGCTAGAGGTTTCTAATCTAACGATGGTGATGTCAAACCATCTGATCCGATGTCTATGGTTAAACTAGCGATTAACCACCCTAAATCGTTTTTTCATATAAATACCAAGCTAAATAGACCTGTGTAATCATCGATTTTCTCCCCTTCGTCTCTGCATACCATCTTCTTCTCTGCATACGATCTTTCTGCATTTTTCAAGTTGTTCGAGAAGTCATATGACAGGTTCATTGAGTTCTTACGCTGCAGCGCCGCTCGTCTGAACTGTTATCCGTTGTATCATGTAAGATGTTGTACCCATCGCGAAACTATTATGTACCCCTGATTTATATGAAGTGGCTTAATGAAAAATCCTATTTTTCCAAGTACAATTTTTTTATATTCTAATTATTTTCTTTCTTTTTATAGGTTCCCTTAAGATAAATAACATCCTATAAGTAAATATCTAAATTATAAGTATGGATAATGCCTCTTGGTGAAATACCATTTATACCCTCCTAAACTTTCAAAAAAAAAAAATCAGCACATGCCCTAAGAGGTCTAGAACCATCCTCTTTTAATAACCTAACTAACCAACTAAAAAGGTTGTTCATTAACCACCTCTTAAAAGCTTGAACTCCATTAAGTAAGCCAACACTCTTTATTCCCCCATCATGATTATGTCTCAAAGGCAATTAAAGAACCATCTCCTTCCTTCCCTTTAACATCCGGCAGCCTACCCCCTTGAAGACTCCATGGATTCTCCTTCAACTTCATAACAAGAGACATCCATTCCACCCACTTAACACCTCTCAAGACAATACCCCAATACTTCAAGAAATTCAAGTACCCAAGAAACCTCTTGGCCGAGTGTGTTCATAGCGGTGCTCCATTGGTTCTCTCAAGACCATCTCACTCAAATCTCAAGCTTCACGCTAGGTAAGCAAGCCTCTTAACATCTCCTTTAATCCTAAAGTATCAACTTGTGAAGCTCACCTTGTTCCCTATTCCTCCCCAAAAACCGTGGCATTGTATGTACCTCTAAGTGAGGAATCTTCAAGCTCCTTGGCGTAGGAGTCCTTCAAGTGAACAATTCCAACAAAAGTTCCATATTGATAAGGATTCTAGACATTTATATGTCCATTCTAACTTCCCATGAAGCTTCAAATCGGATGTTCTCCTAACCCCTATAAACCGTGAGCCTTAGGGAATAAAAGGAGGTGATATCTTCAAGCTCTCAAGAAGTGGTGATAGTGTGGTGGCTAGGTAACAACACTAAGCTATTTTGGTAAGAAAGTCTATCTTGGAAATAGTTCATTTACCTTTGGATTTGTGGCTAATGCTAGCCCCATCTTTGAACTTCAAAACCGTGTACACCACGGTGAAGTAGGAGGAGATTTCAAGCTATTTGGTCCACTCTAAGCTAAGAAGGAGTTTGGACTCAACAAGAGGCAAATATACTCTAGACTTTCATGATTTATTTAAGGAATAATGACTTGAATGTTTAGTTATAATAAGGTATGAACCATGTATGTTATGTGCTCTATGATGCTTGAAATAGCCAAATGTGTCAAGTCAAGTGGACTGTTTTGGGGTCCTTTGAATATCATCCTTAGAAGACATTTGAAGGGATTAATGTGTGTTAAAATAAGGTACTATGGTCCATAAGAATGTTGGTCTAATTACCCTTGATGAACTATGTTGAGAATAGTGTTAAATAATGAGATGTGGATGAGCATGATTGTGTAGGACCTGCAGGACACCACTAGAAGGGGGGAGGGAGGGTTGAATAGTGGGTGCAGAAAATTTGGTTTTTAAAAATTGTTTTAATCCAAAAACTTAACTTCTGAAAACAGTTTCTGTTTTCAGGATCTGTTTTGCAACGTTTTGAAAACTAGATTACAGGTCTTCAAAAATTCTGAAATTTGGAGATATCTTAGTCTCAGATGTTCTGAGTATCTCCTAAAAATTAAAATTCAACCTTTAAGCCTTTGATAAATCGTTGCTGGTCAGATTGCGCAAATATGCCAGAAACGGTAGTCTGACTTGAAAATTTTATTTTAATTAAACCGTGGCTCCAAATGATCTAAAAATTTAATGAAAAATCTCTTACTATGTGTATTTAATTGGGTTGAAATAGTTTTGAAAAAAATTCCTTTGGGAAGTTAGTCAAATACGTTCAAAGTCTCAACCTTTGCAAGACTGAAAATCAGACTGCACTAGCCTCAGAACTTTTGAAGTTTGGATGACTTATACTTGTCCAAAAGGGTTGAAACTTGCGCCAAATGAAACTTAAAATGTGTGGCTATGTTTCTGAAAAGTTTCGTGATTTTTGAAATTTGTTTGATATTCTTAAGATCATGATGAAAATGATGCACTATGCTGGAAACTGAAAGTAAGTGCTGAAAAGTAAAGAACACAAGGAGTTTATACTGGTTCGGTTAAATCAACCTACTCCAGCCTTTGAGGACACCTTCCTTGGTTATCACTAATCACAAAACAACAAACAACACCTTACCACACAGGCTTGATGGAGTTATACACCAACTCCAACCCTTTACAAACCTTACAAGGAATCACAATGATCACGAACACCACCACCGAGCGGATGAAAGATTGATCACACTTTGATCAATCTTTTACAACAATATAGTGTGTATGGTGGTATGAATGAAGCCTATACAATGTATTTGAATATAGATACAATAGGCTTTGAGAGAGAAGAAGAAAGAAAGATAGAAGAAGAAAGTCTAGAAAACGTTTTTCACTTTTGTATTTGTGAGACTTGTCTTGTCTTTGATTTGCTCTTCTTCTCTCCTTTTTATCAAATGTGCCCGCCCCCTAATTGTTTTTCTTCCCCTTGGAAACTATCTTTTAAGTCCTTGGAAGAATATCCAGCATCACTGTGACATTCACTTGCTTACTTGGCAACACTTCATTGGATGATCATCTTGGCTTTGCTTATTTGACACTCATTGATTGGATGAGACTTGTCATCATTTGATGACTGTATAAATATGAAAATATCACTTAAAAACATGTTCACATTGGTGTTTAAAATATTGTCATAAGTCACATAATCAATCCCATAAAATTTGCAAGACAAATTGTCTTCATTTACATCCATAAAATCGGCCAACTCATATTTCCACATGCTGAAATTTTCAGCATTTGCACTATTCAAGACACATTCAAAATACTTCCATTTTATCATCAAATCAATCCATTTAAATTGAAGAAGTAAATAAGTCACCATTTAGTATAAAAATTCGGCCAGCCTTGTTTACTCATGCTGAATTTTCAGCACGTGTCACAAATGTGACATAGTTTGAAACATTACCTTGTGTAGCTCCCTCCTTTATGTCACCAACCTTGTATACTTCATTCTTGGCCAGTCAAGATGCCAACTAAGATCCACATATGCTCCATCAAGGCTGAGCTAGGCGTGTGATGTAGGATTGACAGTGCTTAATTTTATTTTTGCAAACTTTATAAAATAGTGCACAATAATTATACACATATGGTATATTCCAATCAGACTTAATTGATTTTTCTAGAACACTTTAGAATGTATTGAATATGTAAAAAGTGTCAAGATACATGTTATGTCATGCCAAAACGTTCCATGTGTCGAATTCGTAGAAAACCAAATTTTCGACTTTTGTTGATTACGCGATTTTTCTCCGATTGAATTCAAACTTTTTGCACATGTTATATATATATTATGTCACACATAATATACATAGAATAACTTGAATATTCAGCTCTAAAGGTTGAAGTAAGTGGCGCCCCATGTGCTAAAATGTTGAATTTGAAATCTTCACAATTTGGCCTTAATTGAGGGTGATTTATGTGTGCCAATGTGGAATGATTTTATGGCTGAATACCATGTAAGCCACGAAATTTGTGGCCATTTTTGAAGTGTAGGGGCTGGCCATCTATATATGGCAAGTACGTGACATGTTGGCGAAGTTTCGATTGTCACCCGATACGACAATTTTTGGTTTAGAACCTTGTAACGTGTCGTAATAATTTTGTCATCACCATGACTTATATCATATGATATAAAACCTGAATATACTCATAAATATGAGGTAAATATGGTGGTGTGACGTTAACATACATTCGTAAAATATATAACTTGTCGGTAGTACGTTGGAATATATGTGTATAGTGCCTTTTAAAAAAATCTGAATATATATATGTATATATATATATATATGTATATATATATATATGTAAAGGCGTGTGATAAAGGTGGAAGAGAACTTTCCATTCTTCAATTTGTTGCCTTTGTGCCTTTTCCAAATATGGCTTCCTTTAATGAACTACTTAGTTCATTTAACTAAGTATGTCACTTAATGAACTAGTTTAGTTCATTAATGGTGGCACCTGAAAATAGTTGAAACACAACAAATGTTCGCCATTTGATGTAAGCTTTAAAGCTTCATGGCTCGTTAGTACGGCAACATTATATATGAACTATATAAGGCAGGTTTCATGCAAAAACGTGTCAAGTCATAAAATGTGTCATGCATTTTTTTAGTACACGTTATTCAAATCATGCATTTTGTGAATCACTCAAACCCCCTTTTCTTAACAGATTGTGTGTGCTAGTTCGGCCCTAATAGGGTCCAATAGGAAATGGATGGTGTTGATCTTTTCCTTATTTAGGAGCATGTTTAGGACCTATTCTCATAATGATTTATGGCTGGAAAATTTGGATACCAAGTGCTAAGTGAAGTCTATGCGTTCCAAGTTGTGCTATAAAGGTTAGAAGTAAAACTAGTCATGGTGTTGGTATTTGTGGGGTCGCTTGGTTTCGTCACTATATGTATCTATAATAGTGGCCTTATAATCTAAGAATAAATACTTTGGCTTTGTAGTTATGTGGTTAATAAGTTGGATTAAAGGATGAAGGGGTAAATAATGTGTGTGATAAGAGATAAGGGGTGGTTTAAGAAAATTTCCAGAAACAAAACTGTTTTGAGTGTCATAATGTTTGGCCTTGAAATGCACCTTGTGATTGTGCAAATGACCTCAAATTTGGTGTGCTGGTAGGACATTATGTATATTAAGTATGTGTGGTGGTAGATCAATAAAAAGACTAGTTTTATAATCTTAAAGGAAACTTAAGGTGAACTTGTGCAAAACAGAATTCTGGGCGTATATGTTCTGGGAAAATAATTGTTTAACCACTTAAAATGTCTCAGATTGCCTCGAAATTTTTATCGGAGTCACTTAAAGCATTGGGTCAAACGTCTATGTAAAGAAATTAGCTAAAAGCATTCATTTGAGGGGTAACAACTGAAGTAAAGATGGATGAATGTTTATGGAAATCTGGACAGAATGTTGGGTCATAATGTTTGGACTTGTCCTTAATTGTTTGGGCATGAAGGAGATGTTTGAGCTTAAGAAAATTATTCCCCAGTATGTTAGCTTTGTTTTCTATGTAGTATATGTGATTGATGATTTAAGGACCATGAAAATGGAATGGAACAGGTACTACACAGCGGAAAGTTTGGCTGTGCCATGTCTTGATGAAACCCAAATTTGAACCCTTTATGCTTATTGGATTGTCATGAAATTTTTATGGTTGATATCTAGGATCCTAATGTGCATGCCCATGTAAAAAGGTTCAGGGACTAAGTTGTTTTGGTTGCATTTTGAGCCAAGGAAAATGAGTGCAATCTGCTGGAAAATTTTTCAGCGTATGAGATTGTGTCTAAGTCATGTCCTAATGGATCCTTAAGATGATTCACGCCATGACTCTCATTGCATTTCATCCCTTGTATCATGCACAACCATGTGCATTACGAATCTGATTTTCTTTAAGCTTTCCTTATGCAAGCAAGTTCCTTTCAAGTAATCAAGTTTTCTTTATGCAAGTAAGTTTATTTATGGTCCGATGATTTTCAAAAGAAATGCTCTATGATTTCCTTGCCAGCTAAGCATGCTCATAACCCGACACAGGCTCGGGGTTAATTGGCCTGATGACACGTTCTGGACCCATCCCAGACCCGGGGTTAATTGGTCTGACGACATGTTCTGGACCCGCTCAGACCCGGGGTTAATTGATCTGACACTCTTTTTTTTTCATGATCGCTTTATGGGACCAAATGATGATTTTGCCATGACATGACATCATGCATTGCATCTTGCATATTTCATGTTTTAGGAAGTGATATGATAATGTCAGAATAGTATTACTTAAGTTATGATTAGGTTATATCTTCTGCGAATCAAGGATCAAAGGCAAGGTATTAATTAATGTTTGAGGCTCTTGGAGTTTTGCATTCATGTTATGATTCTTTATTTATTTCATGATTGCTTATTGTATGCTTGCTGGGTGATTTTTTCACTCATACCTTTATTTTTCCCCCAGAGGCCGAGACAGCCAATGTTGAGTGGATCAATGATGAACCAAGAGTCCCATACCCGTAGTCAAGAAGCCGAGAGAAGGAGATGCTTAAGGAATTTTGTGCCGACATGATATTTTCACTATGGACTATGTTTGGAACTTTTGGGATTTCGGTTTTACCACGTTTTGTTAGACCGATGTTTTGGACCTAATATTTTCGGCAAGCATGTATATTTCGAAGTTTTAATTCTGCCTAAATTTTGCTACTCTGTTTAATGTTAACATGGTAGTCCATGACTTAGTTATGGATTTTTACATGTTATGCATGACGCCTTGTACTTTTTGTAGTGAAGTACGGCGGATGCACCACATTTGGACGAGGTCCAGTGTGGGGCGCTACAGGTGGTATCAGAGCCCAGGCTCTAGATTTGGGGCAGAACGTAGAACTAAGTTATGATCTTAGAAACCTAAGTTTGATCTAAGATCTAAGTCATGATTGTAGATGAGTGATGGCCTTAGACTAGGACAACGTAGACTGGATTTAGGATTTAATTCAACAATTAATCCTGACCCATAGAATCCGGATCTCTATACTAAGATATGTCTTTCCTCTTCCTTATTTGAAGTTTTTTTTTGAGAATTATGATCTTTAGCCAAAATAATCTGGTTTTATCCCAACATTTGTATAAATTTTTACGCTCCGTAGTGCAGATGGCTCGACCTCGGGGCAGACCTCCTAGCACTCAACCAGATGCACAGGAGCCAGTCCCTCCTCAGCCACAAGGCATTGTTCCTCCTCCACCGGCTCAAGTCCCCCCGCCACCACCACAGGATCAGAATCCTCCTGTTCAGAATAATCCACCTCCACCACCTCAAGCACCTATTCCTCCAGTGATTCCTGATGTTAACACCTTTCAGACCTTTTGCCAGATGGTCACACAGATAGGTTAAGGCCTAATCCATCAGAATGCTCCACCCCAGCCACGTGAGCCAGTGAGAGATGCTCAGTATTATTTCGAAAAGCTGAAAAGGGCTAATGTACCACCATTCGAGGGAAAGCCAGATCCGGACATAGCTGAGAAGTGGTTAGATAAGGTCGAGAACTATTTTGAATTAATCCAAGCCCCTGATGAGATGGAAGCTCAAGCCATGAGGCCCTTTCTGTTAAGTGAAGCGAATCAATGGTGGAAGACTAACCTGCACCCCTTGCCAAGACCAATTGCCTGGGAAAGATTCTTGCAAGAATTGCATAAGTTCTACATTCCTCCATCGATGAAGTTGCAGAAGAGGCATGAGTCTGAATCATTAAAGCAAGAGCCCGGTATGACCGTTGCAGATTATGCCAATAAGTTCATTGCATTGGGAAGATTTCAGCCATCCACTATGAATGATGAAGAGACGAAAATGTTAAAATTTGAAAGAGGGTTGAACCCAAGGATTAGAACATGGTTGGTAAATGCAAATCCTGCAAATTTTGGAGCCCTTTTGGATGCCTGTTATAGGATCGAGAGAGATATCATCCGTCGAGATGATGTGGGACAGAAAAGGGAAAGGCATGTGACTGGAAATGAGAAGTTTAGAAAGGTAGCCAAGAAGAATTTCAGGGGATCTGTTCGTCAAGGAAGATCATAGGGTCAGAATCAGCACCAGCCACAGCGCCGCCAGCAGCATCAAGCTAATCAACAAAGGAATCAAGATCCACCCCAGCAGCTAGCTATACCAGTGTTTTATGGGCGAGTGTCGATGGAAGACCGGACAGTGTTTTGGATGCGGTAAGGATGGCCACCTGATTAGAGATTGCCTAGACAGAGGAGCACAGCAGCAGCAGCAAAAGCAAGGAACCAACGACCACGTGCAAATGCAATGGTGCACGTCATGACAGATGTAGATGTTGAGGAGACGGCAGACGTAGTGACTGGTATGATTTAAAGTTTATGCCTTAAATATGTTTTGCTTACGCATGCCTATGCTGCTACTTAGTTAAATATGCATGATTCAGGAGCTATCTTAGTATGTAGCATACCCGCGAATGTATTGTTCCACAGTGGCGCCAACCACTCATTTATCTCCAGAAAGTTTGATAAGAATATGTATCATAACCTAGTTCGGTTAGAATCACCCTATAAAGTACAAGCAGTCGGTGATCAGGTGCTTGTCTTTCATCATATCTTCAGAAATTGCATGCTTGAGTTTGATGATCAGTGGTTTGAAGCCGATTTAATCCCCATATCCATGAGTGATTTTGATGTAATTCTTAGAATGGATTGGCTCTCGAAGAACCATGCTCACATTGATTGCCGGAGAAGGCAAGTTATAATCAAGGACCCAGCTCTAGATGAAGTATCATTTCAAGGAGGAGCCAAGTTGAAGAAACCATCCAAGAAGATCTATGTTAATGTGGCCCGTGCCAGCCGAGCATTGAAGAAAGGCCACGAAGGATTCTTAGTTTATATCCTAAGTGCTGAGCAAGTGAGTCCCACCCTTGCTCAAGTTCCTGTTGTTAACGAATACCCTGATGTTTTCCAAGAAGAATTACCCGGGTTGCCTCCCGACCGCGAAATTGCTTTCGAAATAAATCTTGTTTCAGGAGCAGAACCCATATCAAAAGCACCTTATCGGATGGCACCTGTGGAGCTGAAAAGAACTGATGGAGCAGTTGCATGAATTGTTAGAAAAAACGCTTATTCGCTCCAGCGTTTCGCCTTGGGGTGCCCCTGTGCTATTTGTAAAGAAGAAAGATGGAAGCATGCGATTATGCATCGATTACCGAGAACTTAACAAAATCACCATAAAGAATAAGTATCCACTGTCCCGTATCGACGATCTATTCGATCAGCTCTGGGGATCTCAGGTTTTCAGTAAGATAGACCTGCGATCTGGATATTTCCAATTGAAGATTAAGGCTGAAGATATTCCTAATACTGCTTTCAAAACAAGCTATGGACACTACAAATTCCTTGTCATGCCATTCGGATTGACCAACGCTCCTGCCGTTCTTATGGACCTCATGAATCGAGTTTTTCAGGATCAGTTAGACAAGTTCGTAGTGGTTTTCATAGATGACATTTTGATCTATTCACTGGACGAAGAAACCCATGTAGCCCATTTGAGGACGGTTTTGAATATTTTAAGAGAAAGACGCTTATATGCGAAATTTAGCAAATGTGAGTTCTTGCTGCATAGTGTATTATTTCTTGGCCATGTCATATCGGAAGATGGGATTTTTGTGGATCCCAAGAAAATTGAGGCCATTACGAAGTGGACCAGACCTACTAATATTAAAGAAGTGAGAAGCTTCCTTGGACTGGCAGGGTATTATCGAAAGTTTGTTGAAGGATTCTCAAGAATAGCTTTTCCTCTCACCAGATTGACACAGAAGAAAACAAAGTTTGAGTGGAACGCTGATTGTGGAAGGAGCTTTTCAGAGTTAAAAGCAAAGTTGACATCCGCCCCTATTTTGGCTCAGCCCATTCCTGGCGAAAAATATGTTGTGTATAGTGATGCCTCAAAGAACGGTCTTGAATGTGTTCTTATGCAGAAGGATAGAGTAATAGCCTATGCATCTCGACAGTTGAAGCCATTTGAACAAAACTACCCCATTCATGATCTTGAGCTTGCCGCATTGATATTTGCTTTAAAGATATGGAGGAATTACTTGTATGGTGAGAAATGTGAGATCTTTACAGATCACGAAAGCCTAAAGTATCTCTTTACCCAAAAAGAACTAAATATGCGGCAGCGCAAATGGCTTGAGTTGATTAAAAATTATGACCTCTCAATTCAATATCACCCTGGAAAAGCTAATAAAGTTGCTGATGCATTAAGTCGGAAGACAAGCCACCCACGTCAACCACCTCTTCAGCAGGACATGGAAGAATTTGGCCTTGAAGAAGTTGATTCCGTGGATGAAGTTCTCGCCAAATTGGTCCTCACCTTTCATTGATTGACAGGATTACGGAAGCTCAAAAAACGATGAAGCATTGAGGAAGATCAAGGATAGGATGAAGGATAAGCCATTGAATGATTTCGAAGTTTGCAGTGATGGCAGCTTATGGTTTAGAGGACGGTTATGTGTACATGAGGATAATAAGATTAAGGATGATGTCTTGATGGAAGCTCATAACTCGCACGTATCTATTCACCCTGGAGCTAACAAGATGTATCAGGACCTCAAGCAAAAGTTTTGGTGGCACGACATGAAGAACCGAATAGCTGAATTTGTTGAGCGATGCCTTGTTTGTCAAAGGATAAAAGCTGAGCACCAAAGATCCGCTGGGTTATTACAACCTCTAGAAGTTCCTGAATGGAAGTGGGATCACGTCACTATGGACTTCGTGACTGATCTACCCAGAACAAAGTATGGAAATGATGCTATATTGGTCGTTGTGGACCGTCTGACCAAGTCCGCTCCTTTCATGGCCATGTCGATTAAAGCATATATGGAGAAGTTAGCTTCTATGTATATTGATCAGATTGTATGCTTGCATGGTGTGCCCATAAGCATTGTTTGTGATCGTGACCCTCGTTTTACCTCTAGATTTTGGATAGCATTTCAAAAGGCAATGCGCACTGAGATTAGGATGAGTTCTGCTTTCCATCCTCAAACTGATGGTCAATCGGAAAGGACGATCCAAACACTTGAAGACATGCTACGTGCTTGCATTCTTGATTTTGGAAGAAGCTGGGATAAGAGCCTTACACTAGTTGAGTTTTCCTACAATAATAGTTTCCACAGATCTATTGGGATGGCACCCTATGAAGCTTTGTATGGGAGGAAATGTCAGTCCCCGCTCTATTGGGAAAAAATTGGAGACAAGATATATGCGGGACCCGACCTTGTTGAGAAAACTCAAGAAAAGGTAAAGATTGTTAAGCAAAGATTGAAGGCAGCACAAGATAGGAGTAAGATTTGGGCTGATGAAAGGCGTAGACCCTTAGAATTTCAAGAAGGAGAAAAAGTTTTCTTAAAGGTCTCTCCATCTAAGGAAGTTAAGAGGTTTGACATAAAAGGGAAGTTGAGCCCAATATTTATTGGACCATATGAAATTCTGGATAGAGTTGGTGAAGTTGCGTATCGGTTAGCGTTGCCCCCATCACTGTCCCAGTTGCATGATGTATTCCACGTCTCCCAGCTTCGTCGGTATGTTTATGATCCAAGCCACATTCTTGAAGATCAGCAGCTGAAGATTAAAGAGGATACATCTTATGTAGAGGAGCCCTTAAAGATCATTGATTGGAAAGAGAAAAACTTGAGAAAGAGATCCATACCTATGGCGAAGGTCCAGTGGAAACACCATTCTGAAGATGAAGCCACTTGGGAGACTGAAGAAGGCATGAGGAATCAATAACCACATCTTTTTGGCTAATTCTCTTAAGTTTCGAGGACAAAACTTATGTTAGGGGGGGAGGATGTTGTACCCATCGTGAAACTATTATGTACCTCCGATTTATATGAAGTGGCTTAACGAAAAATCCTATTTTTCCAAGTACAATTTTTTTATATTCTAATTATTTTCTTTCTTTTTATAGGTTCCCTTAAGATAAAGAACATCCTATAAGTAAATATCTAAATTATAAGTATGGATAATGCCTCATGGTGAAATACCATTTATACCCTCCCAACCTTTTGAAAAAAAATCGGCATATGTCCTAAGAGGATCTAGAACCATCCTCTTTTAATAACCTAACTAACCAACTAAAAAGGTTGTTCATTAACCACCTCTCAAAAGCTTAAACTCCATTAAGTAAGCTAACACTCTTTATTCCCCCACCATGATTATGTTTCAAAGGAAATTAAAGAACCATCTCCTTCCTTCCCTTTAACATCCGGCCACCTACCCCCTTAAAGACTCCATGGATTCTCCTTCAAATTCATAACAAGAGACATCCATTCCACCCATTTAACACCTCTCAAGACAATACCCCAATACTTCAAGAAATTCAAATACCCAAGAAACCACTTGGCCGAGTGTGTTCATAGAGTTGCTCCATTGGTTCTCTCAAGACCATCTCACTCAAATCTCAAGCTTCAAGCTATGTAAGCAAGCCTCTTAACATCTCCTTTAATCCTAAAGTATCAACTTGTAAAGCTCACCTTGTTCCCCATTCTTCCCCAAAAACCGTGGCATTTTATGTACCTCTAGGTGAGGAATCTTCAAGCTGTTTGGCGTAGGAGTCCTTCAAGTGAACAATTCCAACACAAGTTCCATATTGTTAAGGATTCTAGACCTTTATATGTCCATTCTAACTTCCCATAAAGCTTCAAATCGGATGTTCCCCGAACCCCTATAAACCGTGAGCCTTAGGGAATAAAAGGAGGTGATATCTTCAAGCTCTCAAGAAGTGCTGATAGTGTGGTGGCTAGGTAGCAACACTAAGATATTTTAGTAAGAAAGTCTATCTTGGAAATAGTTCATTTACCTTTGGATTTGTGGCTAATGCTAACCCCATCTTTGAACTTCAAAACCGTGTACACCACGGTGAAGTAGGAGGAGATTTCAAGGTATTTGGTCCACTCAAAGCTAAGAAGGATTTTGGACTCAACAAGAGGCAAGTATACTCTAGACTTTCATGATTTATTTAAGGAATAATGACTTGAATGTTTCGTTATAATAAGGTATGAACCATGTATGTTATGTGCTATGTGATGCTTAAAATAGCCAAATGTGTCAAGTCAAGTGGACTGTTTTGGGTCCTTTGAAAATCAGCCTTAAAAGACATTTGAAGGCATTAATGTGTGTTAAAATAAGGTACTATGGTCCATAAGAATGTTGGTCTAATCACCCTTGATGAACTATGTTGAGAATAGTGTTAAATCATGAGTTGTGGATGAGCATGATTGTGTGTGCTAGTTCGGCCCTAATAGGGTCCAATAGGAAATGGATGGTGTTTATTTTTTTCTTATTTAGGAGCATGTTTAGGACCTATTCTCATAATGATTTATGGCTGGAAAATTTGGATACCAAGTGCTAAGTGAAGTCTATGCGTTCCAAGTTGTGCTATAAATGTTAAAAGTGAAATTAGTCATGGTGTTGGTATTTGTGGGGTCGCTTGGTTTTGTCACTATGTGTATCTATAATAGTGGCCTTATAATCTAAGAATAAATGCTTTTGCTATGTAGTTATGTGGTTAATAAGTTGGATTAAAGGATGAAGGGGTAAATAATGCGTGTGATAAGAGATATGGGGGGGTTTAAGAAAATTTCTAGAAACAGAACTGTTTTGAGTGTCATAATGTTTGGCCTTGAAATGAACCTTGTGATTGTGCAAATGACCTCAAATTTGGTGTGCTGGTAGGACATTATGTATATTAAGTATGTGTGATGGTAAATCGATAAAAAGACTAGTCTTATAATCTTTAAGGAACCTTAAGGTGAACTTGTGCAAAACAGAATTCTGGGCATATATGTTCTGGGAAAATAATTGTTTAACCACTTTAAATGTCTCGGATTGCCTCGAAATTTTTATGGGAGTCACTTAAATCATTGTGTCAGACATCTATGTAAAGAAATTGGCTAAAAGCATTCATTTGAGGGGTTAACAACGGAAGTAAAGACGGATGAACGTTTCTGGAAATCTGGACAGAATGTTGGGTCATAATGTTTGGACTTGTCCTTAATTGTTTGGGCATGAAGGAGATGTTTGGGCTTAAGAAAATTGTTCCCCAGTATGTTAGCTTTGTTTTCTAGGTAGTATATGTGAATTATTGATGATTTAAGGACCATAAAAATGGAATGGAACAGGTACTACACAGCGGAAAGTTTGCCTGTGCCATGTCTTGATGAAACCCAAATTTGAACTCCTTATGCTTATTGTATTGTCACAAAATTTTTATGGTTGATAGCTAGGATCCTAATGTGCATGCCCGTATAAAAAGGTTCAGGGACTAAGTTGTTTTGGTTGCATTTTGAGCCAAGGAAAATGAGTGCAATCTGCTGGAAAAGTTTTCAGCCTATGAGATTGTGTCTAAGTCATGTCCTAATGGATCCTTAAGATGATTCACGCCATGACTCTCATTGCATTTCATCCCTTGTATCATGCACGACCATGTGCATTACGAATCTGATTTTCTTTAAGCTTTCCTTATGCAAGCAAGTTCCTTTCAAGTAAGCAAGTTTTCTTTATGCAAGTAAGTTTATTTATGGTCCCATGATTTTCAAAAGAAATGCTCTATGATTTCCTTGCCGGCTAAGCGTGCTCATAACCCGATCCAGGCCTGGGGTTAATTGGCCTGATGACACGTTCTGAACCCATCCCAGACCCAGGGTTAATTGGTCTGACGACATGTCCTGGACCCGTTCAGATCCAGGGTTAATTGGTCTGACACTCTGTTTTGTTTTCATGATTGCTTTATGGGACCAAATGATGATTTTGCCATGACATGACATCATGCATTGTATCTTGCATATTTCATGTACACTTTGCATGTTAGGATGGTTAAATTAGGAAGTGATATGATAATGTCAGAATGGTATTACTTAAGTTATGATTAGGTTATATCTTCTGCAGATCAAGGATCAAAGGCCAGGTATGAATTAATGTTTGAGGCTCTTGGAGTTTTGCATTCATGTTATGATTCTTTATTTATTTCATGATTGTTTATTGTATGCTTGCTGGGTGATTTTATTACTCATACCTTTATTTTCCCCCCAGAGTCCGAGACAGCCAATGTTGAGTGGATCAATGATGAACCAAGAGTCCCATACCCGTAGTCAAGAAGCCGAGAGAAGGAGATGCTTAAGGACTTTTGTGCCGACATGATATTTGTACTATGAACTATGTTTGGAACTTTTGGGATTTCGGTTTTACCTCGTTTTGTTGGACCGATGTTTTGGACCTAATATTTTCGGCAAGCGTGTTTATTTCGAAGTTTTAATTCTGCCTAAATTTTTGCTACTCTGTTAAATGTTAACATGGTAGTCCATGACTTAGTTATGGATTTTTACATGTTATGCATGACGCCTTGTACTTTCCGTAGTGAAGTATGCGGGTGCACCACATTCGGACGAGGTCCGGTGTGGGGCGCTACATAAGATGTTAGCTACCTTTAATTGGGCACAATATATCGGGTCAATACGTCTTAAGGACATAGTCCTGGACTCGCCTCAGTTTACTTATTGTTGTTTTACTTTACACGAACACACACTATACAGAATCGCTATTCAGTAACAATAATCATGCCAGTATTGAATTCCCAGCTTAAGAATCGAAAAGGGGTCTCGATAGTTATGTTCAAAGATTCTCTTATTTTATGCTTGCCATAAAGGACTCCAAAATGCTCTTCATCTTCAGGCTCCAAAGCTAAATTTAATCTCAAAACCGAAACTGTTGCATTATCATTAGGGCTCAAATCCATTTTGCTGGTTCCCAAACTTGCCCAGTATCGAGGCACTCATTCAAACTCCTTGTCTCACCAGCAACATCTGCGATCGATTTCAACTTTTTGCTACCTCAAATTTTCAACTATAGGTAGTCCTGTAAGGCCAAAAATAAAATAACAAAACCATAAAAGTTACCTCTCTGGCTATTGATCGTTCAGTCGACGCTTTTAATTTGGAAGCCTGCTGAAGAGATGAACCTTTTGGAAAAAGAATCTTCTAGCCTATATCTATTAGAATGCTTGATTGTTTGGATTGATGGAGTATCACAGACTACATATTTATATGCTAGGCTAGGGAACCCTTTCCATATTTAACTGATATCAAAATCAAATAATATAATTAATGCAGTCAATAATTGTAATGTATCTAGCCAATATAACGTACAGATATATTTACCTATATGACCCACATTAGTAATTTATAAATAAATTACGAGATTATTACAACCAACTACAATAAATGTAATTGATTCTTACATTTTCCCACTTGGATCACATGTCAATGCCGGATAGCACATCATAAGTGACAAAACAATATGACCATAACTTTATTGTCACTTGGATTCATTGACTACCAAGCTTTAGATAGAAAATACAACACATGAATTAAGATGGTCAAGCTTTGATGTCAAGCACTCCCTTTTAAGAGTTACAATGCATCATACATTCAATCAAACAAAATGAATGATTTAATATAAATCATCTCAATGAGACCTCATATATGGATCAAATAGATCCCAACAACTTTAAATGTGCATACTCAAAGTCAACAAATGTTTAGACAGAATAAGATCAAAGTACAAAAAATCAAGAAAATCTACCATGTCAGTAGCATGATCCAGGAAAACTTTAACCGGCAATCCTTTAGTCATAGGATCAGCAACCATTGACTCCGTACTAATATGCTCAGTTTTAACTTCTTGTTTGACATCATCTATGATCTTCAAATACTTTAAGTCGTCATGCTTACTGCGACTCCCAAATATTATTTTTTGCAAAGTACATAGCAACTGAATTGTTGCAGAAAATCTTCATTGGCCTATCAATAGTACCGATACTTTTTATACCACTAATGAAATTTCTCATCCATATAGCTTGTGAAGTAGTCTCATAGCATGCAATAAACTCTGTCTCCATTGTAGATGAAGCAATAATAGGTTGCTTCTTACTCTTCCAAGATACGACTCCTCCAACAAGAAGAAAAATGTATCCAGAAGTAGATTTACATGTATCCACACAACCAGAGTAATCATAGTCATAATATCAAATTACTTACAAATTCTCTGATCATCTGTAGGTGAGCTTATGATCTTCAGTTCCTTGTAAATGTCTCAACATCCTTTAGCTTATTTCCAATGAGACATACCACGGTTGCTTTGAAATCTACTAAGCACTCTGACCGCAAATGCAATAGGAGGTCTGGTAGAGATTAATGCATACATAAGGCTCCCAATGAGCGAGACATATGGAATGTTGTTCATTTGATCATGTTTTAATGCATTTTTAGGACACTAGTCCAAACTAAAGTTTTCTCCTTTGACAATGGTGACACAATGGATGCACAATTTTGCATGCTCAATTTCTCAAGTACTTTGTTAATGTAGGTCTTTTGATAAAGACCAAGTATTTTACTTATTCTATCTCTGTGAATCTCTATGTCAAAGACATAATAGGCTTCCCCCATAACATCCATATCAAAGTTCAAAGTGAGAAATCGCGTAGTCTCCTACAGTATCCCGAGATTACATCTTGCCAGCAGAATATCATACACATATAGAATTAAAAAAATATATTTTCTGCCATTGATCTTGAAGTATATACATTGATCAACTATGTTCTCCACAAAACCAACTTAATAGATTACCTCATGAAACCTAAGGTTCCATTGACGAGAAACCTGTTTAAGCTTACATATGAATTTATTTAATTTGCGAACCAACTGATCATTATCAGAATTGACAAAGCCTTTAGATTGACGCATGTACACCATTCTTCAAGAAACCCATTAAGAAATGCAGTTTTCACAAGCCTTTGATGTAGCTTGAGATCAAAATGAGCTATTAATGGCATGATTATTCAAAATGAATCCTTCTTCGAGACTGGAGAGAAGGTTTTATGGTGATCAATGCATTCCTTTTGAGTAAAATCTTTGGCTACAATCTGCCTTTATAACGTATAATGTTACCAAATGAGTCTCTTTTGGTCTTAAAGACTCATTTGCATCCCACCATAGCGGCTCTGTTTGGTAACGAAGCAAGGTTACGAAATGAGCTACTAATCCCATTGTTTCCATCTCTTCTTTCACCGTCTCGTACCATTGTGATGATTTGTCACTATTGATGGGTGTTGAAGATAAGATAGGTTATGGTTCAGTCCAATGTCATAAGCTTGGGTTGTATATCCTAACTTCAACTAGACAACCCTATATGTGTAAATGTTTCAAACTTAGTTTCTAACCATTCCACAACTCAAAATGTGTTTTAGGAATGGCTTTAGATGGAACCCTGTTTAAAACATGCACAGTAGTTTTTAGAGCTTCACTCCAAAAGGATGTAAGCAAATTTGTTGTGCTAATCATGCTCCTGACCATGTCCTTTTTTTGTTTCTCTACTTCAATTCAAAGATTTTAAATGCATCAAGTGTTTTAGATTTATCATATAGAAGTATCCAATAATCAAAAGTCTCGAAAGAGAAACTATCTTGAGAAAGGTGCAACATAAAAAGTGTTTTCTACATCTAATTGAAAAACGGCCTTCACAATGAGCTTTTAAGATCCCACTCCTTCAATAGTAGAGCACATCTGATTTCCAAAATAGATGCATTGCTCCCTTTCCTTTGACTTCCTCAGGTTTCAAAATCCCTGAATGGTTTTCGCAATGCGAATTGTAGAACCACAATCAGTCCGTCATGTATTATCAAAAACCTCAACAAAATTAGATTCATGACATACAAAGGAAAAGTTACCTTTCTTCTCAAGCCATCTCTTATATTTCAGGCAATCTTTCTTCCAGTGTCCCTTTTCCTTGCAAAATGACACTTGTCTTTATCGCATTTTCTTCATTGAAACACTCTTCCCCCTTTTCGTATTTCCTTTAAAAAGAGTCACAAGATGCATAGTATCTATTGACTCATTGTTCATTATCTGCTTCTCTTGAACACATATGATCAAAAGTTCATTAATTGACCAGTTTTCTTAACGTGTGTTGTACGAGATCTTGAATGGAGTATACTTCGAAGACAGAGAGTGAGTATGAAATGCACCAGGAATGTCTATGAGATTGCAACCTTAAGGGAGCTTAGTTTAGCAATAACATCCATCATCTCTTTGATATGCTCAAGCACACCACTGCTTCCGTCATGGGTTATATTTTAAAGCCTTTTCATTAGGGTGCTGGCCATAGCCTTGTCTGAGATTACAAATCGTTCTTTAATGCTTTCATGTAATCTTTGACACTGTCAAAATTATGGATAGAACTCCTAATGCTTGGACTCATGTGGGACTTGATGAGCATTATGGTGAGGCGATTAGATCGCTCGCAACGCTCATAATTAGAACTCTCAAATGGCGTACTTGATTCTTTGAGATTTAGTGGTTTCTCCTCACGGAGTGCTAGGTCTAAGTCCATGCACCCTAATGTCAAAAGGATAATATCTTTCCATTAGTGTAATTGTCACCAGTCAACATTAGTGTAGCGCCCGCTCGAAACTAGGGTCTAGGCACAGTGCATCCGTAATATTTTGCTACGAGAAGTATAAGGTGTCGATACCATACATGTGCATATCGACATAATCATGGATTGATATAGTGGAAGCAACATGAACATAAACAATTACATTCAACATGTATTACATTACCCCATACAAGTCATAATGTACTAAGTCCCGAAATCTTCTAAATACATAATGGTCAAATGTCTAGCACCTCCAAAAGATAACTCTCGGCATACTTCTCTGATCACATGTAAACTATCTTGGCTTGTCCTTTATAAACCTGTACCGTAGTCCCTGTTCTCTACAATAGTGGTAAAGACAGGTATGAGCGATAAACGAATCGCATGGCAAGTAATCCGCCACAATATGTCATGTGGATTATATATAAGGAGACGGGGTGATAAAATAATAATGCGTAAATAAGAACATAACACGTCACATCTCTATTTTAAAATGTAAAGTAACATAACATAAGGAATCATACAACATGTAACACATATGTAATGGACATCATTATCAAAGTTAATATTTCTCTACCATCAAAGTCCATAAAAATGCCACCTATACATGTCCATCCTTAATATCTCAAATCAAGGTCTAAGATAATCATTACACTAATTCTTATTCTCTATATGCATCATGTCCCTCTATGAAACATGTAAGTGTCATACTCTCACGATGCGATGCCTTTAAAAACAATGTCATAAAAATTTCCATATGATGAAAGATCAAAAACTATGTCCATATCCATTTTCCATAACATGTCTATACATACTTTTCCATAAATATTTCAAAACATGACTTTATTATATGATGGCTATAACACTTTTCATGACGTAAGAATGATATCTGCATGACATACCAAATACTTTCCCATATAGTCATAGAACAAATATGAATCCCATGTTCCAAACATGGTGTTACATCATATGTACATATACTAACGGTGACTTGATAGGGCAGAGATCCCTTGTCCTAGACAAGGTGTTACACTTGGCCAACATAAGGGTAGGGTACATATGCCTATGGCACCCACCTCCTTAGGTTCAGGTGCCATGCTGGCGCTTCAGTCATCGATAACATATTATACGCCTATGACACCACCACTCCGTCAGTGTCATGCTGGTGCTCCATGATCATAAAATAACATATCATAACGTGCATTGTTTGAATCAATCGTCTCGTTGGTATGACTCATTACACATGAGAAATTTTAAAAAAATATCATTAGATGCAAAAATGTATGCACATGCTCTCGGTTTCTAGTCCATTCAACACACTACATGTTTTCAAATATTTCCGTATCATCATATCTTTAATACCCCATGCATATGCACATAATCCATGTCTTAAATCATGGAAATCTACCTTTATTTTCCTCTCCTAAATGTCTCGGCCAGTAGCCCTTAAAATACTCCACTTTTGGACAATTTAATCTATCCACACCTTCTGAAATCATACATTCTGTATATATTCTCATGACCCAATACTAAGACATTTAGTACACATATTTCATGAGCACTTCAATATGTCTTATGAGGATACATAAGATAATCATAATTTATGTCATACTATATTTCTAACATATACATATCCATAACCATGTAACAAAACTATTTGTTCCATAAAAGGCCTTAAGACCATGTGTTACACATATTTTTTTTAATCGAAAATGATATTTATTATGATAAGACCTCACTTATGGCGGAGGAATACCTTATTACAAAATGCGTGTATCGTCATAAGATAAAAGATAATGTAAAGATGTAAGGATGGCTATTCTCCAATCATGCATGATATGCCACATTAAAACCTTGCCAAGTAAAACCACCCTTGTGGATAAAACCTTGGTGAAGGAAAAAGCGTACATATTTACATCATTGGAAGAATAGCATATAACATGAAATGCGAATACATCATATGAAAACATATGAATCAACAAAGTCATCACGCTGCTAAGCTGTATGAGTCCCATCCTGTTCATCTGTGTGATTATGGTGAAAGTATGGCAAAGTGGTATCCATGCATATAATACCACGAATATGGGGGTGGCAATGAGGCAAGCGTTGTGTAATAGGTCATTGTGGAGTATGCCATTGCTTGTTGCGAAATAAAATGTGCAGCTAGATTTACCTCCCTTGGAGCATATATGAGCGACATCGACATTTGATGAAGCAACAAGCGCAAGCGATGTAGATCCGGAGCTAATGGACCCAAAGAAACTACCAGTTGGACTAACTCCAAGCAATCAACTTCCACAATGACTCTTCCAAAATTAGGCACATAATAAAGGATTGCTAATAATGCCGCTTGCGCCTCTACATGTAGTGGGTAATCATGTTTAAGCAGGATGGACAATGCGTGTACAAACCTACCCTCATCATCTCTAAGAATAGCCCCGCCACCAACTGTAGAGCGCCCCACCGCTGCATCAGTATTAAGTTTGAGCCTGCCTGAGGGGGGAAAACACCAACATACTATCCGCATGCGGCTTGATCGTAGAGGTGGCGACAAGCCCATATTGATAAGCCGTTGAATGTAGCAAGCTGTTTTGGTTCCATTTCTTGATTTTGTCCACATGTATATATCATTTTCAATTGATCTAATGAGCAGATTTTGTGACCACCCAATATCATCGAAAGTTACTGCAACATATGTTTTACATATATTCCATAGGAGTATCCCAGCAAATATTTGTTGAATTTCACCCAAGAAAGAATTTGGAGCTGTCATCCATACTGACAAGGCATATGATCTCCATCCGGTAGAAGACGGTGATGTGATATCCAATAAGGAGTGGAAGTACTCGCGCACAACACGAATTGCATTGCAGGAATAGAATATGTGATTTGTCGATGCAGTATCCTGACGGCAAAGAGGACAAATGGTGGGCAAAATGTGTAAGAAACGGCGAAGTGTATCCGGTAGAGGTAGTGCGTCATTAAACAATCTCCAAAGAAAGACTTGAACAGCTGGACGTTGGCTTTTTATCCAAATATATTTATGAAATATCAACTTTGTCCGTGTTGGTCGAATAAGGTCATATGCATTTGACAGCAGAAAGCTGCCAGATGCAGTTGGCCAAAGTGGCATGCTATTAACCCATTGTGTCATTGCTATACATCGATGATGAATTGAACATATGTGGTGTCAACCAGGTGAATCATATAACTGTGGATGAAAATCACCTCTGCCTACATATTGCATCCACATATACTGTCCCCAAAGATTCTGCGAATGATGATACCACCACCATAGTTTGCAAGTGAATGCATCTTGGACATCCTGAAGAGATCTAATTCCAAGTCCTCCCTCTTGTTTCGGATAACAAATCTTCTTCCAAGATACCCAGTGATGTCGATGTGAACCCCAAAGAAAAGTGGCAAACCGTCGCTGCAAGGAGGCTAATATACTCCCGGGAAGTTTTGAACCTAACATGAGATGCAACGGTACAGATGATAAGATTGAGCGAATCAAAACAATTCTACCTGCCATTCCCAGCAACTTGTGTTGCCAACCTCCCAAGCGACTATCAACATGATGAAGAAGATCTTGGCAATGAATAGCCCGAGTAATCCCCGTATGTAGGTAGGATCCCAGATACTTCATAGGCAAAGATGATTGCTGCATATATAGGAGACGCAGTAGTTCTTGACGTTTCCTGACACCTATATGAGTCGAAAAACATATTGCACTCTTGTGCCAATTAACCGCTTGACCTGAGACTTTTTCATAAGATGTCAAAAATCTTTTAAAACGTATGAGATTGGTCCTGGCTGCGGATAAAAATACCCACAAGTCTTCTGCGTATGATAAGTGGGATATCACTAGTGGCATGCGGCCCATATTGTATGGATGTTAGGAAATCTAACGAGATCACTGCAAAAACGCGCAGCGGAAAACAAAAATTGATCTCTGATTTCCTACCAAGGATCCATGTCGTTCGTTTAATTCGACAAAAAAACAAAAAGTACCTCCGTAGATTCGAAATCTGCAGATGGAAGAGGTGCGAAAATACGATCACCTTCTGTCGGTATCCACACGAACGCTTCTGCCCAGAGTGCTAGCTCTTCAAACGGCGCGGCTGAAGAACTCGTTTTTCTCAAACGATTCTAGGGTTTCGTTTTCTGTTCTTTCGTTTTCTAATTGCTTGGTGTATTTTCGTGTGTATAGTGTATACGAGATACACAAATAAATAGACATCAAAATCCGAGTCCTAATCGGATTAGTTGATGCCAATCAAAATCCATATCAGATACGGATTCTATCAGGATATTCAAAATCCATATCAAATATGGATTCTCTCGTTATTATCCGATAACACACATGTATATATAATCACCAAAAAAAACGAAAATAATAATAATAATTAATATCCAATATTAATATTATTAATATAAAAAACGATAATAATAATAATAATTAATATCCAATATTAATATTATTAATATTATTAATCTCAGCCTTACGCATTCTTGTGTGTGACCCGATAGGCCCATATTAATTGGCAGTTGATTAAATCTCTATTAAACCAACAAGTCGTAATTGGCCTCTAGCAAGGCATTACAACTACCCAATTAATACGAGTAAAGTCTAACTAGCCTAATAATAGTACATGCATTAATCCCTTTGTCACACGATATCTAGTTTGAACATAAGTCATGGTCAGCGTCATACTTATATTGTTCAAACATATGATTACTCGATCTCTAAGTGGACTGATAAAACAAATGATATTGATCACACTATCAATTCATTTGAGCACGGCCATGCATTTCACAGTCTCACTAATCGAGGGGCCCAAAGATATCTCTCTCAAAAGAGAGGGACAAATTCTATCTTGATTGTTCAATATCCTCTACATAATTTCTATCACATTCAATCATGACCTTTATTATTATCCAGTTACGGATAACGTTTGATCATGTCAAAATATAATAGTCCTTATGTTGGAAACTATGACAATCTCAAGTCAAAGGATTAAAACATGACTATCATGAGATTTACTTATGACGCTAATCCATGTAGCAATCTCATGATGGGTCTATCCAATACACTGTTCTCTAACAAGTATCTATGAGATTCATTCGTATCACCATACACATAATCATCTCATGATTATCAAATCAATACTCATACTGATTATAAATTATTTTATCTCCATAACAATAATGAATCAGGGACATATATCAAAATTGTGTAACATACTAACCAACAATAATGATAATGAAACCTCTTTTATTAATAATAAATGCATAACATAAATATCCAAATCATGGCCTAGGGCACATACACTAACAATCTCCCACTTGCACTAGGCCTACAAATATTTGAGACCCATAGATCTAGTATGCTGATCATGCTTGACCCGTGAGAGAGGCTTAGTCAATGGATCCGCTATGTTATCATTTGTGTCAACTTTGCATATCTTGACATCTCCTCTATCGATGATGTCTCGAATGAGATGGTAGCGTCTGAGTATATGTTTAGATCTCTGATGAGACCTAGGCTCTTTTGCTTGTGCTATGGCACCATTGTTGTCACAATAAATGTCCACAGGATTTGCAATGCTAGGTACTACTCCTAGCTCAGTGATGAACTTCTTCAACCAAACTGCTTCTTTAGCTGCATCTGATGCTGCTATATACTCAGCCTCTGTTGTAGAATCAGCCACAGCGCTTTGTTTTGAACTCTTCCAACTAACAGCTCCACCATTCAATGTGAATACAAAACCGGACTGCGATCTGAAATCATCTATGTCGGTTTGGAAGCTAGCATCTGTGTAACCATTTACAACTAACTCGTCATCCAAACCTCCATAAACCAAGAATACTTCTTTAGTCCTTCTGAGGTACTTAAGAATATTCTTGACAGCTGTCCAGTGACCTTCACCGGGGTCAGCTTGATATCTACTGGTTGTGCTCAATGGATATGAGACATCTGGTCTAGTACATAACATGGCATACATGATCGATCCTATAGCAGAAGCATAAGGAATTTTATTCATTCGATCTCGCTCATCAGATGTCTGAGGACATTGATTCTTGCTAAGATGAATGCCATGAGACATAGGCAAGAATCCTTTCTTGGACTCTTGCATGTTGAACCTCTTCAACATTTTATCTATGTATGTACTCTGACTCAAGCCTATTATCCTTTTAGATCTATCTCTATAGATCTTGATACCAAGGATATAGGTAGCCTCGCCCAAGTCCTTCATTGAAAATGAATTCCCTAACCAAGCCTTAACTTTTTGCAAGGTAGGGATATCATTTCTAATAAGCAATATGTCATCCACATATAGGACCAGAAACACTACTGCACTCCCACTGACCATCTTGTAAACACAAGGTTCATCTTCATTCTTGATGAAACCAAAGTTCTTAACTGTTTCATCAAAACGAAGATTCCAGCTTCGAGATGCTTGCTTCAATCCATAGATGGACCTTTGAAGCTTGCAAACCTTCTTTGAATTCTCAGGATTTACAAAACCCTCAGGTTGTGTCATGTACACATCCTCGAGTAAATTTCCATTAAGGAAAGCAGTTTTGACATCCATTTGCCATATCTCATAATCATAGTATGCTGCAATGGCAAGGAGAATTCGAATAGACTTAAGCATAGCTACTGGTGAAAAGGTTTCATCATAGTCTATACCATGAGTTTGCTTGAAACCTTTAGCCACAAGCCTTGCTTTGTAGGTTTGCACATTTCCATCCATGTCAGTTTTCTTCTTGAAAACCCATTTGCAACCAATAGTCTTAATACCCTCTGGAGGATCAATTAAAGACCAAACTTGGTTATCAAACATGGATTGCATCTCAGAATTCATGGCTCCAAGCCATTTATCTGAATCTGGACCTGACACAGCTTCCTGATAGGTAGTAGGCTCATCTTGATCTATGAGCATAGCTTGACTATCATCAGTCACAAGAAATCCGTATCTCTCTGGCTGACGATGTATCCTATCAGATCTGCGTTGGACTTGTGTTACATTTTCAGGCTCCACAACTGTTTGTGGTTCTGAAATCGTTTCTAAAGACGGTTCAATGATATCTTGTGGAACTTGAGTTTCCTCAAGTTGTACTATATTCCCACTTGTTCTCTTGGAGAGGAACTCCTTTTCCAAAAAGACTCCATTTCGAGCAACAAACACTTTGTTCTCTGAGGGAATATAGAAATAGTACCCTTTAGTTTCTTTAGGATACCCCACAAAAATACATTTGATAGATTTTGGAGCTAGCTTATCTGACATTAATCTTTTCACATAAGCTTCACAACCCCAAATCTTAAGAAAAGACAAACTGGGTCTCTTACCAGTCCACATCTCATATGGTGTCTTTTCAACCGCTTTAGATGGTACACGGTTCAAAATGAATGCAGCTGTCTCCAAGGCATAACCCCAAAAGGATAAAGGAAGATCTACTTGACCCATCATAGATCGAACCATATCCAATAAAGTCCGATTTCTCCTTTCAGAAACACCATTCCATTGTGGAGTTCCTGGAGGAGTCAACTGTGAAACGATTCCACAATTTCTTAGATGTTGGTCAAATTCTTGGCTCAAATATTCACCACCTCGATCTGATCGAAGGGTTTTAATTGTCTTACCAAGTTGATTTTGTACTTCATTTTGAAAAGTTCTAAACATTTCAAAAGACTCATGTTTATGTTTCATTAGGTAGACATAGCCATACCTACTGATATCATCAGTAAAAGTAATGAAATACTGAAATCCTCCCCTGGCACTAATGCTGATTGGGCCGCATACATCTGTATGTACCAAGCCCAATAAGTCATTAGCCCTTTCACTATGTCCAGTAAAAGGAGTCTTTGTCATCTTTCCAAGCAAACAAGACTCGCAATTTTCAAATGATTCAAAATCAAATGAATCTAATAATCCATCTTGATGGAGTTTAGATACGCGCTTCTCATTTATATGGCTAAGGCGACAATGCCATAAATATGAAGGGTTTAGTTCATTTGGCTTAGTTCTCTTTGAAGATATGTTATAAATATTACCGTCATTGGAATCATCAAGGTTAAGGACATAAATGCCATTATAACTACTTGCAATACAATAAAGCAAGTCATTTTTATCAAAAATAGAACACTTCTTATTTTTAATTAAAAATGAATAACCTTCATCATCCAAAACAGACACTGAAATAAGATTCCTACTCATAGTAGGAACATAAAAGCAATTGTTTAAAACTAACAAAAGCCCATTGGGCAAGACAAGCTCATAGGTCCCTACAGCTATAGCAGCAACTCTTGCTCTATTGCCAACACGTAGGTCCACCTCGCCCTTCTTCAGCATCCTACTCCTTTTGAGCCCTTTCATATTTGTACAAATATGGGATCCACATCCAGTATCTAATACCCAGGAAGAAGAAGTAGATAAATTAATTTCTATAACATAAATACCTGAAGATGTAGTCGTACTACCCTTCAGCTTCTTCAACTCCTCCAAATAAACATCACAATTTCTTTTCCAATGCCCAGGCTTGTTGCAATGGAAACAAGTTCCTTCCTTAGGAACCTTTGCCTTGGGACCAGGTTTCGGTTTAGCTTGACCCTTTGCCCCTTTTGCACCCTTTGCACTTTTAGCCTTACCCTTGCCTTTAGCTTTCCTTTTCATTAGCTTAGTATTGACACTCAATACATGGGTAGGCTTCTTGATATTCCCCTCAGCAGTTTTGAGCATACCATGTAGCTCAGGAATGGACTTTTCCATATTATTCATATTGTAGTTCATGACGAACTGAGAAAAACTGCTAGGCAAAGAGTGTAGGATCAAATCCGTAGCGAGTTCCAAACTCAGGGGATATCCGAGTCTTGCAAGGTGATCTATATAGCCTTTCATTTTTAAAACATGAGCGCTAACAGATTCACCTTCAGACATCTTACAGTCAAAAAGTGCAACGGCGGTGTCGAACCTATCCTGCCTAGCCTGTTGTTGGAAAGCTTGTTTGAGATGCACACTCATCTCATAAGCTTCTAAGTGTTCCAGGTCTTTCTGAAGTCCTGAACACATAGTTGCCAACATAAGACATCCTATGTCGTTTGAATCTTCCACATGCTTCTTATACTTGTTCTTAACAGCAGCAGAAGCATCAGCAGGAGGGGGTTCAGGGACAGGGTCATCGAGCACGTAGGACTTCTTTTCTTGTTTGAGAACAATTCTCAAGTTTCGAAACCAGTCAACAAAATTAGTCCTACATTCTTTTAGTTTTTCCTTCTCAAGGATAGATCGCAGCGATAAGGTGGAATTGTTATTAGCGGCCATTTATGATCTACAAAACATGCAAAGTAACACTTTATTAATAATGAGGTTAAAATTTATAAAACTCTCACTAAAACATATTTGACTTAATTCTAAACTCAGCTTTGGCATGACGCTTAAAATTAAGTTATTTAGGTAGGTAACATCTTTACCAATTACATCTCATGTAACTCTTAGAATTTATGGAATAATGACATCATATATCATTGTATGTTAGATTCCATCTAATGCCTTGAGCCCAAAACCGTTTTGATAGCCCAATTAAGTCTAACCAATTTTAAACATATGAGTAGCACTATTACTCATCCTACGTAGCTAGGAATGTTTAAAGCACATTGCTTTGGCAATACCTACTTTAATACAATCCCAGTTTTAATAGGTGTTTAAGACATGGATGGCATTAAGACTTAAATTATTAATGAGGGTTCAACTTAGTTTATGTCTTGCATTGCATATCATTATATCGTAGCATCCTATATGCATATATAATATATCATCCACGCATCTCATACAAAATGATAAATATGTAAACGTGACATAGTATGGCCAAACTAAATATGATCTTCATGAGACCAAATGAAGATCATAAAGGAAACCCTATGTGAAAGACTTCCTATTACAACATTTGCAATGATACATATCTTCTTGTCTTGAGATCGTGCCTCCATCTCTATGGAATCCACTCGTCCTTGGTATGTGTCGCCATCACCACTTTTGTAGCTTGATTCTTCATTTATTAGAATAATAAAGAAAAACCCTAACTAATTGTATAATAAAATACAATAAAAACTACAGCGGCACGCAGGCCATAATAACCCAAAACAGAAATATGACTAAGTCAATCACATAGGTCCTGAGGCCATGCTATGCACCATGCAAAGACATCAACAATTATAATATATTTTACACAAACATATTATAACAAATAAATATATATTGACATTCTTAATGTCACGGTAACGAACTATAGGGCGTACGCATACGGCGGTCCCGCTAACCGGTCTAACCGATTATATCAGAAAGTATCAATCGCATTGATAATTTTCTTTTCGAAACCCTAACACAGACGCGTCAATTATATTAACGATCTTACTGTTTTGACTACGTGTAAACCCTTATAGAAGCACCGATCGAACCGAGAGTTATCATTCAAAACCCAAAACAGAATCATCAATCGAATTGATAATCTGCTGTCCGAAACTCGAAACAGAATCAATCTGCCATTCGAAATCCGAAAACCGAATCATCAATCGAATTGATAATCTGTCTGTTTTGAATATGCATAACTCTTACAGAATCATTATCGGTTGCTCATATTGATATAAACATAATCGTTTTTGATCATCACATGAAAAACGAAAACTTTATATCACATATAACAATCTCGAATCATAACGTCTCATGAAAACGAATTGAAAACATCAATCCGCTCTCACCAGATGAGATTCGAATAGGGTTCTACACATAGCGTATGTTTATATCTAATATAAACAGAATCCGTTTTGATCATCACATGACAAACGAAAACCGCCGTATACAAATCATCTAATGAAAACGATTTGAAAAACACCATTCTTCTCTCATCATATGAAATCCGAGTTGGGGTTTTTGTACATATCATGCCATACGAAAATCAGTAAACATCTAATCACATAAGCATGATATAATCGATTTAAACGAAATCAACAAGTGGCTCTGATACCACTGTTAGGAAATCTAACGAGATCACTGCAAAAACGCGCAGCGGAAAACAAAAATTGATCTCTAATTTCCTACCAAGGATCCATGTTGTTCGTTTAATTCGACAAAAAAAACAAAAAGTACCTCCGTAGATTCGAAATCTGCAGATGGAAGAGGTGCGAAAATACGATCACCCTCTGTCGGTATCCACACGAATGCTTCCGCCCAGAGTGCTAGCTCTTCAAACGGCACGGCTGAAGAACTCGTTTTTCTCAAAAACGATTCTAGGGTTTCGTTTTCTGTTCTTTCGTTTTCTAATTGCTTGGTGTATTTTCGTGTGTATAGTGTATACGAGATACACAAATAAATAGACATCAAAATCCGAGTCCTAATCGGATTAGTTGATGCCAATCAAAATCCATATCAGATACGGATTCTATCAGGATATTCAAAATCCATATCAAATATGGATTCTCTCGTTATTATCCGATAACACACATGTATATATAATCACCAAAAAAAACGAAAATAATAATAATAATTAATATCCAATATTAATATTATTAATATAAAAAACGATAATAATAATAATAATTAATATCCAATATTAATATTATTAATATTATTAATCTCAGCCTTACGCATTCTTGTGTGTGACCCGATAGGCCCATATTAATTGGCAGTTGATTAAATCTCTATTAAACCAACAAGTCGTAATTGGCCTCTAGCAAGGCATTACAACTACCCAATTAATACGAGTAAAGTCTAACTAGCCTAATAATAGTACATGCATTAATCCCTTTGTCACACGATATCTAGTTTGAACATAAGTCATGGTCAGCGTCATACTTATATTGTTCAAACATATGATTACTCGATCTCTAAGTGGACTGATAAAACAAATGATATTGATCACACTATCAATTCATTTAAGCACGGCCATGCATTTCACAGTCTCACTAATTGAGGGGCCCAAAGATATCTCTCTCAAAAGAGAGGGACAAATTCTATCTTGATTGTTCAATATCCTCTACATAATTTCTATCACATTCAATCATGACCTTTATTATTATCCAGTTACGGATAACGTTTGATCATGTCAAAATATAATAGTCCTTATGTTGGAAACTATGACAATCTCAAGTCAAAGGATTAAAACATGACTATCATGAGATTTACTTATGACGCTAATCCATGTAGCAATCTCATGATGGGTCTATCCAATACACTGTTCTCTAACAAGTATCTATGAGATTGATTCGTATCACCATACACAGAATCATCTCATGATTATCAAATCAATACTCATATTGATTATAAATTATTTTATCTCCATAACAATAATGAATCAGGGACATATATCAAAATTGTGTAACACACTAACCAACAATAATGATAATGAAACCTCTTTTATTAATAATAAATGCATAACATAAATATCCAAATCATGGCCTAGGGCACATACACTAACAATGGAGTGATGTAAGAGGTTGATACCAAATATTTCCATCGTCTACTGAATGATTCTGCTGCGATAATGAATAGGAGTGGTGAGAGTGGGTCTCCTTGCTTAACACCACAGGTTGGGCGAAAAAAATCCGCATGAGGCACCATTAATGAGGAGGGAAATGTGTGTGCACTCTAGGTGATTTATGATTAGCTTTATAAAGTGATGAGAGAAACCAAACCTGTCCAAAACACGGCGTAGAAAATGCCAATCTATCTGGTCAAATGCCTTTGCCATATCCAACTTTATTAAAGACTTATCTGGCCGCGGTCCTTTGTCAAACCAGTGGATAAGCTCATTAGTCAATAGTACCTGCTCTGCCGTGCCTCTTCCTTTTTGGAAACCTGCTTGCTCTGGCGAGATTATACGCGGAAGAATGGAGTTGAGCCGGTTGAATAAAGTTCTGGTTTGTATTTTGCTCATAAAACTCGATAATACTATAGGGCGGTAGTCTGCAAACGTGCGCTGTGACTGTCCTTTAGGAAGTGTGTGACATGGCACGTGGAAGGGGAAAGCCAAGGAAGTATTCCTGAACTGCTTTATGGACGTCAGTGGCTATTACATCCCAACATGAACGAAAGAACCATCCATTGTATCCATCTAGACCCGCTGAACTGTTTGGATCCAATTCCCAGACTGCCTGCTTGACTTCACTTATCGAAGGTATACTTGTGAGCATTAGATTATCATCATCCGTAACTATCCTAGGGATGCATTGGAGAAAATCATTATCATCCTCAATAGGTTGAGCGGTAAACATGCGCGTGTAGTAGTCAATGGCTGCTGCACTGATGGTCTCTGGTGTATCACAAAGAGTTCCATCTTCCTTGTATATGCAATGTATAGTCTGTCGTCGCCGTTTATCCTTGACTAGTGTATGATAATATCGTGTATTAGCCTCTTCCTCTTTTAACCATTTGACACAAGCCTTTTGTTTCCAATATGCCATTTCTTGAGATGCAACATGAGATAATTCTGCCTGAGACTCATAATAAGCTTGCCTCGCCTCTACGGTAGGAGATGCGTCATAGGCTTCTTCCAATATACGAGTGTTTTGTTCTGCATGTTTTAGTCTGTTGAATATGTTCCCAAACACATTCTTGTTCCATTGAGTAACATCCTGTTTGAAGCGCTTTAGCTTATTACATAAACCACGCATTCCTCCAACTGTAGGATAGGACTCCCAAGTAGTGCGCATAAATGTATTGAAATTCGAATGGAAAGTCCATATATTCAGAAAGCGGAATTGTTTTGGGCCAGCAAATTCTGTATTTGCACATTGTATCAACATAGGGCAATGATTTGATGTGGTTCGACTATGGTGTGTCAAGCGAATAGATGGAAAAAGATCATAAAATGGCTCATTACAAAAGGACCAGCACAAGCGTCTCCACACTCGACCTAATCCACGACCACCTTGCCATGTATATTTAGTGCCAACATATGGGATTACATTCCAAGCTCCATATTGGGTCATTGCACTGAAATCTGCCAGCGCAGATAAAGATGGTCTGGAGGCTCCTTTGTGGTCAGTAATAGACAAAAAAGTATTAAAATCCCCAGATATCAACCAAGGATCCTGTGATGAATCTGAGTGTTGGCGAAGAGAAGACCAAATGTGTTGTCTATCTGCTACTGTGTGTTTCCCATAAACACAAGAATGCCAGAAAATCTTGCTAGAAAGCTGTAACTGGAGACGCAAGTGGGCTACTTGCTCTGTATGTGCAGAAGTTAATAGTGATAAGTGGTTTTAATTCCAAAAGCACCAAGCACGTCCATCATATACATTTCACATCGATGAAAATCCCAGTTGAATACAAACCCGGTCCATTCTAGTAGACGCTTGCTGTGGTTCAACAATGAAAAGAAAATGTATAGAATGTTAATTAAGCAATAATCTGAGCCTAGAGAGTGAAGTGCGTAAGCCCTTTAAATTCCATGTGAGTATATTCATTGTAACTGATGGGGTTGTGAGCTTGAAGATCGAGTAACACTGCGAGTAACCATATGTCGAGGTGGGCGTACAATCTGGCTGTTTGGTCGTCGTTTCCGTTAACATATGCATGGCACATAACCAGTATCCTGTGCCTCCTCTAACGGTTGATTTATTCGCTGCAACAGTTCATGATCAGAGGTGAAATTCTGTCTTTGCTTTAACTTACTTCCCAAGATATTTAAAATGGCACTGTATTCCTGCATAAGATCTTGTCGGTGCAATGGTTCATTTTGACTATATATAATAGGTGGTTCCTCGTTATCTGAAACAGCCTGCAAATTTTGCTGATCAACCGGCGGCACTAAATTGTCTACTGATGCATCCTCCATAGAACGACCTAATGCTGCCAGATCTTGAATGTTGGAGGGGAATGGACTCTTCTGATGGTGAATGTATACGTACATCTGGTGATAAGACGTCTTTTGAGGGTTGTTTCTGGCCAGTTGGATGCGCAGAAGGGACCTGTGGAGACTCAGACAACAGAACTGGCTGGTCATTTGCTTCTATATTTATTGGATCAGGGCTGTGTTTCCTTTTGTTTTCGCTGCCATTGCTTTTCTAAGACTGGAACATCCGGCTGGGTTGTCTGCTTCCCATAACCATCCTTGTTATGGCCCAAAATACCACATTTGTCACAGTATAGTGGCACATCTTCATAAACGACAGTTTGAAAATGATGATGATCTACACGTTGAATATGTAGCTTTGATGGTAACTCCTTTCAAACATCTACCTCAACGCAAACTCTCGCTACCGATGGACACAGAATTTTTTGTATGGCTACATCAAATCTAATGGGTGTTCCAACCATGAAAGCGATGGGAAACAATGTTGATTGTGTGTGAAGGTATACAGGCAAACCTGACAACGATAACCAAACTGGCACGATAGGTGCATCATGTATATTTCATTACTCCTCACCCGTCTGCCTCTCCATTACCGATCATTGTTCACCGTTCATCCGACTGCCGGCGCGTTCTTCCTCTTTTACTCGTCTTCCACAGAAAACCGTCTCTTTCCCGTCACTGTACCAATGACGGCTGCGCCTCCACCATCATTTGCGGCGGTGGTTTCCAGCGAATCTTCGTCACAGAAAATATCCATTTCGCCTAAGAACGTTTCGAGATATAAAGGCATCCCTATGATATCATTCTTGGATTTTGAGATTGATTCCCTTGCTGCGCCATTCAGATACTCATTGGTAGGTACATTCTGGTATGGTCATCCTCCATTGAAAGTCATACGTGAAGTATTTGAAAAAATAGGCTTTCATCATGATCTGCGTATCACACTTATCGATCAAACACATATTCTCTTGAATTTTCGCAATGAAGCTGATTACTTGCGATGTTTTTATCGACGCTCATGGCATACATCTGGTTGTCACATGCGTATAACGAAGTGGACTGTTGACTTTGATCCCACCGCTGATGTCCCCATTGTTCTGGTTTGGATCGCATTCCCAGAGCTTCCAATCCACCTTCATCGTCGGGAAGCATTGTTTGAAATTGTGCGTCTGATTGGGTCTCCAATAAAACTGGATGTAGCGACGGCAGATGGTCTGCGACCGTCTGTCGCTCGAGTGTGTTGAAGTAGACGTTTCCCAGGAATTGCTGCAGAAAATATATTTGCAGGCCAAGAACAAATTTATTCTGCAGTCAGTGGTCTATGAAGATCTCACCACCTCGCTCGCCAGAACAGCGATGGACACCGGTCAAAAAGAAACCGGTCGCAGAACCTCCATCTGACCCGTCCTCGATTGTTCGTTCCCAAGATACTCTTGAGCTGCAACATGATATTACTCCGACATATGCTCGCACCGTGGCACCTCCCCTTGATCAAGTCAGTGACTTGAATGCTTACTTATTTTGTGGGGCTGCAGAACCCCCGCTGCAGGACAATTCAGATCATTGTGGACATTCTTCAGATAATGAGCTGCCTGTAGCTGATCAAAACTCAGACATGCCAAGTGTCCCGGAAGAAGTGGTCCGGCGAATGCAGTTAAATCCTTCCATCTCCGGAAGTGGATATTTTGATATCACGTTTACAGGAATCAACAGAGGCTGTGGAATTTATACATGTAGTTCCTCGTCTAAGCGCCGCACAAGAAAAGATCTACCGCCCTTACTGCCGTCCACCATCCTTACACGCAGTGCTTCTCACGCCATCCAGGGAAGTGACACTACTCTTTCTCAACGAATGTCTTAATATGGAATATAAGAGGCATGCGTGCCTCTCTGCCTAGATTGCATCATTTGATACGCGATCATCATTTAAATTTACTTGCTCTGATAGAACCTAAACATTCATCTTCAAGTATTGCTCGATTTGCTTTGGACCTTGGTTTTTCGCGCAATTATTCTTCTCAGTCGGAACGCATTTGGTTTTTCTGGCGTGATTCATATTTTCACTTGGTCGCAGCGCAGGATCAAGAACAAGTGGTTCATTTCACTATGCTATTTCGGCCGCTTCAGCTGACTTTTGTTTTATTGGTGGTCTATGGCAAGCACACGCCATTTTTACGCCGCTCATTATGGCATTCATTATGTACTTTCTCAGAAACATCCACTTTACCATGGGTGGTAGGAGGAGATTTCAATACTTTTCGCACTCTTGATGATCATGAAGGCCGCTCAGACCCCTCTCTTTCAGTATTGAAAGATTTTAATGATTGCATTGAATCTTGCTTCCTGATGGCGCCGCAGTTTCATGGGCCGCGATTTACTTGGGCTAATGGCAGGGGGCTCGGACGAGTCCGTAGGAGGTTGGATTGGTTATTTATCAACTCTTCTTTTCAGGATGCGTTTGATGACTTGCAGCTTACACATCTATCATGCGTTTCCTCGGATCACACACCCTTATTATTCATATGTCGGTTATGTACGTCTGAGGGCCGTCGTTCTTTCTGCTTTCTGGACTCTTGGTTACTTCATCCGGATTTTCATACTTATATGAAGAATGCTTGGACATATTATCCTATAACAGGAGGTATGTATGGATTTTATTCAAAGTTATTCTGTCTAAAGAAGGACATCCAGCGGTGGAATAAGGAAATTTTTGGCAATATATTCACCAATGTTATGTAAGTTGAAACTAATCTCACTTGCGCTGAGGGCATCTGGGATGCCGACCCTTCAGAAGAGAATCGTGAGGAGTACCACCGAGCTAAAGCTGAGTATCTCCGGGCTTCCACATATGAGCTGCATTTCTGGAAACAAAAAGCGCGTGTACGATGGCTAAAAGAAGGTGATGCAAACACACGCATTTTCACTCTATTGTCAAAGGGCGAAGTATGCAACTACGCATACAACAAATCCACACAGCTACAAGTGAACAATGCACCTCACCTGCAGCCATTATGGAAGAATCAGTGACATTCTACACTTTTTTATTTGCTCGAGAGGCAACGCATAATTATGACGCAATACTTTGTCACATCCTACGGTTGGTCTCAGTAGATGACAACTCCATACTCACGCAACTGCCTAAGGAGGAAGAGGTTAAAGCGGCAGTTTGGCATCTAGACACTCAAAGTGTAGCAGGGCCAGATGGTTTCAATGGTAAGTTTTATCGTTCTTGCTAGTCAGTCATTCATGCTGATGTAGTTAATGCAGTGCAGGAATTTTTCCTTGGCATTCCTCAGCCTTCTGTGATAGCTAGTGCATTAATCACCTTGATTCCTAAGAAGCCGTCCCCCACAACATTCAGTGATTTTTGCCTAATATGTCTCACCAATTTTCTGAGTAAAGTCTGTACAAGAATCATTGTCACTCGCATGAATACACTGCTTCCCAAAATAATATCACCAGAACAGACAGTCTTCTTGCCAGGCTCTGATATCTCCACGCAGGTTTTATTGGCACAGGAGATGATACATATGCTAGGTAAGGGTGGTTCTCAGCTGTGTTTGAAACTAGATATGATGAAGGCATTTGATAGAGTCAGCTGAGAATATCTGGAACTGCTTCTGCGCACCTTTGGTTTCTCTGACTTTTTCATTCGAATTATCCTGAATCACTTACGTGCCACTACTTTAGCAGTCTTGATTAATGGACAACCTTCTGCTTCATTTCGGCCTTATAGAGGGGTCAAGCAAGGCGACCCTTTGCCCCCTTTGCTCTTTATTCTTTCTTCTGAGGGTTTCAGCAGAGGATTGAAATATTTAGTTGCCTCTGGAGCATTACAGCCCTTCCTCCTAGGCAGGGTACCTTTTACTATCACACACTTGGCCTATGCGGACGATCTTTTGGTATTTTTACGGGGCACACAGAGAAATTTACGACGTTTCCATGCATTCTTAGCACAATATGACGCTGCCTTTGGTCAGAAGGTAAACTTTCGAAAGAGCAGTTTTATTCCATCTGCAGGCATATCTCTACATCAGCGGCGCGGTTTTGAGACTATAATAAACATGAGATGTTCTGGCCTACCTTTTCGATACCTTGGTTCTTATCTGCATAAGGGCATCAGCCGTTCTAGATATTGTGCTTCCTTATTACAGCATATTGACGACCGACTTTAGGGCTGGCATTCTCGGTTACTCTCTTCTGCATGTCGTCTTGTTTTGCTTCGTTATGTGATTTCAGCACTACCATTACATATTCTCGGCGCTGGAGGTTTTCCTAAGTCAGTGATTAAAATAATAGGCAGAAAGATGGCAGCATTTTAATGGGGACGCAGGCATCATTGGGTTGTATGGACTACTATCACCAAGCCGCGTGAGGAGGGTGGATTGGGACTTCGCGATCTCAGCATGTTACAACAAGCTTATCATTGTCGAATTTGGTGGTCATATCAGCAACATTCTACTCTTTGGAGTAAGTATATGCATGTCAAATATGGTAACCACGGAGACTATCTTCCTCGATTGCCAGATTCACCTGTTTGGAAGATTATTTGTAGAATTCATCCTACCTGCCTTGCTCATACTGAAGGTCAAGGCGTCCATCTCACCTGGATTCCTACGGCCTCGAGGGAATTCTCTTTGTGCTCTGCATATGTTATCTGCCGATCACCCAGTTCAATGCTGCTTTCGGCGAAGTTCATTTGGTTCAAGCACCATTCACCCGTCACTCAATTATTTTTATGGTGCATTTTTCATTTTGCTGTGCCATTCGAGGACTATATTGGTAGGTATAATACTTCCCGCCCAACGTAATGTCCATTCTGTAAGAATGCATCGGCCACAATGGATCATATATTTTTATACTGTTCGGGTGTATGTCCACTATGGAACTATTTTGCATGTGAGTTACACTGTCCCCTCCCACCATCGCTGTATCTTCGCCAATATCTACTATCTTGGTGGTATCGTTCTACACTCTCATCTCTCTTTGGGGTTTTAAAAATCGTCATTCTGGCGATTATTGTGTACAATATATGGCACACTTATGCATCATTAGTATATGGTGAGAAGCACACTTTCACCATTATATCTCTTCGGGCTTCCGTTCACTATGATATTACTATGTGGGGCAAAACAATTGCCGGATCAAATCTAGCAGCTGGGTCTCTGCGGTAGCTTGCTTGGTTTTCCACACTTCAGCCGCCACGCCCTCAGTTGGTTCGTTGGCGTACCCCGCCCTCAGGTAAATTAAAGTTAAATACAGATACGGCGGTAGGCAGACATTATGGAGCAGGGGGTGCTATTTTACGAGATCACGTTGGTTCCTGTGTGGGGGCAATCTCTTTCAGACTGCCTCCAAGTACACCTCTCAATGCCAAGATACAATCAGCGGTATTTGGATTATTATATTTTCTTCCACTGTATCGCTCAATTATTCTGGAGTCAGATTGTGCTCAGATGTTATCCTGTTTGTCGCACCCACAGCTGGTTCATGGGAACTATTATCTTCGGTTACTGCATACATTAACTCATCTTCATCATCTGGACTTTCATCACATTTATAGAGAGGCAAATATGGCTGCTCACTACCTTGCTCAGCATGCAATGTTGAACCCTCGAATGCAATTTTACAATTCTCACACTCTACCTCCATTAGTTCGTGGTTCTATCTCATTGGATCTCTCATCAGCCCACTTGCGCATCCCCTGATATTTTCACGTCTTCCATATGGATTGGCACTCATTTCATCATTCTGCCTGTATCATGCGGGGTACAGGCAGACTCGGTATGCTTTGCACTCTATTGGTCTTACTGTTTTCGCTATGCTTTGTATCCCCTTTTAACTTGGTCTTTTCCTTCACATGTGCATCGATTGGACACTCTATCACGGTGGCCTTTATGTGTGCCGTGGCCGAGACAACCCAACAATCATATCTCACGTAACTGGCTTCAGCAATGGGAACCTTATTGGCGAAGCATGCATGGCGTCCTTTTATGTCTTTTAGTCTAGCTCCTTCTTCTCAAATGTACTGTATTCCATATCCACACTCCAGTTGTATAAATATGTACGCTTTTTCCTTCGCCAAGGTTTTATCCACAAGGGTGGTTTTACTTGGCAAGGTTTTAATGCGGCATATCATATATGACTGGAGACTGGAAATCATCACCTTTTTGTATTCTTTTTCTCTTACACTGACTTTTGATGTATTACGGCTTTCCTCCGCCACAAGTGAGGTTCTTTTATTAATAAAATCGTTTCTTAAAAAAAATACATATATACATACATACATACATACATACATACATACATACATACATACATACATACATACATATATATATATATATATATATATATATATAATTCATAGTTTAAAACACGATGCTGCTCCTTTATGGCGATCGCGGCATGCCGTTGCGGCTGTGGTAGCCCGCCGTCTCCCGTTGCAATCTTTGCCTCCCGTCCTCCTTCTTTCTTCACTGTGATCTACTCTTCGCCTTTGATCTTTTCACCCTATGGCCATGACAGGCATGCCAATCCCTACAGCTATGCCAACTCCTACGACCATTCTTCCGCTAAAGAGTCGGCGCCATCGAAGACGTATGCATCCCTCTTTGCGGCTACCCCTGAGACCACGGCGCTGAAAACCATTCACAAATTTAAGGGGAGCCCCATGATTGCATTCAAAGAAGAGGAAATCCAATCCCTTGCTGCACCACATTGATTTACATTAGTGGGAACTTTTTGGTATGGCCAGCCCCCTAGCGACAGTTCGATCCGCCATTGACCGTATTGGTTTCACTGGAGCCGTCAAAGTTGGCTTACTCGACGGAGTGAATGTCTTATTACACTTCGATCAAGAGTAGGATTATTTTCATAATTTTTTGCGTCGCAGTTGGATGATTTCTGGCAAGCATATGAGACTCACCAAATGGATGCCGAATTATGATCCGGCCAGACAAGCTCCTGTTGTGCCAATATGGGTTTCATTCCCAGGTCTCCCAATTCATTTTCACAGGAAGGACGCACTTTTTCAAATAGCGCAGATGGTGGGAACACCTTTAAAGTTAGATGCGGCCACCACGGTCACCATTCGCCCTTCGGTAGCCCGGTTGTGTTGAATTAGATGTATCCAAGGAGTTGACGCAAAGGATGTATATTCAAGATCCATCGCGTGTAATCATGCAGCCTGTGGAATATGAGGATTTGCCATCTTACTGTTCGGGATGTTTTCATCTCGGGCACACTCATGACGACTGTGGTAAATTGCATCCAGAAAAATCAACTGACCGAGATCCAATAACTAAGCGACCGACAACAGAGAATAAGGGCCAGAAACCCCAGGATAAGGGCAAAAGTCAATGTTGGACTCCCAAGAAAAATCTTCCTGACATAGCACCAACATCTGAACCAATTCCTACAATCGGTCCCCAACCTGTAGATGATAATTTGCAGCCTCCATCAATTTCTGCAGCTCCGACCCCATCATCAGACATGGAGACTATCCCTGTGATTACGAACGATCAAGACCTTATGCGTTCACGGGGTGTGGACGACTGCATCTTGGGAAACCCTCCAATGCCTGAAGATGCATCAGCCCTGTCAGATAGTGAGCTGATCATCCCAATAAATATTAATGAGCTGGATGAGCATGACCGTGGCCTTTATGATGCTATGGCCAATCTATTTGAAGCCAGATATTTGGATACGAGTTGATCATCAGAACCTCAAGAGACTGCTGCTGACCCCAGCTCTTCGGTGGCACCTAGACTTCTACGTCGTAATCATCATGCAGCCCTTATTTCGCCTAGGACAACAAGGTTATAGGCTGCACACTCTCTAACTCTTTTGATGCATTATAATAATGAAGATACTAGTATGGAATGTTAGAGGCATCCGTACCTCAATGCATCGCTTACTATCACTTGTGCGTCATCATCGTTTATATATATTAGTTATCATAGAAACTAAAGCTAGGGCTTCGTTGTTCGTTTCATATAGATTACAATTTGGTTTCTCAAATGCTTTGTCTGCCTGTGATGATCATATTTGGTTTTTTTGGAAGGACTCTATTTTATCGCTGGAGGAGGAGCGGCCTGGGTAGCAAAACTTCTCTGTAAAATTCAACTAGCTAGCCTCATGTGATATATTTTGGCTAACTGTAGTTTACGGACATCACTCTGTAGCTGCGCGATGCCCTTTGTGGGTAGATTCGTAATTGCTTCATTCTTCACTCTCTTTGCCATGGTTGATCGATGGAGATTTTAACACGTTTCGCTCCTTGGATGAGCATCATGGACGGTCGGCACCAAATTCATTACAATATTTTAATGATTGTATAATAGCATGTGAGTTGCAAGAGATATCATATCAAGGCTCTATATATACCTGGTGTGATGGCCTTGGCCTGGGCCGGGTGAGATGGCATCTAGATCGTATCCTATGTTCTCAGTCATTTTTGGATATGTTCCCTGTTACACAAATATTACATCTTGCTAGAGCAACATCGGATCATGATCCTCTTTATTTGACATGTGATGTTGATGGCCCCAGGGTCCTGCTTCATTTAGATATCTTGATGTTTGGACTACACATCAACATTTTGATGCGTTTATTCACCACCATTAGAAGTCTTTTCCAACAGTGGGAGGTATGTGGGGTCTTTCTGACAAGCTCCAACGTTTGAGGACTCAGTTAAAGCAATGGAACAAGGAGGTCTCTGGAAATATCTTTGACGCAATGGTACAGGCTAAGGAGGAAGTTGCTATTCATGAACGAGCATTTGATTCTGATCCATCACCAATGATGCAGGAAAGATATCACCATAGCATGGCGCAGTTATAGCTTGCGTAGACTCGATCATTTCTATACTGGAAGCAGAAGGCCAATGTGAAATGGCTTAAGGAAGGTGATGCTAATACATCTTACTATCATCACACAGTTAAGGATAAAAGAAGAAGACAAATTATTCGCAGAATCTTGCGCTCGGATGGTACCGAATGTTTGCAAGACTCCGATATCTCATCAAAGGCAGTGCGATATTTTTCAACCCTTTTTGCAGCAGAATCAGTGCAAGATTGTGACACTATTCTTCAACACATCCCGGAAATACTGACATCGGATGATAATATCATGATGCTAGCCATGCCTACTTTGCAGGAGATTAAGCAGGCTGTGTTGGATCTTAGCCCCTCTAGTGTGGCAGGGCCTGATGGTTACCCAGGATCATTTCATAGGCGTCTCTGGCAGATCATACAACAAGATGTTCTTAAGGCGGTCCAATAATTTTATCTAGGTGTGATGATGCCAAAGACGATAGCTGCAGCCACCTTCATCTTGATTCCCAACGTACAGAATCCTCAGACATTCACATATTTCAGACCTATATGTTTGACAAACTCTGTCTCTAAAGTCATTATGCGCTTGATTGCTATTCGCCTGGACGCTTACTGCCTAGGATCATTTCACCGGAACAAGCAGATTTTATGAAGGGCCAAGGCATCACGGAACAAATACTCCTAGCCCAGGAAATGGTACATGTTTTGGATAGGCGAACTAGGGGGGCCATGTGATGTTCAAGCTGGATATGGCTAAAGCTTTTGATCCAGTCAGTTGGCGATATCTTGAACTACTTTTACATCGATTTGGATTTGATTCCAGACTGGTCCGAGTTTTAATTAATAATTTGAGGGCTACACGTTGCTCAATCCTTATAAATGGCAAGCAGACAGGATTCTTCTCAGTAGGCCGAGGTGTCAAGCAGGGTGATCCATTATCACCATTATGGTTTCTCCTATCCTCAGAAGGATTCCCTCGTGGATTGAATGCATTAGCACAGGCGGGAACTATAAAAGGATTTGCTACAGGTCGTGTGCCGCATGTTTAACATTTGGCTTTTGCAGATGACTTGTTGATCTTTGTAAACGGCTTAAACCGAAATCTGTTGAAGTTTCACTCCTTCTTGGCATCATATCAACAGGCCTTAGGACAACTTGTCAATTTTCATAAGAGTTAGATAGTGGCGGGCAGGGTAGTCTCTGGTGTCGCAGCTTCTTCTGCCTTGGGTATGCGTTTAACATCCTTGACCATTAAATATCTTGGGTCGTTTCTTTATAAGGAATCAGCCGCTCTAGGTATTGTACATCACTCATCAATCATTTTGATGCTAAGCTGACATCATGGTCAACTAAGTTGTTGTCAATGGCGGGACGCCTAGTCTTATTAAAGCATGTACTGAGTTCCATGTCTACACATACTATCGCAAGTTCTTGCTTACCAAAAAGTGTCATTGATGTCCTTCATAGAAAAATGGCGTCTTTCTTATGGAAAGGGAGATATCATTGGAGATCATGGCCATCATTGTGTTTTCCCACAGAGGCAGGTGGTTTGGGAATGCGTAATCTTGTTGATCTTCAAAAAGCTTATGACTGCCAGCTTTGGTGGAAATATTTTCACTCTTCTATGCTATGGGTAGATTTCTGCAAGAATAAATATGGCCCTCGGCCTGCTGTGTATTCACATATCTATGACTCCGCAGTATGGAAGCGTTTGTGTAGCATACAAAAATTTATGGAATCGAAGGTAGATCACATACAGACTAGCATACAGTGGCTGCCAGCTACTAATGGGCAGTTCTCCTTAAAATCCGACTGTACTAAAATATCGGCTTCGTAGGGTCATTTTGTTGAATCGCGCTATATATGGTGGACCAACTCGCAACCCGACATGTGTCTCTTTTTATGGAAACTTTGGACATGAGCTTTGCCACTAGTTGATAACATAAGATGCTGGCAAAGGGTGTTTCCAACGCAATGCGCTTTTCGTGCTAGAACTCGAATCTGCAAGATCACATTTTTCTTCACTTCCTGCGCATTCAATCACTATGGGCTGAAATATCCATCATCTTTTCAGGTCCAATGCCTCGCACCCGCACGATTAAAGCCCATTTAAATCGATGGTGGTGCCAATCAAATAAAACATCCATGGCTGGCCAACTGAGGGTGGTAGTCCCATCCATTGTCATATGGAGAATTTGGAAAGAATATGCGACCATCCGCTTTGGAGAAGAAAATTTTAATTATAATCAACTGTTTGACAAAGTCCGCACATCAGTGTACACACGGTGTTCTGCGATGAATGGAAATAAGTTCGTAACAACGATACCCCAACAGAGATAAGAAATTGAGCAACACAATGTAGAAGCAGACACATTAAATATAATGGAAATGAAACATACCAAGGCTGCATATGCCAACAACGGACATGGGCAACCCCTCTTCTTGAACGCCAATTCGCCATGAGACTCATAAACAGAAATTTGGAAGAGTGTTATCCAAGCTCAAGGATCCTCGCACATCGTAAGGCAGAGAATGCACAGATGTGTATATGCCCGCCCCTGAAGCCCGCAGTCCATACCTCGCTAGCATATGTGCTGTAGTGTTTGCCTCACGCAGACAATAGCTGAGAGTAGACGCATTTAGGCATAGAAACATGACAGCCTTTCGTATATCCACAGAAAAAGACCCAGTATATTGTGAAGGATTGGCTACTATATGAAGCCACAAGCGGCAATCAGTATCAACATATAGCCCATCATATGTCATGGCATAGAAGAGAAGAGAGTATAACAAGGCCATAGTTCAGCTCGAATAGGTGTAACATGCGGTAAAGCAAAGCAGAATGCTGAGATGAATGTCCCTGAATCATTACGTTGCACAGCTCCTACCGCTGCACCATTTCTGCCAACAGTAGCATCCACATTTAATTTCATTCTACCAGAGGGCGGCAATACCCACCTCACTAACTTGTGACGGCGGACCTGTAAGCGTGGGGAAAATCCCTGAACAGTTAAATATGGTATAGGCTGCACAAATTTACGACCTTGCATGGAAGCACACCAAGAATAGATATGGCTACGGACACGATCAAATAAATGCCGATAAGAAAAGCTGCTGTCTCCAAATCTGATGGCTGTATATTCTTTCCAAATAACCCAAACCACCAAAGCTGGAATCACTGCCTGTAAATTACGCATCATGGTAGCAGCCGAAGCTTGACGCCACCAACAAATTAAGTAAGCTTGAATGGTGGACTGACAAGGTAATGGACCCGAAAACATTGCCGCTACTTCAACCCACAGAGATTTGATTTCTGTGCATTGTAAAAATAAATGATCCTTTGTGTCCGAATGCTGTAAGCAAAAAACGCACTGTGAAGGATATATTGTTTGCCGTGTGCAAAGATTGTTGGTTATAGGTAGAGAACGACACCATAAACGTCACAAAAGCACTTTCGCTCCCCGGGGAGATGAAGACCACCAAATGTACTTGGAGCATTCAAGCAAAGGTGTTTCTGCATGAAACAAATTATAGGCTGATTTAATGGTATAGGTACCGATAGAGTCTGCTATCCAGGTCAGTCCAGCTGGTGTGTGATCAACATTGGCATGCATATAAGAATGAGTAGCACAAATCCTTTTCCATATTGTGGAGTTGTATATATGAGCATAGACATCACGTCGATGTACATACTTCGCCCTGCTGTATGTAGCCCATAATGAGTCAGAAGTATGGTATTTCCACCATAGCAATCCATCATATACTCTTTGAATCAAATCTAAGTTTCTTATACCTAAGCCACCATGTTCAACTGGCTGACAAACATGATCCCATGATACCCAATGGTGGCCACCTTGCCACAAGAATGTAGACATTTTCTTATTTAAGGCCAAGATGACACTCTTGGGCAATCTTGAGCTTGCAATGATTTGTATTGGCATTATTGATAAGACATGTTTTATTAGTATCAACCTACCCGCCATAGATAACAATTTGGATGACCAAGCATTTAACCGCATATCAAAATGTACTAATAGTGCAGTACAATATGAAGACCGATTTACTCCTTTATGTAAGTAAGACCCAAGGTATTTAATTGGTAGCACCGCCAATCGCATACCAAGTGCTCTTGCTACTCTTGGTCCAGATACAGACTTTCCCACCACCAATTGTCTTTTATGAAAGTTTACCAACTGTCCTGAAGCCGACTGATAGGTATCCAAAAATTGTCTAAACTTGTTCATGTTCGCTATATGGCCATTCAAAAAAACGACCAGATCATCTGCAAAACCCAAATGTGTTATTGTCGGCGTCCACCCCACATGAAAGCCACGCAATTCTCCTGAAGTAATCAGCGCATTTATGCCGCGGGAAAAACCTTTGGAAGCTAGAATAAACAACAATGGAGATAATGGATCACCTTGTTTTACCCCTCGTGTGATAGGGAAAAATCCCACTGGCTTACCATGAATTAGAAGTGAACAATGGGTGGCTGCTAAATTGTTCATTATTATCTGGACTAACTTATCATGAAAGCTGAATTTGAGCAACAGTTGTCGAAGATAGGTCTAGTCCACTCTGTCGAAAGTCTTTGCCATGTCTAGTTTAACTATTACACGACCTCCATGCACATGCTTATCTAGTAAGTGAACCATTTCTTGGGCTAGTAAGATGTGATCCGTGACACCTCGACCTTTTAAAAACCCCGCCTGCTCCGGAGAGATCAGACGCGGCAATAAATGTGATAATCGCGTCGCCAGCAAACGTGTAATGATCTTGGCCAAAAAATCTGTCAAACAAATTGGATGGAAGTCGTTAAATGATTGAGGATTTGAGACCTTGGGAATGAGAGTAATAAGAGATGCAGCAAGTTGATGTGGAGGGATAACCCCAAGAAAGAACTCCTGAATCGCCTTATGCACATCAAATTTAATAACATGCCAAAATTTTCGATAAAACAAACCTGGGAAACCATCCGGTCCTGCTGCGTTGGTTGGACTAAGATCCCAAACAGCTTGTTGCACTTCCAGAATATCTGGCAAGGCCAGTAGCGTTGCATTATCATCACTTGTCAGAATAGTAGGGATATATTGAAGCAGTGAAGATGGATGTGTAAGAGTTTCTGCCGAGAACAAATTTTGATAATATCTAATTGCTTCTTGTTCAATATCTGTAGGGGTCTGACATTCTTCACCATTGGAGCCAACAATTCTAGTGATCGTTTGAGACGTCTTTTATCTTTGACAATTTGATGAAAATAACGAGTATTAGCATCACCCTCTTTCATCCATTTGACATTTGCTTTTTGCTGCCAAAACAAAGTTGATCGGTGCTGATTTTGCTTTAACGACGCCATACTTCTATGATATACTTCGTGGTTTTCCGCAGTTGGTCGGGAATCATAATCCTTTTCACCACGAAGGGCCTCAGATTTTGCTTCTGTAATGGCATCGAAGATATTGCCAAACACATCCATATTCCATTGCCTCAAATGTTGTTTAAGTTGCCGTAGCTTAGAATAGTAGCCTCGCATTCTACCAACGGTATCATAAGATTGCCAGTGATGAGTTACCAATCTATCAAAATCTGAATGCGTGACCCATGCATCTAGGTATCAAAATGCAGCCGATGCAACCGATCTTTCTGCTAGACATTCAAGATAAATAGGGAAATGGTCCGATGTTGTACGACTGAGATGTTGATATGAAACTGAGGTAAACAGATCAAAGAAACTCGACATACAAAGATACCTATCCAATCTACGCCATACCCGACCTAATCCTCGCCCATCACTCCAGGTGAATGATGAGCCTTGATAATTAATAGATTGAAGGGAACAAGATGATACACAAGCATTAAAGTCTTGTAAAGTTCTAAGAGGCGGGGAAGATCTACCTTTATGCTCGTCTAGCGATAAGAAAGTATTAAAATCACCTCCTAACAACCAAGGAATATGAAGCTCAGCATGTAAGGCGAGAATGTCGTCCCATAAAGGATGACGCGATGCAACCGAATGTAAGCCATATACAAATGTACAGCAAAAAGTATCTCCCGTTGGAATCCATTGAAAATACATGGAGTGATTTTGAATGCCAATTCGATCTCTATCCAGCCGCAAAAATGCCGCACTCCAAAAGATCCATATTTTATCCTGACAAACTGAGACTGCTTGTGTGAAACCAAATTTTAGACGAGAAAATAATTACGAGGATGGCCTTGCCTTCGGCTCGATAGGAACTAAGACATGCAGAGTATAACGATGCAATAGAGATAATAGACGTTGTAGGAAAGTTCGAATACCATGAATGTTCCAAATCATAACCTTCATTGTGATGATAGAGAATCGAAAGAATTAGTGAGAGTGGTCCTTGATCTTGTGACAGGCGGAGAGACTGGGCTACGATTACGACGGTGCCTACGAAGTAGGCATGGAGGAGGCTGAAATTGGTCGTCTGAAATGTTGTCCCTAGGAATATTTGCTTGATCAACTTATGTGAGGTGTTCCGAAGAGACAACTGCCTGGAGTATATCATTCATTACTTCTGACGCAATAGCTATTGCAGAATGGTCTACAGTCTGCCTTGCTTGACTATGATGCTCTGGTGTGAGTTCACTATCAGAGAGTGATGTGGAACTTGGATTGCGACGAATATCTGCAATAAAAATGTCATCAACCCCTTGAAGACATGAGATATCCTAGACATTTGTGACTGCACGTGTTGCAGTGAAATCTGGCGACGGTAAAACTGGAATAGCATCGCTAGCGTGAAGGCCAACTGGTTGTGAGTGCTTCTTAGGAGTCCATCGTTGCTCTAGCGCCTTAGATGTACCAGTTGAGATTTCCTTTGCTTGTTGCTTTTCTGAAGTATCCTTAGGTTTCTCTACTACAGGCACTGGATTACGATCACATTCTGCAACTTTATGACCCAGCCTGTAGCATTTTGTACAATACGATGGCAAATCTTCATATATCACCTGCTGATGAATCACTCTGTTTAAGTAATGAATAAAAACTCAAGATGGCAATTCCTACGAAACATCAATTTCAACACACAGATAAGCAACGGAAGGCCTAAGGGATTCTGCCGTCGCAGAATCTAGTTTCATTGGCGTTCCCAGCATTCTTCCAATTTGCATCAATGCCGACTTTTGATGGAAATGAACCTGTAGCCCTAGAAAGGACACCCACACTGGGACGATGGGAACATCCACGGTAGGGTCGTATGTCGGTGTCCATTTAGTAACTCTCATGTATTTGCCTGCGATCATCCAACTTTGTCTTGCAAAAAATCGAAGATAGTCTTGTTCGTACTTGAAGTGCAGAATCACATGCGTTGAATCCAGGAGTCCCACCTTCACAGGGCCATTGAAGCCTATCTGATCCATGGTTGATCGAATGGTAGCGATCGGGGGCTTCCCATACCAAAAGATACCCACTAGAGAAAATTTGTATGGTGCCGCTAACGAAGCAATTTCATCATCCGTAAAAGATATCATTGGACTGCCCTTGTACTTCTGAATTGGTTTGTTGTCAATGGAGGTGGCAGTCGACGTGAGGAATAGCGAAGCAAAACTCTTTTTTGGTGCAGACTCCGTAGGGTTTTTTCCATGTAAATCTGCTTCCGCCATTGAGAATGAAAAAAAGGTGGGATTTCTTCAGTGAGGAATGGAAGATGATGGATAATAAAGGAGAAAAAGGTGTGTAGAAGAGAAAGGAGAGCAATGTAGGCCGGAGTTACAGCCACCGGATGGAGCCGCCATTTATATGTGTGTGTGTGTATGTTTTTTTTTGAATAAAGGCAAAATTTTATTAATGTTCAAACACCTCACTTATGGTGGAGGGAACCGTATTACAATAATGTATATCATACAAGAATAAATAGTGTAAAGACGTGAGATTATGTAATCTCCAATCATATATGATATGCCGCATTAAAATCTTGCCATGTAAAACCACCCTTGTGGATAAAACCGTGGCGAAGGAAAAAGCGTACATATTTATATCATTGGAGGGAAAGTACATAAGTACAGTCACGGCATAACATGGCGGGAAATACAAGAAGTCTACGTTCAGATGATGAGGAGCCCGATGATCTATACATGGGAAATTGACGAAGCTTTGCAGCAGGCAGCAGTGTGCTAGGTAATCAACGGCAAAGAGAATCATTTGGTGCCAGCTTTGTATTTGCAGAATCCAGGTCAGCCAAGTACACGCAATCATTGATATTGATGATCCTCGACAGAATATAGTAAAAGATGTATTAGTAGCCATAGAGAGATATAATAGATGGCAAATAAGCGGGTAATGATTCTAATAACATACCAATGTTGCCCGAAGTCTATAGACTGGGGGCAACAGAGCATATTTTTCGTAGCCAATGTAATAGTTCAAGTATAGCATGCGATAAGAAAGATGAGTATAAAGGCATACCATCGTTAAACAGATATTCTGGCCATGAATTTTATGTTCTTAGCAATAACACCATCAGTATAATAGAACCCACGCGCCGTAGGTGGCAGCTGACTTGCAGACGTGAAAAGCCGCATAACTGGGTACATGTGTGCGTATTGACTTAAATAGTGTGCCACCATGTCAATCTCCCGCGGGATGTAACGAAGCGTACTGCCTGTGAGGGTCAGCAATAGATTGAACCGGGCATATTCTGGTAATACTTCAAGCTGATTGTTGGATGGATGAGTTATTTGCTTGCAGTCTGTCTCAATTATTAGTTGGCGATGTTATAGGCCAAAGAACATCAGATTGTAAAGGAGAGCTTGTATCTTTGCGCGAAGTGGTGATAGGTGAGGTAACCAGAATGAAAGAGCAGCAAGCATATGTCCTTGCGAGTCCCTCAGAATTGCTCCGTCCGAAGCATGAGATGTAGGATCTGCAAGGCACCACTAGAAGGGGGGGGGGTTGAATAGATGGTGCGGAAAATATGGTTTTTAAAATTTCTTTAAACCTAACCAATTCAAGTTCTGAAAACAGATTCTGTTTTCAGGACCTGTTTTAAAACATTTTTTAAAACTAGGTTAGAGGTCTCAAAAAGTTATGAAATTTTGAGAGAACTTATCCTCAGATGTTATGAGGGTCCCCTAAAAATTTCAAATTAAAATTCAACCTTTAACCCCTTCAAAAACCGTTGGTACTCAGATTGTGCAAATCTGCCAGAAACGGTAGATGGTTTTGAAAAATTAATTCCTATTTTTGTGAACGTCCAAATGATCTGAAAATTTGACCAATTACTCCTTATATACTATATTTAAATGGGTTAAAACAGTTTTGGAAAATTCTTTTGGGAAGTAGGTCAAATACAATCAAAGTCTCAACCTTTGCAAGTCTGAAAATCAGACTGCACTAGTCTCAGAACTTTTGATGTTTGATTGACTTATACTTGTCCAAAAGGGTTGAAACTTGTGCCAAATTAACCCTAGAACGTGCAAGTATGTTTCTGGAAATTTTTATAATTTTTGGAAATCGTTTGCTATTTTTCCGAACGTGAACAAAACGGATAAACAGTGCAGAAACTGAAAAGTAAATGCTGAAAGTAAATTGCACCAAGAATTTTATACTGGTTCGGTTATAAACAACCTACTCCAGTCTTCAAGGAACACCTTCCTTGGTTCACACTAATCACACACATGCAGTACACCTTACCGCAGGGTTGATAGAGTTACACCTAACTCCAACCCTTTACAAACCTTGTATGTCGAGTACAATTCACACGAACACCACCACCTCGCTAGAATGAAGATTGATCACACCTTGATCAATCTTTTACAAAGATGAATGAATGGTGGTTTATATGAAGCCTATTCAAGATTGAAAGATATAAAGAACAATAGGCTTTTTACAAGAAAGAGAAAGAAAGAAAATGTAGGAGAAGAAGAGCTTGGCAATTTGATCACTTTAGAATGCAATTCTTGGTCTTGTTTTTGTTTGTTCTCCTCTTCCTTCCTTATAGATTGCAGCCGTCCCTATGGAGCCTTCTCCCCTCTTGAAAATTTCCTTTTAAGTGCTTGAGAGAGTGTAAGACATCATGGTGACAATGCCTTGCTTACTTGACATCATTCTATTGGATCATCATTTAGTCTTCGCTTACTTGGCACCTCTTTATTGGCTCAATGTTGTCATCAAGATGACATGGAAAAAATATGAGATTAACACTTTAAACATGTGCCAATATCAATCATAAAATCATACCATAAGTCAAATATTTCATCATAAATTGCAAGACAAGAAATCTCTCCTTTTCAAGCTCAAAAAATCGGCCATAAGTATCTTGCCATGCTGAATTTTTCAGCATGTGCATTATGGAATAAAATTCAGATTATTTACCATTTTTCTTTGAATTTTTATCATAAAAATGAATCAATCATATATGGTAAATCTTGCTAACAATTGATGAATGAACTTGGACACAATATTGGTGAAGAATTCGGCCAGCACACCTTCACACATGCTGAAAAATTTCAGCATGTGTGATATGTAGAATATCACACTTAATGACCTTACATAATATTCAAAACATTTCCATAACATCTTCAATTAATACTCTAATAAAAAATTGACAAAATATGTTACCTTAATCATGAAGAAATCGGCCAAGATATGTATAGTATGCTGAAATTTTCAGCATGTGACATAAGAGAGGTATATGGTGAATACTTACCTTTTGTAGCTTCTCTCTTTGATTTCTCAACATTGTATGATTGATCCTTGACCAATCAATATGCCAACAAGGCTCCATATGTGCTCCATCTCAGCTGTATGTAACGTTGGAATGTGTATATACATGTGCTGAAATTTATTTTTGTTAACTTTGTAAAATAGTGCACATTTAATAATACACACATGTAATATTCCAATCAGCCCTTAATTTAATTTTCTAGAACACTTTAAGATGTATATCATATGTAAAAAGTGTCTAGATACGTGTCACATGATGTTCAAGAAAAACGTTCCATGTTATGTGCGTAGAAAACCGAATTTTCGATATTTATCGATTACCTGATTTTTCTCTAATTTGAATTCCAACTTTTGCACATGATATATATATTATGTTATACATAATATATATAATATATACTTTAAATCTCAGCACTTGGCTGATTTAAAGTGGTACCATAAACATGTGACAAAATTAAAATTGGAATCTTCACATTTTGGCCTAAATGTGGGGTGATTTGTGTGTGCCAACATGGAAAGTATTTTTGGCTGATCATACCATGTGTAGCACGAAATTTTCATCAATTTTTGATGTATATGGGCTGGCCATTTATTTATGGCAAGTACGTGACACGTTGGCGAAGTTTCGGTATTCGTCCGATACGACAAATTTCGGTTTAGAACCTTTTATCGTGTCGTATTTAATTTGTCATAACCATAACTTATATCATATGATATAAGACCTGAATATACTCATAAACATGAGTTAAGTAAAGTGGTGTGACGTTAACGTACGTACGTAAGATATATAACGTGTCGGTAGTACGTTGGAACACATGTGTATGTGCCTTTATTTAAAAAATCTGAAAATATATAGTGTATATATATATAAATGGCGTGTTTAATAAGATGGGGAGGAGGAGAGAACTTTCCTTCCTTGGCCTTGTTGCCTTTGTGCCTTTTCCAAATGAATCTTCCTTTAATGAACTACTTAGTTTATTAAACTAAGTACTTCACTTAATGAACTACTTTAGTTCATTAATGGTGGCACCTGAAAATAGTATAAACTCAACAAATGTTCGCCATATGACGTAAGATTTAATGCTTCATGGCTCGTTAGTACGGCAACATAATATATAAGCTAAATAAGACAAGTAATGGCAAGTTATCATTGCATACATGTACACTTATGCACGTTTGTATATATATATATATTCAACGTTTATATATATATATATATATATATATATATATATATATATTCAAATTTCTTATTTTGAAATCACTCAAACCCTCTTATTTCTACAATCTCCCCCTTTTGATGATTTTCAAAATAACTAGTGTACATGATTTAAGTGCTATCTCTCCCCCTTGAATTATGCATAGATTTGAAATTTGAATTTCGAATTTGAAATTTGAATTTCAAATTTCAAATCCGGCTCCCCCTTGATTCATGCAATTAAGATCAATCAGTGATCAATCAGTGTCTCTCTCCCCCTTAAATCATGCTTCTCTCTCCCCCTTTATTTTGGAAAGTTAATCAAAAGATTCCTGTCAAAAAGGAAAGTAAATCAAATAATATCAGATTAAATCACATCAACCGGAATCATGCCTAATTTAGAACGGAGAGATTCATATGTGGCTTGATTTAAGGCCTTTGTAAATATATCCGCTACTTGTGATTCTGTGCGTACGTGATCTATGACAATATTACCATTGTTAACGTGATCACGAAGAAAGTGATAGCGAACTTCTATATGCTTAGCCTTAGAATGCAACACGGGGTTCTTAGACAAATTTATTGCACTCATACTATCACAATATATAGGAATTTTATTTACGGTAATTCCAAAATCCAAAAGTTGTTGTTTTATCCACAACAACTGTGTGCAACAAAGGCTAAGAGCCATATACTCAGCCTCAGTAGTGGACAAAGCAACACTTGCTTGCTTTTTGGAAAACCATGAAATAAGGGAATTTCCTATAAATTGGCAAGTTCCGCTCGTGCTTTTTCTATCTATTTTGCAGCCACCACAATCTGCATCAGTGTAAGCATGTAAGTCGAATGTAGAATCCTTATCATACCAAATACCTAAGGTGGGCGTGTGCTTAATATAACGGAATATTCTTTTTACCGCATTTAAGTGTGACACCTTAGGTTGACTTTGAAAACGAGCACACATGCATACGCTAAACATGATGTCAGGCCTACTCGCAGTTAAATATAGTAAAGAACCTATCATAGATCGATATAATCCATTATCAACGTCTTTACCATGTTCGTCTTTGTCTAATTTAGTAGTAACACTCATAGGCGTGGGGGATGGTTTCAAATTTTCAAAATTGAACTTCTTGATCATGTCATTTACATACTTAGCTTGGCTTATATGAATTCCTTTACTCGTTTGCTTAATCTGCAAGCCAAGAAAATAATTAAGTTCACCAACCATAGACATTTCAAATTCAGCTTTCATACAATTTTCAAAATCTTTAACGAGTCTATGTGAGGTAGATCCGAAAATAATGTCATCTACGTAGATTTGAATAATAAGTAAATCTGATTTTTCTTGTTTCAAAAATAGTTTACTATCTATAGTACCACGTTTAAAATTATTTTCTAAAAGGAAAGTAGCAAAACGATCATACCATGCTCTCGGCGCTTGCTTTAGGCCATATAGTGCCTTCTTTAGTTTATACACGTGATCTGGATGTTTCAAATCTTCAAAACCGGGTGGTTGCTTCACGTATACTTCTTCTTGTATGAATCCGTTTAGAAAAGCACTTTTGACGTCCATTTGATACAATTTAAAATCTTTCATGCAAGCAATAGCAAGTAAGAGTCGTATAGCTTCTAAACGTGCTACGGGTGCAAATGTTTCATCGTAGTCTATTCCTTCTTCTTGATTATATCCTTGAGCTACGAGTCTTGCTTTATTTCTAACGACCTTTCCTTCTTCTTTCATTTTATTCCTAAATACCCACTTTGTGCCTATTATTGTCTTATCTTGTGGTCATGGCACTAAATCCCATACATCATTTCTAACGAATTGATTAAGTTCGTCATGCATAGCATCAATCCAAGATGAATCACTCAAAGCATCATGCACATTTTTGGGCTCAATTTCAGAAATCATAGCATGAAATTCATTTATTTCATCCGAAGTGATTCTTCTACGTGGTCGCACACCGTGAGTGATGTCGCCTATGATGAGATCATGTGGGTGATCTCTATGCCATCTTAGTTGATTATTTTCTAAGTTATCATGCATTTCTATATGATCATGCATTTCTAATGTCTCATTCATCTCATGCATATCAAAAGAATCATTATCTTCATTCAAAACGGGTTTCAATTCAAAATCATCATCATATTCCTTATCTTTATCAATCTCACCAAATTCATTGAATTTAACATGAATAGATTCTATGATTTGTCTAGTGAGAGGATCATAACATCTATATGCTTTTGAATTTATGGAATACCCAACACAAATGCACTCAATTGATTTGGATTCAAATTTATCTAAATTATCTTTTGTATTCAAGACAAAGCATTTGCATCCAAACACACGAAAATAATCAACCTTAGGCATGCGATCATTCAAAATTTCGTAAGGCGTCTTGTTTATTTTCTTTCTTATAGATAGGCGATTTACAATATAGCATGCACAATTTACGGCTTCCGCCCACAGAAATCTAGGCAATTTATTTTCGCAAAGCATGGTTCTAGCGATTTCTTGTAATGTGCGATTCTTTCTTTCTACTACTCCATTTAATTGTGGAGTTCTAGGTGGCGAAAACTCATGTTTAATTCCTTTTTCTTCACAAAACGAAATCATCTCTTTATTTTTAAACTCACCGCCTCTATCGCTTCTTATTCTTTTCACATTTACGCCGTATTGATTTTCATGTTGTTTAATTAATTTAGCAATTTCTGCGGCGCTATCATCCTTATGTGCAAGAAATAAAGTCCAAGTATAACGAGAGAAGTCATCAACAATCACGCATGCATAGTGACGCCCACCAAGGCTTGTAGTGCGACTAGGACCAAACAAATCGATATGCAATAGTTCTAGTATTCTAGTCGTGCTTATCTCATTTTTAGGCTTAAGTGACTCACGTATTTGTTTGCCTTTTATGCAAGATTCACACAACTGAAAGTTGTCTAAATCAAGCGTAGGCAATCCCCGTACTAGGTTCTTTCGTTGTAATTTTTCTAGTGTAGAAATACCTATGTGTCCTAAACGTCTATGCCATAAATTCACATTGGGTTCATTTGACATAAAACATTTAACTTTAGCGTCTACTACATCATCCATAGATAGTGTAAAGATATTTCCTTCTCGTTTTCCTTTTAAAACGGTTTCTCCATTTTTATTTATTATATTGCAATAAGGGTGAGTAAAACACACATTGAAGCCATTGTCAACAAATTGAGAAATACTCAGAAGATTGTAAGATAAGTTGCTTACCAAGAATACGTTGGAGATTTGAAGCGTATTCGGATTGCCAATCGTACCTTTTCCAATGATCTTGCCTTCATTGTTGTCTCCAAATGTCACGGATCCGCCTTTTGTGACCTTCTTTAATTTAGAGAACAGGCTCGGGTCACCCGTCATGTGCTTCGAGCAACCACTGTCAAGGAACCACTTTATTGATGTGTCTTTCGATGAGTGGTCTCCCTGCAATGTGAAAAGGTGATTTAGGTACCCTTTTAATTTTGGGTCCTTTCGAGTTAGTTAATCACCTTTTGGTAAAGGTACCTTTCGGTACCCATACTTGGGTGATCCTTCTCGGTCTATCAAATGGCAAGAATGTAGATGAAGGTGCGATATAATATACATGTGGTGCATGTACTTTGGGTCTTTGCCCAAGGACTCCTCTATACTCATTGAATGAAGGACGTTTTTGATATGTCCTTGTGTGTGTGTGCGTAGTGCGTGGATGATATGTATTTCGTGTATGCATTGTTCTTTTCTTCTCATATCTATATGGTACAACATTATATTTGACATGATATGAGGGAGTGGGGCGTGTGGAAGGGGGCGCTTTTTGCGTCATCTTAGACGCCACTTGAGGCTTAGGGGTGTCTACTTTCTTAGACACAACAAACTTGGTTGGTTTGGTTGATACTTCGTTAGTATCAACGTATCCCAATCCAGTTTTGTCACTGTCATGCTTTTGCGATAATATGATGCGATGCAGCATGTTTGACCCTGTATCGAATTGTTTCATCATTTTCTCTAAATCTGTATTCCTTGATTTCAAATTTGAAATCTCGGATTTCATTTCATTATTTTGAGAAGTTAATGATGAGATCTCGGTTTTCAATGCATTGATGACACATGAAGACTCTTTCTTTGAATCGCTTAATTGAGCGACAAGATTCTCGTTAGAAGATTCTAACAATTTCTTGTCTTCAATTAAACGTTTCTTTTCTTTTGCGAGAGTCTTAGTAAATTTATGTAATTCAAGATAATGACTAAAAAGATCATCATAAGAAGGTTCAGAGTCAGAGTCAGAATCAGATGATACCTCATTAGATGCCTTTGAAGCAAAGCAAACTTGAGCGGTCTCCTCTTCGGTCTCAGTTTCAGAATCTGATGAGTCACTCCAGGTGGAGGCCTTTAGTGCACGTTTCCTTTGTTTAGGATCTGAGACGAGTCTATTTTTGTTCCGCTCCTTGTCAGGGTACTTATTAGTTTGCTTTTCTTTGTTTGGACAGTCATATGATAAGTGTCCGAGTTTGCCGCATTCATAACATTTAATGTCCTTATCATTTGATTTGTTTTTATTTCTCTTTGATGTAGTGCCCTTGTTTTTATTTCTAAATGACTTTCTCATGAATCTTCTTAGTCCTTTAGCCAATAGGATTAAATCATCATTATCCGATTCGGAATCACTATCATCTACGTGATCGGAGGGAGGGGAGACGTATTCATTTGATTTAAAAGCAATTGTCTTACCTTGTTTAGATGATTCCGATTTCCCAATAGTAAGTTTGTTTTCATAAACTTTGAGTGAGCCAATAAGTTCTTCCATTTTTATTGATTTGGTTTCCTTGCTTTCTTCTATAGCAGTCACTTTAGGATCCCATTCCGAAGGAAGGCTTCGTAGGACTTTCTGAACCTTTTCCTGCGTAGTAAAAGCCTTATCAAGAGACTCAAGAGAGTTATAGATGTTAGTTAGACGAAGATCCATATCTACAATTGACTCATTAGGCAACAATTTAAAAGACTCAAGAGTAGACATGAGCATATTAATTTTTGACTCTTTTTCTTGACTCGTGCCTTCATGTTTCATTTCTAGAATTCTTCACATTTCTTGTGCACTCAAACAATTTGACACATAACTAGACTCACTCTTACTCAATCCGTTTAAAAGCAATTGCATAGCCCTAGCATTCATACTAAGTTTCTTTTTATCATCACTCATATATTCTTGTCTAGTTTTAATAACTTCTAAAGTAACTCCGTCTACAGTGGATACATTAGATGGGACATATGGACCATCTTCAATTATTGACCAAAGATCTATATCTATAGCCATAAGAAAAAGTTTCATCCTAAGTTTCCATTGAATAAAGGACTCACCGTCAAAAAGTGGAGGCCTTTGGCTCGACATACCTTCTTGTTCGGTTTTGAGATTTGTGGATGCCATCTAACTGAATCGCTGGATTCCTTGTAGTGAGTATTCCTGCGCCCTGATACCACTTGTAGGATCTGCAAGGCACCACTAGAAGGGGGGGTTGAATAGATGGTGCGGAAAATATGGTTTTTAAAATTTCTTTAAACCTAACCAATTCAAGTTCTGAAAACAGATTATGTTTTCAGGACCTGTTTTAAAACGTTTTTTAAAACTAGGTTAGAGGTCTCCAAAAATTATGAAACTTTGAGAGAACTTAGCCTCAGATGTTATGAGGGTCCCCTAAAAATTTCAAATTAAAATTCAACCTTTAACCCCTTCAAAAACCGTTGGTACTCAGATTGTGCAAATCTGCCAGAAACGGTAGATGGTTTTGAAAAATTAATTCCTATTTTTGTGAACGTCCAAATGATCTGAAAATTTGACCAATTACTCCTTATATACTATATTTAAATGGGTTAAAACAGTTTTGGAAAATTCTTTTGGGAAATAGGTCAAATACAATCAAAGTCTCAACCTTTGCAAGTCTGAAAATCAGACTGCACGAGTCTCAGAACTTTTGATGTTTGATTGACTTATACTTGTCCAAAAGGGTTGAAACTTGTGCCAAATTAACCCTAGAACGTGCAAGTATGTTTCTGGAAATTTTTGTAATTTTTGGAAATTGTTTGCTATTTTTCCGAACGTGGACAAAACGGATAAATAGTGCAGAAACTGAAAAGTAAATGCTGAAAGTAAATTGCACCAAGAATTTTATACTGGTTCGGTTATAAACAACCTACTCCAGTCTTCAAGGAACACCTTCCTTGGTTCACACTAATCACACACACGCAGTACACCTTACCGCAGGGTTGATAGAGTTACACCTAACTCCAACCCTTTACAAACCTTGTATGTCGAGTACAATTCACACGAACACCACCACCTCGCTAGAATGAAGATTGATCACACCTTGATCAATCTTTTACAAAGATGAATGAATGGTGGTTTATATGAAGCCTATTCAAGATTGAAAGATATAAAGAACAATAGGCTTTTTACAAGAAAGAGAAAGAAAGAAAATGTAGGAGAAGAAGAGCTTGGCAATTTGATCACTTTAGAATGCAATTCTTGGTCTTGTTTTTGTTTGTTCTCCTCTTCCTTCCTTATAGATTGCAGCCGTCCCTATGGAGCCTTCTCCCCTCTTGAAAATTTCCTTTTAAGTGCTTGAGAGAGTGTAAGACATCATGGTGACAATGCCTTGCTTACTTGGCATCATTCTATTGGATCATCATTTAGTCTTCGCTTACTTGGCACCTCTTTATTGGCTCGATGTTGTCATCAAGATGACATGGAAAAAATATGAGATTAACACTTTAAACATGTGCCAATATCAATCATAAAATCATACCATAAGTCAAATATTTCATCATAAATTGCAAGACAAGAAATCTCTCCTTTTCAAGCTCAAAAAATTGGCCATAAGTATCTTGCCATACTGAATTTTTCAGCATGTGCATTATGGAATAAAATTCAGATTATTTACCATTTTTCTTTGAATTTTTATCATAAAAATGAATCAATCATATATGATAAATCTTGCTAACAATTGATGAATGAACTTGGACACAATATTGGTGAAGAATTCGGCCAGCACACCTTCACACATGCTGAAAAATTTCAGCATGTGTGATATGTAGAATATCACACTTAATTACCTTACATAATATTCAAAACATTTCCATAACATCTTCAATTAATACTCTAATAAAAAATTGACAAAATATGTTACCTTAATCATGAAGAAATCAGCCAAAGATATGTGTAGTATGCTGAAATTTTCAGCATGTGACATAAGAGAGGTATATGGTGAATACTTACCTTTTGTAGCTTCTCTCTTTGATTTCTCAACATTGTATGATTGATCCTTGACCAATCAATATGCCAACAAGGCTCCATATGTGCTCTATCTCAGCTGTATGTAACGTTGGAATGTGTATATACATGTGCTGAAATTTATTTTTGTTAACTTTGTAAAATAGTGCACATTTAATAATACACACATGTAATATTCCAATCAGCCCTTAATTTAATTTTCTAGAACACTTTAAGATGTATATCATATGTAAAAAGTGTCTAGATACGTGTCACATGATGTTCAAGAAAAATGTTCCATGTTATGTGCGTAGAAAACCGAATTTTCGATATTTATCGATTACCCGATTTTTCTCTAATTTGAATTCCAACTTTTGCACATGATATATATATTATGTTATACATAATATATATAATATATACTTTAAATCTCAGCACTTGGCTGATTTAAAGTGGTACCATAAACATGTGACAAAATTAAAATTGGAATCTTCACATTTTGGCCTAAATGTGGGGTGATTTGTGTGTGCCAACATGGAAAGTATTTTTGGCTGATCATACCATGTGTAGCACGAAATTTTCATCAATTTTTGATGTATATGGGCTGGCCATTTATTTATGGCAAGTACGTGACACGTTGGCGAAGATTCGGTATTCGCCCGATACGACAAATTTCGGTTTAGAACCTTTTATCGTGTCGTATTTAATTTGTCATCACCATAACTTATATCATATGATATAAGACCTGAATATACTCATAAGCATGAGTTAAGTATAGTGGTGTGACGTTAACGTACGTACGTAAGATATATAACGTGTCGGTAGTACGTTGAAACACATGTGTATGTGCCTTTATTTAAACAATCTGAAAATATATAGTGTATATATATATAAATGGCGTGTTTAATAAGATGGGGAGGAGGAGAGAACTTTCCTTCCTTGGCCTTGTTGCCTTTGTCCCTTTTCCAAATGAATCTTCCTTTAATGAACTAGTTAGTTTATTAAACTAAGTATTTCACTTAATGAACTACTTTAGTTCTTTAATGGTGGCACCTGAAAATAGTATAAACTCAACAAATGTTCGCCATATGACGTAAGCTTTAATGCTTCATGGCTCGTTAGTACGGCAACATAATATATAAGCTAAATAAGGCAAGTAATGGCAAGTTATCATTGCATACATGTACACTTATGCACGTTTGTATATATATATATATATTCAACGTTTATATATATATATATATATATATATATATATATATATATTCAAATTTCTTATTTTGAAATCACTCAAACCCTCTTATTTCTACATGAGATTGTCCAGCCGATGCATCAACATTGAGCTTTAATTTCCCAGATGGTGGAAGTTCCCATTTAGTGGTAAAATGAGTTTTGGCTGTAGTCTTGGGAAGAAGCTGGCATCGATGAGGGATGGAACGTATTGTGCCAAAGACGTGCCAGAAAGTGATGTGGCCCAATTATAACATGTCTGGCGAGTAAGATTATAAATTTTTATGACGTGTAAATCAGCATCTCCATATGAATGGTTGGTATAGACTCTCCAAATACATGATGGCTCTGATAGTATCAAGGAAATGGCTAATGTGATGTTAATGAAGTATTGAGCTTGCTCAATACCGGGGGGGAATGCAATGTGTTGCTTTCTTTGGCTGCTGTTCTTGATCCTAGGTTGAAGAAGGATATTGTCACACATTGTTTCAAACTTTTTTTTAGGAAAAATTCATATCAAAAGCATCTAGATGACATGGTTGCGTTGCTAAAAGACTTGTTTGAAGAATACAAGGTTACAGATGCATGTATAAGTGCAGCAACACATTCGTCATCAGAAAGAGGTTTGAGTGTTGCTTCATCCAGTGTAGTTAAAGCCAGCATGTCTTGGGAAAGGCTTAGGGAGATCGATGATCTAAGCTGCGATGAAACATATGATACTATTTCAGAGGTGGATCTCTAATCTGAATGAGAATATATTAAAAGGCGAACAAGAATTGGATGTGTTGTTGTGGTCGAGAATGAACAGTGGTCAATTTAGTATTCTTACAAAGGTTGCTTGTGATCTTCTGTCTATTCCGGTTAGTTCTGTTGCCTCAGATTCTACACTCAGCGCTGGTGGACGTGTCATAGATGATTACAGATCCAGTCTATCAGTGGAGACGGTGGAGATGTTCTTGTGCGCCGGCAATTGGGTACGACAATCGAGGAATGCAAAGAAGGTAAATTATACTATTATTTGTATTTTTGTTTACTTATTATGTTATAATACTTGTTGCAACTATTCGTCATTTCTTTAGGCGGACACGGATGATCAGTATGCATGCGAGATTATATTACTGGATTGAGAATGAATATATAAATGCAATGTAAGAACTTTGTTTCTTTGCTTGTGTGCTTTATTGTTTTTGATTTTTTGGGTAAGTCATACACTGTTTTTTTGTTTTTTAGTGTTGTGGGCATGAAAGCTATCTCCTGCGTTCTTCAACTATCTCCTGGGAAAATGCCTAAGGTGTTTGTGTTAAATTAGAAGTTGTACTACTGTTGCGGACTTGGTGTGTCTACTTGGCTCATTTGATGTCTTTTAGAATGTGGATTGGAAAATTGCCGTGTTTATATTTTTTAATGTGGAATTATGGATTGACTTGATGTGTGTATTTTTAATTGAAAAGTTGTAGTAAAAACTTTGTTTGATTGGGAAGTTTGTATTTTTGAATGTGATGTGGGGGTTGAAGTTGCTGGAAAGCCTGGAATTCTAGAACGTAGCGTGTGTGTGTCTATTTTTTTTTATAGAAAAGATCTTTTATTAAGAGAAAGCCTCACTTTTGGCAGAGGAAAACCATTGTACAAATGTCAGAATACACGAATAAATGGATCAAAAAGCCAATGATGAGATATCTCCAGTCGTATACGATATGTCGCATTAAAACCTTGCCAAGAAAAACCACGCTTGTGGATAAAATCTTGGCGAAGGAAAAAGCGTGCATATTTATACGACTGTCATTGATACCTAAGTTGTACAAGACAGTATACAAAGAGTTTGTATGTGATGCTGCCCGAAGATGATGTATGCCACTGGTGTTGAAAAGAAGAGCCATCTTGAGTTGGACTATGTTGTAATGCTGCCACAATTGCGTGCCATTGTGATGCTCAGTCCGGATATCATCCGCGTGTAAGTGGTAAGGCATCCAAATTGGGTTGATCATCCATGCCAACCTACCTGCAACATCCGATGTGCAGGCAGGGTTATTGGAGGAGAGCCAATCCATATGGAAGACCCGGGAAGCAGCGACATCAAAAAAACTATACCACAGACGCCTCTCAGCTCCCAGTGAAGTGGAGAAACATATTGTCGATCGATATACATGGGGCAAGTAAATTTGCTTCATCAGTGTAGAAAGAATGTGAAATCGCGACCTGATATGCAAAAGCAAAAGAAAAGAAAACGAACCATGCCTGCCCGCACCAAATGTAGTGCAGGCAGAAAGGAGGGGACGATGCCAATCCGTGTGGAAGAATGCATGTTTGCTAGTGTTGCAAGCGCACGCCAAATGGAGCTCACAGTTATCACAACAGCCATTGATCATGGGAATTGAGACAACATTAATATGTATCATCAAAAAAATTATGCAGCAGCAGTGTATGAGATGAGCAGTATGCGTACCGGGTCTGCCCGTGACTGTTAGGACACGGGCAGAAGATGCGAAAAAAACAGCAAGCCATTAGATTGTGCGTAAGTGCACCGATGTGAGATCCAGTGCCACGGATGCCTTGACCATGGAAGGAAGGGTATGACTGTTATACAACCCCGTTGTAGGATGCATCATTGCATGTTGGGCAAGATAATGAGCCGGCATATTATTCTCCCGGTACGTATGAAGCAGTACCAGCCGATGCTGACTAACCAAATTGTGAAGTTGCCGAAGATGATAATTTCCTGTTGGCTGCCGAGGCTTACAGAGACATGTTATCATTTGAGCACAATCTGATTCCACCATAAGCGAACGGTATAAGGGTAGAAAATAAATCAGGCCAAAAAGAGTAGCCTGAATCTCTGCATGTAACGGTGTACTGTGAGGAAGACGAAAAGAAAGGGCCTGAATACAACCACCATCGTGATCACGCAAAATCACTCCACCTGCTGCATAATGTTGGCCAACTGCTGCATCCACATTTAACTTGAGACGCCCAGAAGGGGGTGTTTGCCACCGAATAATCCGAAGACGAGGAGTACGAATCCGAGGGAGCCAGGAGAGAGATAGCAAAGGACCTGCTGCCAGCTTGGTCCCCTGGATACGCCTCGTCCAAACGTGTATGTCAAAGTGAATAGAGTTACGCAATGCCGCTGTCGAAAAAATTGTTGTGTCCCCAAAGATGAGCTGTGCATATTGACGCCAAATGTTTGATAATACTATCGCAGGAACGACGATCTTCAAAACCCCCACAAGTGATGTAGAATTGGACCGATACCACCAAGATAGTAAATATTGCCGCAAAGACAGAGATGTCGGTGGTACGCCATGTAATTCAGCAGCAAAAAAACTCCAGAAATATCGAATGCGGGAGCAGTAAATGAATATATGGTCCACTGTGGCCGAATGTGATCTACAAAAAGGGCATTGGGTAGGACGCACCACCAGATATTGTCCTATGTAATCTTCAAAAGGCATGGCTGAATGGAAAAAACGCCACAACAAAAGCCGAACAGAGGGAGAGTGGTGTTTAGACCAAATAAATGTTGTCGAGAGTAAGGTTGGGCGCGAAACCCGACATATATCATAGGCCGACTTAAGTGAAAACTCCCCGGAAGGCGTGGACGTCCATGATAGAAATGTGCCCAATCCAGTTGAGTGAGAAGAACAAAGGGGGTGAATGCGACAGATAGATTTCCAAACTGCGGAATCTGGTAGCCTGGGAGTATAGTCGCCCCGTCTTCCATATTTAAGATGCATATACCGACTCCATAATGTATCATGGCACTAATATTGCCACCATATGCGACATGTATATGCCTGTTGCAGCTCACGAAGACTGCGAAGTCCTAATCCACCTTCTTCAACTGGAGTAGTAATAGTGTTCCATGCAACCCAATGGTGCCTATCTCCCCAAAAGAATGTTGACATCTTCCTTTCGAGCATGCGAATGACTGACTGAGGCATGCCGCCTGCTGCCAGAATATGTAGCGGGAGCGCCGCAATAACGGAGCGTAATAGCACAAGCCGCCCTGCGAATGATAAGAGGCGAGAATGCCAACCCTGTAATCGGTCATCCACATGCTGCAATAATGAGAAACAGTGCCTAGCCCGAGGGATGCCCTTATGAAGGTAAGAACCAAGATAGCGAAAAGGCAGAGATATTTGGCGCATGCCTAGGATTCCTTTTATATTTTGACATTGTCGCTCTGTAATATTGGATGATGGAATGAAACTGCTTTTACCAAAGTTAACTTTTTGTCCCGATGCAGTTTCATATGTAGTGAGAAACGCATGGAAACGGCGAAGATTCCGTTGAGTACCTTGCAGGAAGATAAGCAGATCATCCGCATAAGCCAAGTGTGAAATGTCCATATGGATTCTGCCCAACCGAAAGGTGTGAATCCTGCCCGTGCTTACCAGAGTCTTCAATCCCCGACTAAAACCCTCAGATGATAATATAAATAATAACGGTGACAAGGGATCCCCCTGCTTAACGCCTTTGAAAGGACGGAAATATGGTGATGGCTGCCCATTGATTAATACTGACATCCTCGTAGCACCTAGGTGATTAATAATCACTCGAATGAAAAAGTCAGAAAACCCAAACTTGCTTAGAAGCAGTTGGAGATAGTCCCAACTAACCCGATCGAAAGCTTTCATCATATCTAATTTCAGACATAACTGTGGTCCGCCTCTGACCAACATATGCACCATTTCACGAGCCAAAAGAACTTGAGTAGAGATATCAGTACCCGCAAGAAAACCCGTTTGCTCTGGCGAAATTAGTTTTGGTAAGAGCTGATTCAAACGAGTGGCAATAATACGGGTGCAAACTTTGCTGTTGAAATTTGTAAGACAAATTGAACGGAAATCACCAAATGTCTGGGGTGACTGCACTTTTGGAATGAGAGTGAGTAAAGCACTAGCCATAACCTTCGGCTGAGGAACCCCAAGGAAAAATTCCTGCACAGCTTTGAGCACATCCAAATGTATGATCGGCCAACATGAACGATAGAATTGTCCAGTAAATCCGTTGGGGCCTGCCGCACTGTGCGGATCCAAACTCCATACCGCTGCTTTGACCTCTGATTCCAATGGAAACTGTGTAAGCATTAAATTATCCTCAGCAGTGACTAGACATGGGATATAGGATAATATTTCAGTATGATTGCTGGTCGGCACGGGGGCAAATAACTCTGTATAAAAATCCACTGCAGCCCTCATAAGTTCCTCATGTTGTGTCAACAATGTTCCCTGTGAATCTTGAAGCTGATGAATACATAGATGTGAACGCTTACCTTTGACAAGAGAGTGAAAGTATCTGGTATTAGCATCCCCCTCTTGTAACCATTTGACTCGAGCCTTTTGCTTCCAGTATAAGAGTTCATATTTTGAGGCAAGCAAATCCTGTGCCTTAGCTTGATAATAAGTCTCTCGCGCTTCCTCCGTAGAAGTGGCATCCCAGTTATTTTCTGCGATATTTAGATTATTTTCGGCCTCCTTCAAATTGCTGAAAATATTCACAAAGATAGTCTTATTCCAGTGCTGAATATCTTTCTTTAGAGAAAATAATTTGTCATAGAAACCGCGCATGCCTCCTGTTGTTGGATACGAGAGCCATGCATGCCTGACGTAATTATCAAAATCCGGATGCTGAAGCCATGCGTCTAAAAACCGGAAAGTGCGACGAAGTGGTTGGGCACTTGCCTGACATTGTATCAAGAGGGGAGTGTGGTCCGATGTGACATGCTGCAAGTGAGTGAGCTTCAGAATGTCAAACATATCATGCATCAACGAATTAATAAATGTCCAGTCTAGCCTCCGGCGGACACGGCCAAGGCCGCGGCCTTCAGCCCAAGTATAGCGCGTGCCGTGATATGGTGGGGACATAAGCGAGCAAGCCTCAATACAGTCATTAAAATCTTGTAAGGCAGATAAAGAAGGTGTAGAGCGACCATTATGATCCGCAATTGTGCGGAACGTATTGGAGTCTCCACCAATCAACCATGGCAACTGCAATCCCGTGGAGAAATCTTCTAAGGCACGCCATAAATGTTGACGTTGTGTGGCTGTATGTTTTGCGTAAACTAAAGAGAGAACGAAGGAATGCTGCTGCGTGACTGAAGAAAGAGTCAAGTGGAGCACTTGTTCTTGATCCTGTGTGTCAAGCATACAAAACTCATTATCCCGCCAAAAAAACCATATGTGTTCTGATTGTGAAGCATAACAGTGGGAAAAACCAAGATGCAAACAAAACCCATGTATTTGCGTTGGGGTATGTTTTGGTTCGATTAATGCTAGCAAATTTATACAATAATCTCTAAGTAACTAACGTAATCGAGGCAAGGATGTACGCATGCCTCGAATGTTCCAAATTAATATATTCATTGAGAAAGGTTAGAGTCACTTCCCTGAATGATCTGAGATGCATTACGTGTCAGAATTGTCGACGGTGGTAAGGGGGGCAATTCCTTTCGACTGCGGCGTTTCCGACGTGGGACAATAGGCACGAATGGTGCCTCCTCCGTCTGATCAGACAGTCTCGATATTAGTATGGCATCATAGGTGACGAGTTTAACATTTGCATGCGACGTGCAACTTCCTCAGGAATGATTAGGGGGCCATCGGCATTTGCTTCAGTTGGCAGTTCCGTGTCCGACAAGTGACCAAGATCGGTATGAGTGACGTCCTCCGGCAGCTGGTGATCCGGAGCATCACAAAAAGTATCGTGTAGCTGATCTTCATCAACATCCTGCGGGTCCAACTCAGCGACAGAAGGGACAGAAGGAGCAATCGATTGAGGCTCTGTCACTGGTGGCAAATCAGACTCTGGAGGTGGCTGGGAGGGCGAGGGTGCATGAGGAGCTGGGACAGCTGTCTTCTTCTTAATTGGAGTCCATCTCTGTTTTGTCGGACGAGACGGAGGTGGTGGCGGAGGCGACGGAATGGTCGACTGTGCTGACTGCCGTGGCTCACACGTCAAATGATCATGCCCTAACCGACGACAAGCAGTACATTATTTTGGCAAATCTTCATAAATCACTGACTGCAGTATAAGTCGTTGCTTTGCCTGCAGGTATATTTTTTGCGGGAGCTCCTGTGATACATCAACCTCAACACAGATTCTTGCCACTGACGGTCGAAGTGCATCCGATGTCGCAACATCTAATTTGAGTGGGGAGCCTATCGGCTTCACTATCTCAAATAAAGCTTCTCGGCAGTGTAAATGAACCGGCAAACCAGGAAAGGCTACCCAAACTGGAACAATGGGAACATCAGTCATTGGATCAAAGTCGACCGTCCATATAGTTATACGCATATGACAGCCTGATATATGCCATGATCTACGATAGAAACATCGGAGATAATCTGCTTCTTGTCGAAAATTCAAAAGGATGTGAGATTGATCAATAAGGGTGATGCGCAAATCATTTTGAAAGCCAATTTTTTCAAATACTTCTCGGATCACCTTCAATGGTGGCCTTCCATACCAAAACGTACCGACCAAAGAATATTTGAATGGCGCGGCTAGTGCATCGATTTCGGAATCTAGAAAAGCGATCATAGGAATACCTTTGTGCCTCGAAACCGTTTTGGGTGAAATGCAGATTTTCTCGGATGAGGAGGCACCAGTAACGACGGCAGCGAACGAAGGGGTCGTTGATGCCATTGTGATGAGTAATGCAGAAATCCCGATCGGAGGCGATGAAACTGCGGTTTGCAAGAAAAGCTGTGTGCTTTCGATTGCTGTCAACAGCGGAAAACTCAGGGTGACTGTATGAGGAGGAAGATGGTGATCGAATGAGAACAGCCGGCGGCGGCGGCTAACGCCGCAAAGTCGCCTGTGGTCGCCAGAGCAGCGCCGTCATCCTTTTTTTATATATATGTGTGTGTGTCTATATATATATATATATATATATATATATATATATATATATATTGTAGGACTTCAGGCGTTACCAACTCTCCCAAAACCAATTGGTGATAGGAGATGCGCATACCCTAGCCTTATAGTACATTCAACACACACAAGCGTCCACGGCATTCGACTGTGACTTGTCCCACGGGGCCTACGCGCCAGGGGACAATTGCTGCACCCAACAATTTTCCCCTCAGCAATTGCTCCCACTGGGAATCGAACCCGTGACCTTGGCTCTGATACTACTTGTAGGACCTCAGGTGCTGCCAACTCTCGTAAAACCAATTGGTGATAAGAGATACGTATACCCTAGCCTTATAGTGCATTCGACACACATAGGCGTCAACAACATTCGACTGTGACTTGGCCCACATGGCCTATACGCCAGGGGACAATTGCTGCACCCAACACACACACACACACACACACACACACACACACATATATATATATATATATATATTTTATTAAAATATTTTTATTTTATTTTAGTAATGCCTCACTTATGGCGGAGGAAAACCATATTACAAACTTCAGTTACAAGCATCTAAAGTCATCGTATGAGAATAAGTAAACTAAAGCGCATATAATGATGTATCTCCAATCGTATATGATATGCCGCATTAAAACCTTGCCCAGTAAAACCACCCTTGTGGATAAAACCTGGGCGAAGGAAAAAGCGTACATATTTATACGACCATCACTGATACTGAAAGAAGAAAGTGTTGGACGCTGTGAAGCAGGATAAAAATCGCAGTGAGCTGGAAGAATCGACATTGACTTGGTGATGACGGTGCTACCTCTGAGTGATCTTTGATGTTGAGTACCTCATGAAACAAGAGGGTGAGTACAGTAGCAAAGTGGTATAGAAAGATAGAGAGTGGGATAGCCGTATGCGTACCCAAGTCGCCCTGGCTACCAAGCCAAGGCGACAGCAGATGATTGTTTGCGTTGAGGTTGGTGCTCCCGGCAAAACTGTCAGAGCTCATGAAGCCTTTCGCCATTGTTGCTCTCCTCAGCCGCATAAAGTGTAGTAGTGGCAAACATAACACAGTGATCAAAGATATTAGCGTAAGAAACAGCTGGATACAAGATACACATATTGAAAAAATTGTATAGATCAAACGCACCAGTGCTGCCTGCGTACTAAGACACAGGCAACAACCATTGAATAGCGCCAATGAATCATCCATCAATGACAAAAATTCGGCAGTTGGAGGTCCATGATCAAAGCTCCACGAACTTCACATGGTAGGTCTTGAGTTGTTTGATATACTCTTAATCCCTGCGAGTGAAAATCATAGCGGGCTAACTTTTGGGCAGATATATTCGCTTCCCTGGGGTAGTATTGGAGTAATGAATTGTTGAGTCTAAGGAAAAGCTTAGCCCTGGCCACTTCCTGTGCTAAGGAACCTGTGAGCGTATGCTGGCTCTCTAAAAGTGAGAGCATCACTTGACAGTCGGTTTCCAAGATCATGGCATCATATTGTAGTGCATAGTAAAGAAGTGCATACGTCATGGCTTGTAATTCCGCTCTCAACGGAGGTACCAACGGAAGAGCAAAGCAAATAGCAGAGATGAAACGTCCTTTAGAGTTTCGCAAAATAGCGGCGCCTGCTGTAAATCTGTTACCCACCGATGCATCAATATTGAGTTTGAGCTTCCCAGAGGGCGGAAGCCGCCAGCGGACCAATGTTGCTCTTTTGGCTTTGAATGCCAGAGAGTAATGCTGCTGAATAAGATGAGGGATAGGCATTGCATATTTTTTTGTCTTTGACTATAGTACACCAAGCATATATGGTTGACTTTACCCTGTCATAAAGTCTATGTCGAGAGAAGCTTTCATCACCAAATCTGCAGGCTGCATAAATCTTCCATATCTCCCAAATCACTATTGATGGCACAATAGCTCTTAATTGGCCGTGCATAGTGTTTGCTGAAAAAGTATTCCACCAGCCAACCCAATGTCCTTTTTGTTTGATGGACACAATTACAAGTGATCATATATTCCTAACATGCTCAGAGATACTGCCTATATAGAGGTATTATGCTTCTTGTCTTGATGGTCCTGTGGGAGGCTCACTACGCATCCGTTGTTTTTTATTGCAATGGTGGATATCCACACAAGGAAAATCGTTGAAAGGCCAGCTCCACATTATAATACCAGGTTTTATAATGTGGGAAATATGGAAATCTTTCACATCTATCATCTTTGGAGATGGACGTTGGTCTTGTAGATTGATGGTTGAACAAGTTAGAAGGTCGGTATACGAATGGGCGCTGGATCACAAAGGAAAGAAATACATCAAGCCGGATACTTATTTGGTTCAGCTAAGACTAATTCCAGTTTTGCCATCCCCAAGATGTAGAGTTGTCTGTTGGATGCTTCCACCTTCTGATAGGCATAAACTAAATGTAGATGGTGCACATGGGAGATTTACAGCAGCGGCAGGTGCTATCTTGAGAGATAGCAATGGTGAGTTTGCTAGAGCTATTTCTTCCCCTTGCCCGTTTCATCTCCGGATAAGGCAGAACTACAGGCTACAGTGTTGGCAGTATTGTACTTTGTCCACTTTGGTTATCATATGGACGTTGAGGTGGATGCGCAGAGTGTCTTGGCACATATTCAGGGACATAAGACTACTTTGGCACGTATACTGCATGATTTTATAGCTTCACGGTTGTTCAATTTGGAATATATATCGCGAGAGATTAATAAGGCTGCGCATTAATTAGCTCAACATGGTCAGACTCATCAGACTCTTACCCAATTTGCCAAACTTCAAGATCTTCCTCCTTTAGTTCGTGCTACAGTGAAGACTGATCTAGTTCCAAATATGCGACATGGATGATAAATATTTCATGGTTCATTGCGTCTTTGTTTGTTGCCCATATCTATGTTTGATATGGGGAAACCGGGTACGCACTTATCATGTTAATCTGTGCATATCTTGTTGGATGGTTGTCTATATCTATGAATACAGACAACACGGGTAATACACTTTCACCCCACAGATTTTTCCTCGCTACCATCTTATATACTCTGCCACTTATCATGATTTTTGTCATTTGCATGTGTTTGCGTGGAACTCACTGAAGGAGAACATATTATCAATGACATCAAGTAGACTTGAGACCAACGTCAAGTGATGACCGCAGAAACAATCTTGGGAGGCATATATTCAATCCAACTTATACTACATTCAGCTGCTGGAACTATAACTTACATCGCTTTTCTTTTTGTACATATCTGTTTCACCCAGAATCTCCTCATATAAATATGCACGCTTTTTCCTTCGCCAAGGTTTTATCCACAAAGATGGTTTTACTTGACAATGTTTTAATGCGACATATCATATATGATTGAAGATTCCATATACTAAAGGCATTATACTCACATTTTGCATATGATAATTGGACTCTTGTGAAATGTAATATGGTATTCCTCCGCCAAGTGAGGGTTACATTAATAAAACTGACTTCTCTGGTTAAAAAAAAATATATACTGTATGTCACATCGGACGAGTCTAATAACGAGCACCAACAGCTCACGTCGGACGACTTTAATGAGCCGACACCGAGCTACTCGCAAACAAACACGAGCCGAGTACGATCGTGTACACTATGTTTGTTTAACTTATCGAACAGGCTTGGCTTGTTTGACTAATTAAAAAAATTGAGTTTGAACTTTGAAATACTCGGCTCGTTCGGATCGTTTACATGCCTAGTTTCACTTCACGATTTTGGACAGCGTGTCAGCATGCCATGGGGATGGAGATTAGGATGACCACCGCGTTCCACCCGCAGATAGACGGTCAATTGGAGATGACCATACAGACGTTAGAAGATATGTTACGTGCTTGTGCCTTAGATTTCAGTGGTAGCTGGGATAAGTCTCTGAAGCTGATGTAGTTTTCGTACAACAACAGCTGCCATAGTTCGATTGGAATGGCACCCTATGAGGCGTTGTATGGTTAGAATTGTAGATCTCCGTTGTATTGGGACGAGGTCAGAGAGAAAGTCCTCACAGGTACAGAATTAGTAGAGCAGACTCAAGAGAATATCAGGGTGATTCGCGAGAGGCTGAAGGCAGCCCTAGATCGCAGTAAGAGCTGGGCGAACTCTAGACGGCGACCAGTTGAGCTTGATATCGGTGAAAAGGTATATCGGAAAATTTCGCCGATGAAAGGGGTGATGTGATTCGGAGTGAGAGGAAAGTTAAGTCCGCAGTTCATTGGTCCGTTTGAGATTTTGGAGGGGATCGGGCCAGTAGCTTATCACCTAGCTTTGCCACCGACACTGGCACAGATGCATGATGTCTTTCACGTGTCACAGTTACTATGATACATTAATGACCTAGTCATGTTTTGGAGGTACAACCGATGGAGATCAGAGACGACACAACTTGCGAGGAGGTTCCAGTTTGCATCATTGATCGCAAGGAGACAGTGTTGAAGAAGCGTTCAATTCCCTACGTCAAAGTGCAATGCAGCAATCATTTGGAAAGAGAAGTGACGTGGGAACCAGAACAGCAAATGCAAGAAAGCTATCCTCAGCTTTTTCACTAAGGTACGTAAGTTTCGAGGACGAAACTGTTGAAACCAGGGTTTGAATAATTTCAAAATGCATGATTTAAGCATTACGTGATTTCAAAATGCATGATTTAAATGTTACATGACATGTATACATGATAAATATGCTTTATATGTTTTATATATATCAATGTTGGACTAACATGCCATGAAGCGTTAAGGCTTAAATCATATGACAAACATTTGTTGTGTTTACACTATTTTCAGGTGCCATGGTAAATGAACTAAACTATTTCATTTAATGAAGTGCTTAAGGAGATGAAGTAAACTAGTTCATTAAATGAAGTGTTTAAGGAGATATATTTGAAAATGCCTATTCTTCAACAAATCCCAAATGAAAAGTTCTTCCCAACACATCATGGATATATACATGGTATCTATTTTTTTTGTTGATGAAGGATGGGCGGGCATATATACATTTATATATATATATATATATATATATATATATATATATATATATATATATGTATATTTATATATATATTATATAAAGAAATATTTATTGAGATGAAGCCTCACTTTTGGCGGAGGAAAACCTTATTACATCAAAATGTCTATAGTGGAACATAATTGAATGAAAACCGCCTGTGATTACCAGCTTCCAAATATATATGATATGCCGTATTAAAACCTTGCCAAGTAAAACCACCCTTGTGGATAAAACCTTGGCGAAGGAAAAAGCGTACATATTTATATAAATGGAAAGATGGTATGCAATATATTACATAGTGAAAAAGTAACTAATGTCAGCTGACAAAGATAGAAGCCGTGTGACGTGACGTCTCAAAAAATATTGCCTGGACAGGTGCTGCCATATCCTTCTATGACTGCAAAATGTTGTGATGCTCAAGATGTTGATGGTATGAATACTCCCGGCCGTCCATGTACATGCGAAAGCAAATGAGTAGTTAGACCAATAGCCCATCCATGTCAAGAAGAAAAACACCAAGGGAATACAAAGCGTACCGATGCTGCCTGTACCTCGCAGGATACAGACAGTGAGGAAAAATGTATGCCAATCCATATGGAAGACAGAATTATCGAAAGGTATCTACACTTGTAGAAGCCATGCATTGCCAAGCTTTAAAGCATGTCGTCTGGTGAACACCCTCAGAAGATTGCAAATGGATTTCACGGTCAAGATGTTAATGTGTTGGAGACTCATAGCCGCCCAAGTACATGTGAAGAAAAGTGAGCAAGCAAACCAGTAGTCTAGCCAAGACAAAAGAAAGAGAACCAAAGAAATGCAAAGTGTACCGAGGCTGCCTGCATCCCACAGGATATAGGCAGAGCAGAATGCCAATCCATATGGAAGACCGAAATTGCTTAAACTAGGCGCACTTGCACTGATGAAAGATCCAAAGCAATAGTGGCACGAACTAGCGATGGAAGATTGTGGCAATTGTAATGTTGCGTCTGAGGAAATAGCATTGCATGTTGGGCAAGATAGTGAGCCGCCATGTTTGCTTCTCTGTAAACATGTCTTAACTCTAGACGATGGTGATGAAGTAGGGTCTGTAGAAGTCTTAAATGAAAATTTCCAGAAACCCGCTGAGGTTGCTTGTGGCGTTGCAGTATTTGTTCACAATCAGTCTCTAAATTGATAGAGTGATGCAGTGGAAGGAAGTATAGCAGCCCAAACAACGCTTCCTGTATCTCTGCAAGAAGAGGTGGACTTGTAGGCATGCGGAAGGAGACTGCTCCTACACAGATACCTGAAGAATCTCGTAAAATAGCCCCCCCTGAAGCATGATGTCGACCAACATCTGCATCCACATTCAATTTCAACCGGCCTGAAGGAGGTGTTTGCCATCGAACGACTTGAAGATGTGGGGTGCGAAGGGGTGGGATCCATGAAAGATGTAATGGTGGTCCTGTTGCAAGCTTCGATCCATGTATCGTTTTAAACCACACTTCAATGTCATAGTGAATAGAGGCCCGAAAGGTGGAATGGACAAAAGAATGCGACTCCCCATATATCAGAGAAGCATTGGCGCGCCAGATGTTAGATATGACAATACCTAGGACTACAATTTTTAAGACCCCAAAGAGTGTTGAAAATGAGGATCGATACCACCACGACAGCAGATATTGTCGAAGATGCAATGATATGGGCGCTAACCCGTGTAGCTCAGAAGCAAAAAAAATCCATACAGAACGAATGGTAGTGCAGTATAAAAAGACATGATCAACAGTGGCAGAGGCTTGCCTGAAAAAAGGACATTGTGTTGGACGAGCAGCTGAGTACTTGCCAATGTAATCCTGAAAAGGCATAGCGGAATGAAAAAGGCGCCATAATAATAACTTTGTGGCTGGCGAGTGATGCTTGAACCAAATAAATCGAGAAGATATTATCGTTGGGCTGGGTGTCCGGCATATGCCATAAGCAGAGCGTAAGGAGAACTCTCCCAACGTAGACGGTGTCCAAGTGAGCAAAGATCCGTGGCATGTAGAATGAGCTGAACATGTAGGATGAATTCGACATATAAGCCTCCATACTGGGGAATCCTGTATACGTGGCATATAGTCTCCCATGCGCCGTATTTAAGATGCATATATTGACTCCAAAGCGTGTCGTGCTTCTGATATGTCCACTATATCCTACAATGATATGCTTGTTGTAAGTTGCTAAGATCTCGAAGGCCTAAACCTCCTTCCTCCAAAGGTGTCGTAATAGTAGACCAGGCAACCCAATGATGTCGATGTCCCTAGTAGAAGACCGCCATTTTCCCTTCGATGGTTTTGATGATGGATTTAGGCAAATCCCCTGCTGCAAGAACATGTAATGACAAAGCCGAGATCACAAAACGAAGTAATACCAAACGCCTTGCGGAAGAAAGGAACCGAGAGTGCCATCCATGCAATCGGGCATCAATACGTTGAAGCAGAGAAGTGCAATATCGAGAGCGATTGATACCCTTATGTAAGTAGGAGCCTAGGTAGCGAAATGGTAACACAGAGCTACGCATGCCCAACACGGTCTCAAAAGCATGACGTAGGTGTGTAGTTATGCGGGCAGATGGAATAAAGCTGCTCTTGTGAAAATTTACCTTCTGACCAGATGCAGCTTCATAGGATGCTAAGAATGTATGAAATCTGCTTAAATTACGATGTGTTCCTCTCAAGAAGACAAGAAGGTCATCCGCATATGCCAAGTGAGTAATAGTAAAAGAGACCCTGCCAGCCCTAAAAGGTTGTAGTGCGCCAGAGGCAACCATGAATTTTAAGCCTCTGCTGAAACCCTCAAACAATAAAATAAAAAGTAGAGGAGAGAGGGGATCACCTTGCTTGACGCCCCTATAGGGCCGAAAAGGCATAGACGGCTGGCCATGTATTAATACGGATAAGGTAGTGGCACCTAAATGGTTTAGAATAAGCCAAATGAAGAAATTAGAGAAACCAAATTTCCGCAGCAGCAATTCCAGATATTCCCAGCTAACTCTATCGAAAGCCTTCATCATGTCTAGCTTTAAACATAACTGAGAGCCTCCCCTGTCAAGCATATGAATCATCTCGCGTGCCATTAAAACTTGTGTCGAAATATCATGACCAGGCAAAAACCCTATCTGTTCTGGAGATATCAACTTGGGTAGCAAGCTACTTAAGCGTGAGGCAATGATTCGAGTACAAACTTCACTCAGGAAATTTGTAAGAGAAATGGGTCGAAAGTCACGAAATGTTTGAGGAGATGATGCCTTTGGAATCAACGTGATAAGTGCACTAGCAATTGCCGATGGCTGAGGAATTCCAAGAAAAAAATTCATTTACTGCTTTAACAACATCTAAATGAATAAAGTGCCAACAAGAACGATAAAACGCACCATGAAATCCATCTGGCCCTGCTGCACTATGTGGGTCCAAATGCCACACTGCATCCTTGACCTCTGTCTCCGTAGGCAACTTTGTAAGCATGGAATTGTCTTCATCCGTGATCAGAGTAGGTATGTTTGATAAAATAGCAGTGTGATTATGCGTTGCCTCCTTAGCAAACAAAGAAGTGTAGAAAGAAACTGCTTCAGACCTGATATCTGTAGAGGTCGTACACAATTCCCCATTGGATGTTCGGATTTGTTGAATCCGTAACTGAGATCGTCTGCCTTTTACTATAGAGTGACAATAACGTGTATTGGCATCCCCTTCTTTAAGCCATTTTACTCGTGCCTTTTGTTTCCAAAAATGAAGTTCATACTTAGAGGCGCGTATATAATCAGCCTTAGCCCGATGATATATCTCACATGTCTCTGCATTAGGATCCGCAAGCCAGGACAATTCTGCTGTGTTAAGGTGAGATTCCGCATGCGTGAGCTTGGTAAAGATATTACCAAAGATTTCCTTATTCCATCACCGAATGTCTCGCTTGAATAAAAATAATTTAGAATAGAAGCCATACATTCTGCCAGTGGTGTGATACCTTGACCAAACATCCTGTGCATAAGAGTGGAAATTAGGATGTAATAACCACGACTCTAGAAACCGGAAAGACCTTGTACCACCAGTCGGACTTTGTCTACATATGAACAGTAATGGCGTGTGGTCCGAAGTTACTCGCGGGAGATGTGTGAGCTGCATGTCTTCAAATACATCTTGGAATGCAGAATTTATAAAGAGCCAATCCAATCTACGACAAACACGTCCTAATCCCCTCCCATCAATCCAAGTGAATCTAGGGCCATGATACTGTGGAGCCACAAGAGTGCAAGACTCAATACAATCGTTGAAGTCTTGTAACGCTGCAATATTGGGTTGAGAGCAGCCACTATGATCATCAAGTTCTCGAAAGGTGTTGAAATCCCCACCCACCATCCATGGCAAAGAGGTCCCCCCTGAACATAAAGACTGCCAAAGAGAGCGGTGCAATGCTGAAGTATGCTTGGCATATACTAGCGACAATACAAACGTTAACTGAAGTGGGCGAAAGAGCAGAGTAAAATGCACTTGATCTTGATCCTGCGTAGCAAGCAGTTGAAAATCTGAGCCACGCCAGAAAAACCATATACGTTCCGAATGAGAAGCATAATTGTGCGTAAAACCAAGACTCAAAGTAAAACCGGTAATCCGTGAAGCAGGAAGTTTTGGTTCAATCAGTGCAAGCAATTGTAAGCGATGTTCACGTATCAAATTATGCAATCGTGGTATGGAGGCACGCATGCCTCTGTCATTCCATATTAATGTATTCATTGAAAAAGGTTAGAGTTACTTCCCTGCAAGACGTGCGAAGCACTGCGTGTTAAGATATTTGATGGTGGCAAAGGTGGCAGATCCTTCTTAGACCGTCGTTTTCGACGTGGCACAACTGGAATAAATTCGGCCTCCTCAACCTGCTCCTGTAGGCGCGAGATCAAGACATCCTCCTCTGGTGACAGAGGTAGCAATTGCATGCGTCTAACTACGTCCTCTGAGACATTCTGCAACTCCTCCATTGGCTCTTCTGTTGGTAGTTCAGTATCAGAGGAATGGCCCATGTCACATTAAATTGGATTATGTGTGGAAGGTTCAGCTGGCGCGTCAAAAAAATCCGACTGCATTTCGGCGGCATGATCAAAAGGTACGTCTGTAGCAGATACAGGCTCATTCATAGCCTGTTGATCAGACTGTTGAGCCGTAGGGGGCTGCACAGGGGGAGAAGTACCCACTAGTGAGTATCTGAACGGAGCAGCCCCCTACGGCTGATACAGGCTCATTCATATCCTCTACTGTTTTCTTCTTTATGGGTGTCCATTGCTGAGCCCTTGGACGAGGAGGGGGAGGTGCGGCGGAGGTGGTGGCACAGCGGTAGTAGTTTTTTCAGGGCATAAATCCGCTGCATGTCCTAAACGGCGACACGAGGAGCAAAACAAGGGAAGATCTTCATAAACCACGGTTTGTAGAATAAATCTGTTCTTAGCCTGCAAATAAATTTTTTGGGGTAGGTCTTGTGATACGTCAACCTCAACACACACTCTTGCAACCGATGGACGAAGGCCATCCGATGTTGCGACATCCAACTATAAGGGCGTGCCTATGGGTCGGACAATCTCAAACAATGCTTCTCGACAATGAATATGAATAGGAAACCCAGGGAATGCAATCCAGATCGGCACAATTGGAACTTCAGCGGTTGGATCAAAATCTACAGTCCATTTAGTGATTCTCATATGGCATCCAGAAACATGCCAGGATCGCCGATAGAAGCAGTGTAGATAATCTGCCTTGTTTTGAAAATTCAAAAGAATGTGCTTTTGATCGATAAGAGTAATGCACAAATCATGAAGAAAACCAATTTTTTCGAAAACTTCACGTATAACCTTCAAAGATGGGCGACCATACCAGAATGTACCCACTAGTGAGTATCTGAAAGGAGCAGCTAGGACATCAATCTCCGAATCTGTGAAGGATATCAACGGAATGCCCTTATAGCGAGAGTCCGTTTTTGGTGAAATTGAGATAGAAACGGCAGATGAAGAACCAGAGACAATGCCGGCAAAAGAGGGTGGAGCGGCAGCCATGGTGGGAATAGAAATCGCCTTTGGAGTGTATTCAATGAGAGTTGATCAGCGGTGCGCGCAGAAGATCAGTGGGATGAGGGTGGCGGTGGGCATACGGCGGCGGCGGCTATTGCCGCAGGGACAAACATGATCGCCAGAGCATCCGCTTCATAGCCATGTCTACACACACACACACAGATATATATATATATATATATTTTTTAAAAGAAAATTTTATTTATTCATGAAAAAACCTCACATATGGCGGAGGAAAACCATATTACAATAGTCAGAGTAGTCGAAATAATAAAATAATGAAACAAGAATGTCATATCTCCAGTCATATATGATATGCCGCATTAAAACCTTGCCAAGAAAAACCACCCTTGTGGATAAAACCTTGGCGAAGGAAAAAGCGTACATATTTATATGACTGTCATTGATATGATAAGGAATTAAATGGCGGTAGAAATCCGTGAATGTTGTTGTCCTGTACAGTCGACCTCCGATGTAGTTTAGATGGGCGAAGATGCTGCTTGGAGGAGCCACGCTAATCCAAACCTCAGAAAACATCCAGAAAGAGTAGGAATGAATGTTTGTGTGAAACTGAACAAGCAAAATCTGATAGAGCAAGCACGTACCAATGCCACCTTGGTAGTTGTAGTGCCAAGGCGACAAGAAGGAAGTAATAGCCCTTGCCTGCAATGCTAGCAGGTCCGAAAATGCAGTGTATATTGCCAGAATAAGCCTCGCCATTTTGAGTTGAAACTCGCACAAGCAGAAAGAGAACATAAGTATAGCAGCAGGATTCAAAAAATATATCATGAACCAAGTGAGAGAAAGAATACCCGAGTCGCCTTGACCGACAGACCAAGGCGACGATGGTAAAAAACTCGTCATATGAAACCCAACGCAGCATGAGATCGAGGCAGTCATGTTGGCGACACCCAAGATGCGAGAATGTAGACATGGATAGATCTCACAGATGAAACAAAAAGGAGCATTACACATTAAAAGTATAAAGTATGAAACATAGAATAATGGATGTGCAACCATACCGCGCCTGCCTGTCACACTATGGTAACAGGCAGTATAAGGAAACGCTGGCCAATCCCTATGGAAGACTGTCATGGTATCCGCAGATTTACAGAAGTGAGATCCAGTGTGACTGCCGCACGGACCAAAGAAGGTAAATTATTCGGGGCAAATCGTTTCGTTCCTGGGTGGAGCATTGCATGCTGCGCTAAATAATGTGCCGGGAGGTTTGCCTCACGATAAACATGACAGTAAGAGAGTCGATGTGAATGAACTAGGGATTGTAGCCATTGAAGATGTAGATTACCATTCACAGTGGGTGGTCGAGCCAACCGGTCAATCATTTGGGAGCAATCCGATTCCAAAATGATTGTGCGGTAGAGCGGTAAAAAATAGAAGAGACCAAAAACTGCTGCTTGTATCTCTGCGTGAAAGGGTGTGCTTAAAGGGAGACGGAAAGAAATTGCGCCAACGCAAGCTCCCCTGTGATCACGTAATATTGCGCCTCCAGCGGCACAACTACGACCCATTGCTGCATCAACATTTAATTTCAATCTTCCTGTGGGTGGCGTGATCCAGCGAATTAGCAAAGGGCGAGGAGGACGGACAATAGGCAGCCAACTGAAAATATTGCGTGATGTAGCAAGCAACTTAGAGCCCGCAAGCTTTTTGTGCCACAAAATGATCTCATATTGTATGGAAAACCGAAGAGAGGTCGATGTGAGATGCTGACGGTCACCATAGATCAGGGCAGTGTAAGCACACCAGATGCAATGAACAATAATCGCCGGGATGACAATTTTATAAACCCCAATAATCGTAGAGAGGGAGGAATGATACCACCATGAAAAAAGATATTGACGGAGGTGGATTGAGGTGGGAAGAGGACAATGTAATTCACTTGCAAAATAGCACCAAATGGGGCGTACAGAAGGGCAATATAAAAACACATGATCCACCGAAGCTGACTCACGCTTGCAGAAGGGGCATTGTGTCGGACGAGCCATTACGTAGTGACCAAGATAATCCTCAAAAGGCAAAGCCGAATTAAAAAGACGCCAGAGAAAGACCTTTATTGCCGGAGAGTGATGTTTTGACCATATAAAAGAGGCAGAGAGCAGCTTTGGTGACTCAGTGCGACAAATCTTATAAGCGCTTTTCAGCGAGAATTCTCCCAGCTGATTCGGCAACCATACAAGCTGCTCATTCTGCCAATCAGCATGTGTTGAGCAAAAGGGATGAATCCGACAGACTATTTTCCAAATTGGAGAGTCAGGCAAGCGAGGAAGATAATCACGACGATGTCCATATTTTGCATGCATATACTGGCTCCATAGTGTATTATTCTGATGATAAGACCACCATATGCGACAAAAGAAAGCCTTTTGTAAACTATTCAAGTCACGAAGGCCGACACCGCCCTCTTCCTGTGGTTTAGTAAGTTTCGCCCAGGAGACCCAATGATGCCGAGGACCACAATAAAAAGCTGCAATCTTTCGATGAATGATCTTAATAACCGACTTTGGAATACCTCCTCCCGCCATAATGTGAATGGGTAGAGCCGCGATGACAGATTGAAGCAATACCAGGCGTCCTGCAGTGGTTAATAATTTTGCGTGCCATCCTTGAAGCCTATCGTCAATATGTAATCGCAAATGTCTGTCGCTGCTGTGATGTTACTGCAGTAGAAGGAATAATACTGCTTTTCTGAAAATTAACTTTCTGACCAGAAGCAGCTTCATATTGCTTAAGAAATGTATGGAAACGTAGGAGATTTCGCTGAGTGCCTCTGAGAAAGATTAATAAGTCGTCTGCATACGCTAAATGTGTAATTGTGAAAGGAACTCGGCCCAAGCGAAACGGCTGCACCTGACCTGCTGCTGTCAATGCTTTCAAGCCCCTGCTAAAACCCTCTGCTGCTAAAATAAATAATAATGGAGACAAAGGGTCACCTTGCTTGACACCCCGATGTGGTCGAAAGTAAGAAGTGGGTTGTCCATTAATTAAAACCGCTAATGTTGTAGCACGCAAGTGATTCAAAATGATTCGAGTGAAAAATCCCGAAAACCCGAATGCTTTGAATACGAGCTCTAGATACTCCCAGCTGACCCTATCGAAGGCTTTCATCATATCCAATTTGAGGCATAACTGTGAGCCTCCTCTATCTAGCATATGGATCATTTCACGAGCTAGTAGAACCTGCATAGAAATGTCATTACCCGGTAAAAAGCCTGTCTGTTCGGGAGAGATTAAGCGTGGCAGTAGTCTACATAGACGGCTTGCCACTATTCTGGTACAAACTTTACTGATAAAATTAGTGAGGCAAATTAGACGATAGTCACTGAATGTGATTGGGGAGACTTTTTTTGGAATCAGAGTGATTAAAGCGCTCGCCATAGTTCTAGGCTGGGGCACCCCAAGAAAAAATTCTTGTACCGCCAAAACAACATCTTTATGAATAATTGGCCAGCAAGATCTATAAAAATTTCCATCAAAACCATCAGGTCCCGAGGCACTATGGGGGTCCAAGTGCCAAACAGCATCTTTGATCTCAGGTGGCAATGGAATCTGCGTTAGAGCAGAGTTATCATCCTCAGAAACAAGGAAAGGAATATGTTGAATAATTTGCTCACAGTTGACAACAGGTTCCTGTGCAAATAAAGCAGTATAAAAGGAAACTGCCTCTGCGCTGATATCTTCAGGGGCTGTGCAAATCGTACCATCTGATTTTTGTATCTGCTGAATCCGAAGATTTAATCTGCGGCCTTTGACCAAAGTATGATAATACCGTGTATTCGCATCACCCTCTTTTAACCATCGAACCCTGGCCTTTTGTTTCCAAAAATGCATCTCATAGGAAGATGCCTGTAAAAATTCTGCCTTTGCCCGATTATACTCGCCCCTATTGGCCTCTGTGGGTTGAGCGTCCCAACGTTGTTCAGCATGAGTAAGGAGCAATTCTGCCTGCTGAACTCGGGAGAATATATTGCCAAAAATTTCTTTATTCCATTGTTGCACATCCTTTTTAAGTTTAAATAGTTTGGTATAGAAACCATACATGCCCCCTGTTGTAGGATAAGCATCTAGAATCACCGGATTCATGGGAAAGTAAAATCCCTCAATGATGTATTTTATTAGAATTGTTTGACTAATAGAGGGATCAAATGGTATAGTTCATTTGTTGGTAGCTTGGAGGATTAAAAGCATGACTCTTGCTTTTCAATTGGCTGTTTTTGCATTAATTACTATTTCATCTCCCACGCATGTCGCATATAAGCAAAAAAATCTGGATGAAGCAGCCAAGAGTCCAAAAAGCGGAATGAACGATTAAATGTAGGTGTAATATTTCGGCACTTGAGCAACAATGGAGTATGATCTGAAGTAATTCTGGGAAGATGAGTAAGTTGAATATCTTCAAATTTATCATGAAACTCAGTATTCAGAAACAACCAATCAAGACGCCGGCGGACCCGACCAAGACCACGACCATCAGACCAGGTGAATCGAGAGCCATGAAAAGGGGAGACATCAAAGCACATGTCTCTATACAATCGTTGAAATCTTGTAAAGCAGCTAAAGATGGTTGCGAACGACCGTCGTGGTCAGATAAAGAGCGAAAAGTATTGAAATCACCACCGAGAATCCAAGGCAATGTTGAAGTTGTAGAGAAAGTGCATAATGAAGACCACAAAGATTGGCGTAGAGACGGCGTATGACTTCCATATACTGCCGACAAAGCAAAAGTGTACTGTAGAGACCGATACATCAAAATAAAATGCACAACCTGCCCTTCATCCTGTACAGTGACCAGCTCATAGTGAGAGTCACGCCAGAAAAACCAAATACGCTCAGAATTCGACGCATAGGAAGTAGAGAAACCAAACTCCAAAGCATGACGAGAAATAGTGTCTGATGTATGCTTAGGTTCTATAAGAATAAGTATGTTCAAACGATGATCATGAATTAATTGGTGCAAACGTGGTTTAGAAGCCCGAAAGCCTCTGATATTCCATATCATAACATTCATTGTAAAAGGTTAGAGTCACTTCCCTGAATCGCATGTGATGCACTGCGCGTAAGAATAGATGATGGTGGCAGCGGAGGAAGATCCTTCTTAGCGCGACGTTTTCTACGCGGCACCACCTGTATAAAGTCTTCCGTGGAATCTTGTAGTCGAGAGATTAAAATATCCGGGTCTGGCGAAGGAGGTAACTGCTGGATACGGCAGGCAATCTCTGATTGAACCATGGGTATCTCATGAGTAGCTGTTTCTGGTAAGTCATTATCCGACGAAAGTCCTAGCTCGCCGTCATCATGAATATTGCACTGAGGCTCCCTAGATCGTCATGCTGATCTGCGAAAGGGACTGAGTTTGGAGCCGCAGGTGAAGTGTCTGCGGCTGGAGGTTCTTGTGCGCCCGGAGAATCTAGTGTGTCCGAATGTGGCGGAGCAGTATTTGGACCCGCAGGCGAAGTGACTGCGGCTGGAGGTTCTTGTGTGCCCGGAGAATCTAGTGTGTCCGAATGTGGCGGAGCAGTAGTTGTTGGTGCTTGCTGCGTACTGGTCCGTTTCTTGACCGGAGTCCAGCGCTGAGCTGGTGGGCGTCGCGGTGGTGGCGGTGGGGGAGGCGGAATAGTAGAGTCGGGTGGCGGTATGCAAGACCCAGCGGCGTGACCCAAACGTCTGCAGGTTGTACAAAACACAGGCATGTCTTCATAAACTATGGTTTGTAATATATATCTGCCTTCCGCTTGAAGATATATCTTGGGGGGCAAATCCTTGGAGACATCAAGTTCCACACATACCCGAGCCACCGAAGGTCGCAGACCATCTTGTGTTGCAACATCTAATTTAATTGGACAGCCTATAGGCTTAACTATCTCAAACAATGCCTCTTTGCGATGAAGATGAATTGGAAGTCCAGGCAAGGCTATCCAAACCGGAACAATAGGCACATCCGTTGATGGGTCAAAAATCAACAGTCCATTTTGTTATACGCATATGACAACCAGAAATAAGCCATGAACGGCGATAAAAGCATCGTAAATAATCCGCTTCATTGGTAAAATTTAGCAGTATATGTGTCTGATCAATAAGTGTAATGCGAAGATCATGATGAAAGCCGATTTTCTCAAAAACATCGCGAATCACCTTCAATGGAGGTCTCCCATACCAAAAAGTACCCACCAACGAATATTTGAAAGGAGCAGCAAGATCATCAATTTCCGAATCTGAAAATGAAATTAAAGGAATACCTTTATATCGTGAAACGGTTTTGGGCGAAATGCTGATGGCTTGAGCCGAAGAACCGGCGACAATATCAGCGAAACTCGGAGGGGGCGTCGTCATGGCCGAAGTGAGTCGACGAAACCCGACGAATCCAGAGAGCGATTAGGAGATAGAAAATGATTGAATGAAAGCCGGCGGAAAGGCAAGGCAGCCGGCTGCAGCATCGGCGGCAGAAGCCGCAAACTCAGCGATGGCGGCGCCGAGTCGTCAGAGTCGGCGACTTGAATTCATATAGCGATGAAATATATATATATACACACACAGATATATATATATATATATATATATATATATATATATATATATATATATATATATATATATTAACCAAACAAACACCAATGTATTATAAAAACCTCTAAGTGCATGCAGGTTCACTTCTCACTGTATGAGCAATAATAACTTAAGCATTAGAACAGAAGAACATGGATCATTAATGGACAACAAAATTCTTCAAAAAGCTTATCACACTCAACGCTTCTTGGAAACACCAACAGTTTTTCCACGGCGTCCTGTTGTCTTGGTGTGTTGTCCACGCACTCGGAGACCCCAGTAATGTCGTAGACCACGCTAATTCCTGATCTTCTTCAGGCGCTCAAGATCATCCCTCAGCTTCATATCCAATGCGTTAGAGACAACCTGTGAGTACTTTCCATCCTTGTAATCTTTTTCTGTTAAGGAACCAATCGGGGATATTGAACTGGCGTGGATTGGCAACAATGGTCATCAGGTTGTCAATCTCTGCCGCAGAAAGCTCACCAGCTCTTTTGTTCATGTCAACATCGGCTTTCTTGCAAACAATATTAGCAAAGCGACGACCAATACCCTTGATGGAGGTGAGAGCGAACATCACCTTCTGTTTTCCATCAACGTTAGTGTTTTGAACACGCAGAATATGCTGAAATTCTTCATTCGCCACCAGAGCCATCTTTGCCGATTCGGAGATTTCCGCAAAGATACGATGTCTTTCGGCTGGTAGTCAGCTTTGAAATACAGGCCCTGCGTCTTCTTTGAACGCTGCAAAGAGGCTATATATATATATATATATATATATATATATATATATATATATATATATATATATATATATATATATATATATATATGTATATATGTATATATGTATGTATGTATGTATGTATATATGTATAACAACAACAAGATATACACATATACATATAGGAAAAAATATGCTCTGGAGATCGCTGACATCATCGCGGCGCTAGCCGCCGCCGCCAGTGTTTCTCTCGCCGTCTGTCTTTCGATCTCTGTCGCTCTTCATTTTCTCTGACTTTTCCGGACTCACACCTATTTTCATCACTCGTACAGCCTTCGTTCTTCCCTTCAACGACACATGACATCCACGCCGCCGCCTTCCTTTGTGGCGGTGGTTTCCAGATCATCGTCGTCGGCATGCAATATCTCAATCTCCCCGAAGACAGTCTCACGCTATAAAGGCATCCCAATGATATCATTTCTAGATTCAGAGATTGATGCCCTTGCTGCACCATTCAGATATTCATTGGTAGGTACATTCTGGTATGGTCGCCCTCCTCTGAAAGTTATACGTGACGTGTTTGAAAAGATAGGTTTTCATCATGATCTGCGGATCACCCTGATTGATCAAACGCATATTCTTTTGAACTTTCATAATGAAGCGGATTATTTGCGTGGTTTTTATCGACGTTCATGGCATATTTCTGGTTGTCATATGCGAATAACCAAATGGACGGTTAATTTTGACCCCACTGCGGATGTCCCGATTGTTCCAGTCTGGATCGCATTCCCAAGGCTCCCAATTCACCTTCATCGTCGGGAGGCTTTATTTGAGATCGTACGCCCCATTGGCTCCCCCATTAAGCTCGATGTCGCTACCACTGATGGGCTGCGACCATCAGATGTAAGAGTGTGTGTTGAGGTTGATGTTTCCCAAGAATTGCCACAGAAGATATATGTGCAGGCTAAAAATAGATTTATTTTGCAGTCCGTGGTTTATGAAGATCTATCGCTGTTTTGTACCTCCTGCCGTCGCTTAGGACATGCAACGGGCTTATGTCCCGCAAAAACACCTGCTACGGTTCCTCCACCTCCGCCGCCTCCGCCGCCTCCGCCGCCTAGTCCGCCAATCAAATGGTGGACACCGATAAAGAAAAAGCCCGTTGCCGATCCACCACTGGTTATTTCTTCCCTGGGAGCACCGTCTCATGATCCGATTGATCCACCCGTAATCAACCCTCCAAATTTAGATCATATCATACCACCTGATAATGACAGTGACCTGCAGACTGACATATTTTGTGATGCTATGAAACCTCCCCTACATAATGTTTCTGATAATGGTGAATTAAGACACTCTTCAGATACAGAATTGCCTGTGGACAATCTGACAGATGCCTTGCAGAATGTCCCAGATGATGTCATACGTCGGATGCAGTTAATCCCTCCATCATATGATGTGGAGGTTTTAATATCGAGATTACAGGAACCAACAGAAGAGGCCGAATTTATACCTGTCGTCCCCAGGCAGAAACGCAGGGCCAGGAAGGATCTACCACCTTTACCACCATCTACTATACTGGCGCATAGTGCTTCGCACGTCTTGCAGGGAAGTGACTCTACTCTTTCTCAATGAATGCTTTAATATGGAATATAAGAGACATGCGTGCCTCTCTACCTAGATTGCATCATTTAATACAAGATCATCGCTTACATGCACTTCTTGAACCAAAGCACCCTCCTTCACGTATTAATGGCTTTGGTTTGGACCTTGGTTTTTCACAGTATTACTCTTCTCAGTCGGAACGTATTTGGTTTTTTGGCGTGATTTAGAGTTTCGTTTGCTTGCTACACAGGATCAAGACCAAGTGGTTCATTTCACATTGCTCTTTCGTCCCATGCAATTGACATTTGTATTCTCGGTTGTATATGCAAAGCATACATCCTCATTACGTCGCTCTCTGTGGCAATCCTTATGTGACTTTTCTACGGCTTCTACATTGCCATGGTTGGTAGGCGGGGATTTTAGTACATTTCGGACCCTTGATGATCATAGTGGACGTTCAAATCCCTCCCTTACAGTGTTACAAGACTTTAATGACTGTATGGAATCTTGCTCTCTTATGGATCCTTCCTTTTCACGGACCCAGATATACTTGGATTAATGGCAGGGGTTTAGGTTGGGTTCGTAGACGATTGGATTGGTTATTTGTAAACTCTTCTTTTCAAGATGTGTTTGAGGATATGCAGCTTACACATCTCCCAAGAGTTTCTTCGGATCACACGCCACTGTTGTTTGTTTGTCGCTTAAGTACGGCCGAGGGACATCGTTCTTTTAGATTTCTGGACTCTTGGTTGCTTCATCCAGACTTCAAATCATACATGCAGAATGCTTGGTCATCCTATCCTACTACGAGCGGTATGTATGGTTTTTATTCAAAATTTTTCTCTCTGAGAAGGGAAGTTCAGCGGTGGAATAAAGAAATCTTTGGCAATATTTTTACAAACCTTGTGCACACAGAGACTTCTCTAAATAGTGCTGGGCGTGATTGGGATGCAGACCCAAATGATGTGACACGAGAGGCGTATCATCGGGCAAAAGAGGATTATCTTCGGGCCTCCACATATGAGCTGCATTACTGGAAACAGAAAGCGAGGGTCCGATGGCTCAAGGAAGGTGATGCCAACATACACTATTTTCACTCTATTGTAAAAGGGCATCGAACACAATTGCGAATTCAACAAATTCGCACATCCTCTGGTGCACTGTGCACTTCGCCCCAGGACATTATGACGGAAGCTATTTCATTCTATACATCTTTATTTGCTCGGGAGGCAACCCATAATCATGATGCACTTCTTTCTTATATCCCTAGTCTCATCTCAGAGGAAGACAAACGCCATGCTTACACAATTGCCAGTGGAAACCGAAGTGAAGGAGGCAGTATGGCATCTTGACCCTCAGAGTGCGGCAGGACCAGATGGCTTCAATGGTAAGTTCTTTCGATCGTGCTGGCCTATAATTCATACAGATGTTTTGAAGGTAGTGCATGAATTTTTCCTTGGCATTCCGCAACCCAAAGTGATGGCTAGTGCTTTAATCACCTTGATTCCAAAAACACCATCTCCACAAACTTTTAGTGATTTTCTGCTATCTGCCTCAAAAATTTCCTGAGTAAAGTCTGTACACGAATCATTGCCACCCGTTTGGGTAAGATGCTTCCCAAATTAATTTCTCGGGACCAGACTTGCTTTTTGCCTGGACATGATATATCCACGTAAGTTTTAATGGCTCGTGAGATGGTTCACATGTTAGATAAGGGCGGCTCTCAATTATGTTTGAAGTTGGACATGATGAAGGGTTTTGATAGAGTAAGCTGGGAATATCTGGACCTCCTACTCCAGCGGTTTGGCTTTTCTACTTTCTTCATTCGCATCATTCTCAATCATTTGCGGGCAACTACTCTAGCAGTTTTGATTAATGGCCAACCGTCTGCAACATTTCGGCCTTATAGAGGAGTTAAGCAAGGTGACCCATTATATCCTTTGCTCTTTATACTTTCATCTGAGGGTTTCAGCAGAGGGTTAAAATCTTTGGTCTCATCTTGCATGTTACAACCCTTTCGCCTAGGACGAATTCCTTTTGCTGTCACGCATTTAGCTTATGCAGATGAGCTTCTTGTGTTTTTGCGCAGTACACAACGAAAGGTAAACTTTCATAAGAGTAGTTTTATCTCTTCGGCATGCACATCAAATCATCAACGCCACATATTTGCGACCATATTGAATATGCAGTGTACTGCCTTACCATTTCGCTACCTTGGATCATATTTGCATAAGGGTATCAATCGCTCTAGATACTGTACTTCTCTGCTACAGCATATTGATGATCAATTGCATGGATGGCACACTCGATTATTGTCTTCAGCAGGGCGGTTGGTCTTACTTCGTTCTGTGCTTTCTACTCTTCTGTTACATATTCTTGCAGCTGGAGGTTTGCCAAAATTTGTGATCAAAATTATAGAAAGGAAAATGGCGGCATTTTACTGGGGACATCGACATCATTGGGTTGCTTGGTCTACTATTTCTACACCAATAGGTGAAGGTGGGTTAGGGCTTTGGGATCTCATCAGTTTGCAAAAAGCTTATCACTGTCGTATTTGGTGGACATATCAACAGAATGACATGCTTTGGAGTACATATATGCACATAAAATACGAAAATCGTGGGGATTATCTACCACGGCTTCCGGATTCGCCGGTTTGGAAGCTTATCTGTAGAATTCATACCACCTGCCTTGCTCAGACAGAAGGTTAGGGCTCGCATCTCAGCTGGACACCCTCTGCCTCGGGAGAATTTTCTCTACGCTCTGCATATGATATATGCTGCACACCTCATCCAACACTGCTTTCTGGGAAGTACATTTAGTTCAAGCATCATTCACATGCCAATCAACTTTTGTTATGGCGACTTTTTCATTCTGCTATGCCTTTTGAGGACTACATTGGAAAGTATTCTGCCGCTCGTCCCACACAATGTCCTTTTTGTAAGCTAGTTTCGACCACGGTGGATCATGTTTTTCTCTACTGCGTACGCATTCATCCTATCTGGGATTATTATGCATCTAAGTTACACTGGTTGTCCCCCATGTTAATACATCTTCGTCAGTATCTATTATCTTGGTGGTATCGGGCTACATCTTCATCACTATTGGGAGTGTTAAAAATTGTTGTTCCGACTATTATTGTGTCTAATATATTGCACACCTACGCGTCATTAGTGTATGGAGAATCACACTCTTTTGCACAGTCCTCTATTCGCGCTTCTATTCAGTATGACCTTGCCATGTGGAGCAAGACAATTCATGGTTCTAAACTTGCGAGCGGGATCACATCACAGCCTTCGTGGATTCCACAGCTTCGATCTTCGCGTCCACTTGTAGTACGTTGGCGTTGTCCCCCTTCTGGCAGATCAAAGTTAAATATAGATGCAGCGGTGGGCAGATGTTATGCAGGTGGGGGAGCTATTTTACGTGATCATGAGGGTGTCTGTGTGGGAGCGATTTCTTTTCGCTTGCCGCCAAGCACACCAATTATGGCAGAGATACAGGCCACGGTCTTTGGTCTACTATATTTCCTCCCACTTTATCGTTCAATTATTCTAGAATCGGATTGTGCTCAGATGCTAACACGTCTACGCCAACAGCAATTGGTTTTTGGAAACTATCATCTGCGTTTATTACAGACACTACTTCATCTTCATTGGTTGGAATTCTCACATGTTTACAGAGAGGCAAACATGGCTGCTCATTACCTTGCTCAGCAAGCAATGTTGGTGCCTTCGACGACCTACTACTCTCGCCTGTAGGATATGCAAGGCACCACTAGAAAGGGAGGGGGTTGAATAGTTGGTGCGGAAAGTGTGGTTTTTAAAATAGTTTTGAACCAAGAACTCAACTTCTGAAAACAGTTTCTGTTTTCAGGACCAGTTTTAAAACATTTTTAAAACTAGACTGCAGGTCTTCAAAAAATTATGAAATTTTGAGAGAACTTAGCCTCAGATGTTATGAGTGTCTCCTAAAAATTTCAGATTTAAATTCAACCTCTAACCCCTTGAAAATTCGTTGGTGGTCAGATTGCGCAAATCTGCCAGAAACGGTACACAGATTTGAAAAATTATTTCCTATTTGTACGTAACTCCAAATAATCTGAAATTTTAACCAATAACCCCTTATAAGTTATATTTAAATGGGTTGAAACAGTTTTGAAAAAGTCTTTTGGGAAGTTAGTCAAATACGATCAAAGTCTCAACCTATGCAAGCCTGAAAATCAGACTGCACTAGTCTAAGAACTTTGGACGTTAGGGTGACTTATACTTATCCAAAAGGGTTGAAACTTACGCCAAAAGAACCCTAAGACGTGTGGATATGTTTCCTGAAAGTTTCGTAATTTTTGAAATTCGTTTACTATTTTTACGAACGTAATAAAAAATGATAAACAGTGCTGAAACTGAAAGTAAGTGCTGAAAGTAAATGACACCAAGAATTTTATACTGGTTCGGTTATCAACAACCTACTCCAGTATTCGAGGACACCTTCCTCGGTTCACACTAATCACACAACCCAAAAACACCTTACCACAGGGTTGATGGAGTTATACACCAACTCCAACCCTTTACAAACCTTGTATGTTGAATACAATGCACACGAACACCACCACCTTACAAGTTCAAGATTGATCACACCTTGATCAATCTTTTACAACAATGAAAAGAATATGTGGTGGTCTAGATGAAGCCTATTCAAGTGTATGAATGTAAATACAATAGGCTTTTAGAGAGAAGAAAGAAAGATGTAGAAGAAGAAGGGAATGGAAGACTCTTTTTGCACTTTTGAACTTGTGAGGCTTGTCTTGTTTTTGTTTGCTCTTCTTATCTCCTTTTAATCATTATGGCCGTCCCCCCTTGAGCCTTTCTCTTCTTGAAAATTATCTTCTAAGTCCTTGGAAGAGTATATGGCATCATTGTGACATGTCTTTGCTTACTTGACATCTCCTCATTGGATGATCATTAAGCTCTTGCTTACTTGGTACTCATTGATTGGTTGAATGTTGTCATCACTTGATGACTAGGAAAATCTAAGAATAACAATTAAAACATGTGACAAAATAATCATAAAATAGTTGCCATAATTCACGAGATTATTGTAGGATCTGCAAGGCACCACTAGAAGGGGGGGGGTTGAATAGGTGGTGCGGAAAGTGTGGTTTTTAAAATTTTTTTAAAACTAAACAACTCAACTTCTGAAAACAGATTATGTTTCCAGGACCAGTTTTAAAACGTTTTTAAAACCAGGTTATAGGTCTCCAAAAATTCTGAAATGTTGAGAGAACTTAGCCTCAGATGTTATGAGTGTCCCCTAAAAATTTCAAATTAAAAGTCAACCTTTAACCCCTTCAAAAATCGTTGGTGGTCAGATTGCTCGAATCTTCCAGAAACGGTAGACGGTTTTGAAAAATATATTCCTATTTGTGTGTATGTCCAAATGCTCTGAAAATTTGACCACTAACTCCTTATATACTATATTTAATTGGGTGGAAACAGTTTTGCAAAATTCTTTTGGGAGGTAGGTCAACTACAATCAAAGTATCAACCTTTGCAAGTCTGAAAATCAGACTGCACTAGTTTCAGAACTTTTGATGTTTGATCGACTTATACTTATCCAAAAGGGTTGAAACTTATGCCAAATTAACTCTAAAACGTGTGAGTGTATTTCTGGAAATTTTTGGGATTTTTGAAATTCGTTTACTATTTTTACGAATGCGAACAAGAAGAGTAAACTGTGCAGTAACTGAAAGTAAATGCTGAAAGTAAATGGCACCAAGATTTTTATACTGGTTCGGTTATAAACAACCTACTCCAGTCTTCAAGGAACACCTTCCTTGGTTCACACTAATCACACACAACACACCTTACCACAGGGTTGATAGAGTTACACCTAACTCCAACCCTTTACAAACCTTGTACGGTGAATACAATTTGCACGAACACCACCACCTCGCAGGAATAAAGATTGATCACACCTTGATCAATCTTTTACAAAGATATGGAATATATGGTGGTCTATATCAAGCCTATTTAAGATTGAAAGATATGAATACAATAGGCTTTCAAGAAGAAAGAAAGAAAGAGAATGTAGAAGAAGAAGAAGGCTAGAACACTTTTGATCCTTGAACTTGCAACTCTTGTTCTTGTTCTTGTTTTGCTCTTCTTTCTCTCCTTTTAATTTGTTTTGGCCGCCCCCCTATAGTGCTATCCCCCTCTTGAAAATTATCTTCTAAGTCCTTGGGAGGATGTAAGACATCATTGTGACATGGTCTTGCTTACTTGGCATCTTCTTATTGGATTATCATTTAAGCTTTGCTTACTTGGCACTTCATGATTGGTTGAATGTTGTCATCATTGATGACTTGGAAAAATCTGAGAATAACACTTAAAACATGTGCCAAAATCATCACAAAATAATTTCCATAAAGCATAAGATTATCACATAAATTGCAAGACATAAATTCCTTCCTCACAAAGGCATAAAATCGGCCATAATGTGATGTTACCATGCTGATTTTTCAGCATGTGTTGCATGGTTGAATAATTCAAAATATTACCATTTTTATTTGATTTTTCTTTTTAAAAATAAATCACCAATTGATGGTAATTATTCCTATCACATGAGAAATGAATTTGGACACTATTTATGCTCAATAATTCGGCCACCACATGTCTCACACATGCTGAAAAATTTCAGCATGTGTGATATGTAGAATATCACACTTTATTTAATTTAAATAATATTTAAATTACTTCCATTTCTTCTTCCAATCAATCACACAATAAAAGATGATAAAATATACCATTTAATGTATAAAAATCGGTCAGCAATGTTTAGCATGCTGAAATTTTTAGCATGTGATACAAGAGAGACAAACTTTGAATTCTTACCATTTGTAGCTTCTCTCTTTAATTCACCAACATTGTATGATTGATCCTTGACCAATCAATATGCCAACAAGGCTCCAAATAAGCTTCATCTTGGCTGTAATATGCGTGTATGATGTATATGCATATGCTGAAAATTATTTTTGCTAACTTTGTAAAATAGTGCACATTTAATAATACACACATGTTATATTCCAATCAGCCCTTAATTTAATTTTCTATAACACTTTAAGACGTATATCATATGTAAAAAGTGTCTAGATACATGTCACATGATGTACCAAAAACGTTCCATGTGTTGTGTGCGTAGAAAACCGAATTTTTGATATTTATCGATTACCCGATTTTTCTCTAATTTAAATTCCAACTTTTGCACATGATATATATATATTATGTTATACAGAATATATATAATATATACTTTAAATCTCAGAACTTGGCTGGTCTAAAGTGGTACCATTAACATGTGACAAAATTAAACTTGGAATCTTCATATTTTGGCCTTAATGTGGGGTGATTTGTGTGTGCCAACATGGAAAGTATTTTTGGCTGAATATTTCATGTAACCCACGACATTTTTGATGATTTTTGAAGTATAGGAGCTGGCCATTTATTTATGGCAAGTACGTGACACGTTGGCAAAGTTTCGGTATTCGCCCGATACGACAACTTTCTGTTTAGAACCTTTTATCGTGTCGTATTTAAATTTGTCATCACCATATCTTATATCATATGATATAAGAACTGAATATACTCATAAATATGAGTTAAGTATAGTGGTGTGACGTTAACGTACGTACGTAAAATATATAACGTGTCGGTAGTACGTTGGAATACATGTGTATGTGCCTTTTTACAAAAAATCTGAAAATATATGTAATATATATGTAAATAGCGTGTGTATATTTAAGAGGGAAGGAGGGGAAAACTTTCCTTCCATAGCCTTGTTGCCTTTGTGCCTTTTCCAAATGTGACTTTCTTTAATGAACTACTTAGTTTAATAAACTAAGTACTTCACTTAATGAACTAGTTTAGTTCATTAATAGTGGCACCTGAAAATAGTATAAACACAACAAATGTTTGCCATATGATGTAAGCTTTAACGCTTCATGGCTCGTTAGTACGGCAACATTATATATGAGCTAAATAAGGCAAGTACTAAGCAATATCATGCACACGATTGTTTATATCATGCATGTTTTATCTTATGCTCGTTTTTTTGCACATTTAAATCATGTATTTGAAAATCACTCAAACCCCTTTTTCTCTACAATCTCCCCCTTTTGATGATTTTCAAAATAACTTATGCATATGATTTAAATCCTATCGTCCCCCCCTTCAATTATGCATAAATTCAAAATTTGAAATTTAAATTTCGAATCCGCTCCCCCTTGATTTATGCAATCAGTATCTCTCTCCCCCTTAAATCATGCTTTCTCTCCCCTTTTATTTTGGAAAGCAAATCAAAAGATGTCTGTAAAGATGAAGAAAAAGTCATGCATTTCATATACGTGCGTTCGTAAGGGTTATTTATTCAACCCTTTGAAAATGTTCCTTTTGGTACCCAAATTTGGGTGTCCTTTCTAGGTCTTCCAAAAGGTGAGAAAGGTGATGAGAACGCAACATAATATATGTTAGGGCCAAATGCATTTGGCCTTTGGCCAAGAATCCCATCATGCATATAGTATGGTTTCTGTTTCTGATATGCATTTCGGTTTGCATGCACGGGACGTGATCTAGATGCATTTTTGTGATATGAGTGTCTCGTATGCATCACTTGTTTCTTCTCATATCCATATGGCACATAATTATATTTTGCATGATGTGAAGAAGAAGCACGTTGAGATGTCACAAGAAAAGGCCTATGCGTCTTCTTAGATGCCACATATGTCTTTGATGCATCTATTTTCTTAGATGGGATGAATTTGGTTGGTTTATTTTGTGGCTTACTTTTCTCAACGTATCCCAGTCTGGTTTTGTCACTATCATGCTTTTGAGAAGAAATGATGTGATCTAGCATGTTTGTTCTCGTGTCAAATTGTTTCACCTTTTTCTCTACATCCGCATTCCTTGGATTTCAAGTTTGAAATCTCGGATTTCAATTCAGTGTTCTCGGATGTCAATGATGAAATTTCAGACTTTAATGAATTTATAATGCATGACGACTCTTCTTTTGAATCGTTTAATTGAGACACAAGATCTTTGTTAGAAGATTCTAACAATTTCTTGTCTTCAATTAATCGCTTCTTTTCTTTTGCAAGAGTCTTTGAAAACTTATGCAATTCTAAATATTGACTAAATAAATCATCATAAGAACATTCAGAATCGGAATCAGAGTCGGAAGATACCTCATTTGATGCTTTGGATGTAAAGCATACTTGTGCCTTGTGTTCTTCCGTATCATCAGTCTCAGAGTCGGATGTGTCACTCCAAGTGGAGGCTTTGAATGCTCTTCTCCTTTGCTTATTCTGAGACGAGTCTATTCTTGTTCCGATCCTTGTCAGGGTATTTGTTTGTTTGTTTTTCCTTATTAGGGCAGTCATATGATAGATGTCCAAGTTTGCCACATTCATAGCACTTTATTTCCTTATTTTTATGTCTATGATCCTTAGATGAGGTAGACTTATGTTTAATCGATCTTCCCAATATTTTTCTTAATCTTTTAGCCATCGTGATTAAGTCCTCATCATCGGAATCTATGTCACTATCATCTACGACGTATTCATTTGATTTAAATGCTATAGCCCTATCATTATTAGAAATGGACTCAGAATGTCTTAAAGCAAGTTTGTTTTCATATACCTTTAGTGATCCAATTAGTTCTTCCATCTTGATCGATTTAGTTTCTTTGCTTTCTTTTATAGCCGTTACTTTAGAGTCCCACTAGGATGGAAGGCTTCGTAAGACTTTCTGTACTTTTTCCTGCATGGTAAAAGCTTTACCAAGACACTCAAGAGAACTGTAGATGTTAGTCAGACGAAGATCCATATCAACAATAGATTCATTAGGCAATAATTTAAACGACTCAAGTGTGGACATAAGCATGTTTATCTTTGACTCTTTTACTTGACTAGAGCCTTCGTGTTTCATTTCGAGTATTCTCCACATTTCTTGTGCACTAGAACAGTTTGAGACATAACTAGACTCACTCTTACTTAAACCATTTAAGATCAATTGCATAGCCCTAGCATTCATGCTAAGTTTCTTTTTATCATCACTTGTATATTCTTGTCTAGATTTAACAACTTCTAGAGTGACTCCGTCTACGGTGGATAATTTAGATGGAACAAAAGGACCATCTTCTATAATCGACCAAAGATCAATGTTTATTGCCATAAAGAAAAGTTTCATTCTTACCTTCCATTGTATGAAAGACTCACCGTCAAAAAGAGGAGGCCTTATGGTTGACATTCCTTCTTGCACGGTGTTATAGCTAGTGGATGCCATCTCACGTAGATCGTTGGATCCTTTTGTTGTGAGTGTTCCTGCGCTCTGATACCACTTGTAGGATCTGCAAGGCACCACTAGAAGGGGGAGGGGGGTTGAATAGGTGGTGCGGAAAGTGTGGTTTTTAAAATTTTTTTAAAACTAAACAACTCAACTTCTGAAAACAGATTCTGTTTCCAGGACCAGTTTTAAAACGTTTTTAAAACCAGGTTATAGGTCTCCAAAAATTCTGAAATTTTGAGAGAACTTAGCCTCAGATGTTATGAGTGTCCACTAAAAATTTCAAATTAAAAGTCAACCTTTAACCTCTTCAAAAATCATTGGTGGTCAGATTGCTCGAATCTGCCAGAAACGGTAGACGGTTTTGAAAAATATATTCCTATTTGTGTGTATGTCCAAATGCTCTGAAAATTGGACCACTAACTCCTTATATACTATATTTAATTGGGTTGAAACAGTTTTGCAAAATTCTTTTGGGAAGTAGGTCAACTACAATCAAAGTCTCAACCTTTGCAAGTCTGAAAATCAGACTGCACTAGTTTCAGAACTTTTGATGTTTGATCGACTTATACTTATCCAAAAGGGTTGAAACTTGTGCCAAATTAACTCTAGAACGTGTGAGTATATTTCTGGAAATTGTTGTGATTTTTGAAATTCGTTTACTATTTTTACGAATGCGAACAAGAAGAGTAAACAGTGCAGTAACTGAAAGTAAATGCTGAAAGTAAATGGCACCAAGATTTTTATTCTGGTTCGGTTATAAACAACCTACTCCAGTCTTCAAGGAACACCTTCCTTGGTTCATACTAATCACACACAACACACCTTACCACAGGGTTGATAGAGTTACACCTAACTCCAACCCATTACAAACCTTGTACGGTGAATACAATTTGCACGAACACCACCACCTCGCAAGAATAAAGATTGATCACACCTTGATCAATCTTTTACAAAGATATGGAATATGTGGTGGTCTATATCAAGCCTATTTAAGATTGAAAGATATGAATACAATAGGCTTTCAAGAAGAAAGAAAGAAAGAGAATGTAGAAGAAGAAGGCTAGAACACTTTTGATCCTTGAACTTGCAACTCTTGTTCTTGTTCTTGTTTTGCTCTTCTTTCTCTCCTTTTAATTTGTTTTGGCCGCCCCCCTATAGTGCTATCCCCCTCTTGAAAATTATCTTCTAAGTCTTTGGGAGGATGTAAGACATCATTGTGACATTGTGTTGCTTACTTGGCATCTTCTTATTGGATGATCATTTAAGCTTTGCTTACTTGGCACTTCATGATTGGTTGAATGTTGTCATCATTGATGACTTGGAAAAATCTGAGAATAACACTTAAAACATGTGCCAAAATCATCACAAAATAATTTCCATAAAGCATAAGATTATCACATAAATTGCAAGACATAAATTCCTTCCTCACAAAGGCATAAAATCGGCCATAATGTGATGTTACCATGCTGATTTTTCAGCATGTGTTGCATGGTTGAATAATTCAAAATATTACCATTTTTCTTTGATTTTTCTTTTTAAAAATAAATCACCAATTGATGGTAATTATTCCTATCACATGAGAAATGAATTTGGACACTATTTATGCTCAATAATTCGGCCACCACATGTCTCACACATGCTGAAAAATTTCAGCATGTGTGGTATGTAGAATATCACACTTTATTTAATTTAAATAATATTCAAATTACTTCCATTTCTTCTTTCAATCAATCACACAATAAAAGATGATAAAATATACCATTTAATGTATAAAAATCGGCCAGCAATGTTTAGCATGCTGAAATTTTCAGCATGTGATATAAGAGAGACAAACTTTGAATTCTTACCATTTGTAGCTTCTCTTTTTAATTCACCAACATTGTATGATTGATCCTTGACCAATCAATATGCCAACAAGGCTCCAAATAAGCTTCATCTTGGCTGTAATATGCGTGTATGATGTATATGCATATGCTGAAAATTATTTTTGCTAACTTTGTAAAATAGTGCACATTTAATAATGCACACATGTTATATTCCAATCAGCCCTTAATTTAATTTTCTAGAACACTTTAAGACGTATATCATATGTAAAAAGTGTCTAGATACATGTCACATGATGTACCAAAAACGTTCCATGTGTTGTGTGCGTAGAAAACCGAATATTCGATATTTATCGATTACCCGATTTTTCTCTAATTTAAATTCCAACTTTTGCACATGATATATATATTATGTTATACAGAATATATATAATATATACTTTAAATCTCAGCACTTGGCTGGTCTAAAGTGGTACCATTAACATGTGACAAAATTAAACTTGGAATCTTCACATTTTGGCCTTAATGTGGGGTGATTTGTGTGTGCCAACAGGGAAAGTATTTTTGGCTGAATATTTCATGTAACCCACGAAATTTTTGATGATTTTTGAAGTATAGGGGCTGGCCATTTATTTATGGCAAGTACGTGACACGTTGGCGAAGTTTCGGTATTCGCCCGATACGACAACTTTCTGTTTAGAACCTTTTATCGTGTCGTATTTAAATTTGTCATCACCATATCTTATATCATATGATATAAGACCTGAATATACTCATAAATATGAGTTAAGTATAGTGGTGTGACGTTAACGTACGTACGTAAAATATATAACGTGTCGGTAGTACGTTGGAATACATGTGTATGTGCCTTTTTACAAAAAATCTGAAAATATATGTAATATATATGTAAATAGCGTGTGTATATTTAAGAGGGAAGGAGGAGGAAACTTTCCTTCCATAGCCTTGTTGCCTTTGTGCCTTTTCCAAATGTGACTTCCTTTAATGAACTACTTAGTTTAATAAACTAAGTACTTCACTTAATGAACTAGTTTAGTTCATTAATAGTGGCACCTGAAAATAGTATAAACACAACAAATGTTTGTAGGATCTGCAAGGCACCACTAAAAGGGGGGGTTGAATAGTGGGTGCGAAAAATGTGGTTTTTAAAATTTCTTTAAACTTGAACAATTCAAGTTCTGAAAACAGTTTCTGTTTTCAGGACCAGTTTTAAAACGTTTTTAAAACTAGGTTAGAGGTCTCCAAAAATTATGAAATTTTGAGAGAACTTAGCCTCAGATGTTATGAGGGTCCCCTAAAAATTTCAAATCAAAATTCAACCTTTAACCCCTTCAAAAACCGTTGGCACTCAGATTGTGCAATTCTGCCAGAAACGGTAGATGGTTTTGAAAAATCAATTCCTATTTGTGTGAATGTCCAAATGATCTGAAAATTTGACCAATAACTCTTCACACACTGTAATTAAATGGGTTGAAACAGTTTTTGAAAATTCTTTTGGGAAGTAGGTCAAATACACCCAAAGTCTCAACCTTTGCAAGTCTGAAAATCAGACTGCACTAGTCTCAGAACTTTTGATGTTTGAATGACTTATACTTGTCCAAAAGGGTTGAAACTTGTGCCAAATTAACCCTAGAACGTTTATGTATGTTTCTGGAAAATTTTATAATTTTTACAAAACGTTTACTATTTTTACGAACGTCAACAATATAAGTAAACAGCGCAGAAACTGAAACGTAAATGCTGAAAGTAAATTGCACCGAGATTTTTATACTGGTTCGGTTATAAACAACCTACTCCAGTCTTCAAGGAACACCTTCCTTGGTTCACACTATTCACACACACCACACACCTTACCGCAGGGTTGATAGAGTTACACCTTAACTCCAACCCTTTACAAACCTTGTATTGTGAGTACAATTCACACGAACACCACCACCTCGTAAGAATGAAGATTGATCACACCTTGATCAATCTTGTACAAAGATGAATGAATGGTGGTTTCTATGAAGCCTTTTCAAGAATGAAAGAAATGAAATACAATAGGCTTTGTACAAGAGAAGAAAGAAAGAAAGTGTAGGAGAAGAAGGCTTTGGCTCTTTGATCACTTTTGAATGCAAATCTTCTTCTTATTTTTGTTTGTTCTTCTCTTCCCTTTTTATGACTTGCAGCCGTCCACCCCTATGCTTGTCCCCCTCTTGGAAATTTCCTTTTAATTGCTTGAGAGGGTGTGAGACATCATAGTGACAACATTTTGCTTACTTGGCATCACTCCATTGGACCATCAATTAGTCATTGCTTACTTGGCACCTCTTGATTGGCTCATTGTTGTCATCATTTGATGACATGGATATTCTGAAAAAAACACTTTAAACATGTGCCAAATAATCATCACATAATGCATTCCATAAATTGAGATATTCACATAAATTGTGAGACAAAAAAATTCTTCCTTTCCATCTCAAAAAATCGGCCATATCAAGTTGTTAATGCTGAAATTTTCAGCATTTTCCATGTGTGACAAATCAATATTTCTTCCATTTTTCTTTGAATTTCTTCCATAAAAATACAACCAATATTTAAGGCAAGTCTTGCCACAAGATTGAGAATGAATTTGGACACCAAAAAGAGATACCATTCGGCCACAACATGTCTTGCACATGCTGAAATTTCAGCATGTGTAACATCCACTCTTTCTTCAAAATGTTGCCTATTTTGCATTGTTTTAATTTAAGAATTCAATCAACATTAAGTATACAATATTCTCATCATGTATAGAATAAAACTTGACAACCATGAGGCCTATATTTCGGCCATAACCACTACACACATGCTGAATTTTTCAGCATGTGTGATATTCAAAAATATCACTTCCTTTATTCTATAAACTATTCAAAACATTTCCATATCTCATTTAATTTATTCCTTAATAAAAGATTGACATTTTATCTTCCTTCATGATGAAGAAAACGTCCACAACTAATGTGACATGCTGAAATTTTCAGCATGTGACATAAGAGAGGTGTATGTTGAAAACTTACCTTTTGTATCTTCTCTCTTTGATTCATCAACATTGTATGATTGATTCTTGACCAATCAACATGCCGACAAGGCTCCACATGTGCTCCACATAAGCTGTAGGTGACGTTTAATGTGTATGTGCATGTGCTGAAATTTATTTTTGCTAACTTTGTAAAATAATGCACATTTAATAATATACACATGTAATATTCCAATCAGCCCTTAATTTAATTTTCTAGAACACTTTAAGATGTATATTATATGTAAAAAGTGTCTAGATACGTGCCACATCATGTTCAAGAAAAACGTTCCATGTCAAGTGCGTAGAAAACCGAATTTTCGATATTTATCGATTACCCGATTTTTCTCTAATTTAAATTCCAACTTTTGCACATGCTATATATATTATGTTATACATAATATATATAATATATACTTTAATTTTCAGCACTTGGCTGATTTAAAGTGGTACCATAAACATGTGACAAAAATAAAATTGGAATCTTCACATTTTGGCCTAAATGTGGAGTAATTTGTGTGTGCCAACATGGAAAGTATTTTTGTCTCAATATACAGTGTATGGCACGAAATTTTTAATGAATTTTGATGTATATGGGCTGGCCATTTATTTATGGCAAGTACGTGACACGTTGGCGAAGTTTCGGTATCGCCCGATACGACAAATTTCGGTTTAGAACCTTTTATCGTGTCGTATTTAATTTGTCATCACCATATCTTATATCATATGATATAAGATCTGAATATACTCATAAATATGAGTTAAGTATAGTGGTGTGACGTAAACGTACGTTCGTAAGACATATAACGTGTCGATAGTACGTTGGAATACATGTGTATGTGCCTTTTATAAAAATCTGAAAATATAGTATATATATATATTAAAAAGCGTGTGTCATGAATGTGGGGAGGAGGAGAGGACTTTCCTTCCATAGCCATGTTGCCTTTATGCCTTTTCCAAATACATCTTCCTTTAATGAACTACTTAGTTTATTAAACTAAGTACTTCACTTAATGAACTACTTTAGTTCATTAGTTGTGGCACCTGAAAATAGTATAAACTCAACAAATGTTCGCCATATGATGTAAGCTTTAATGCTTCATGGCTCGTTAGTACGGCAACATAATATATAAGCTAAATAAGGCAAGTAATGTCAAGTTATCATGCACACATGTCTATATATCATGCACGTTTTAGCTTATGCTCATTTTTGTGCACATTTAAATCATGCATTTGAAAATCACTCAAACCCCTTTTTCTCTACAATCTCCCCCTTTTGATGATTTTCAAAATAACTAGTGTACATGATTTAAGTGCTATCTCTCCCCCTTGAATCGTGCACATATTTGAAATTTGAATTTCGAATTTCAAATCCGGCTCCCCCTTGATTTGTGCAATTAAGATCAATTAGTCTCTCTCTCCCCCTTAAATCATTTCTCTCTCCCCCTTAAATCATGCTTTCTCTCCCCCTTTATTTTGGAAAGAAAATCAAAAGATGCCTTTAAAGATGACGAAAAGAAAATCATGCATTTCATATACGTGCTTTCGTAAGGGTTATTTATTTAACCCTTTGAAAATGTCCCTTTTGGTACCCACATTTGGGTGACCTTTCTAGGTCTTCCAAAAGATGAGAAAGATGATGACAACGCAACATAATATACCTTCGGTGCAACTGTATTTGGCCTTTGGCCAAGAATTCCTTTATACGCATTATATGTAGGACGTTTGTGATATGTCCTTGTGTGCGTGTGTGTAGTGCGTGGATGATATGTATTTCGTGTATGCATTGTTCTTTTCTTCTCATATCTATATGGTACAATGTTATATTTCACATGATATGAGGGAGTGGGGCGTGATGAGGGAATATGCAATTTTCGCGTCATCTTAGACGCCACTTGAGGCTTTGAGGTACCTACTTTCTTAGACATAACAAAATTTGTTGGTTTGGTTGATACTTCATTTGTATCAACGTATCCCAACCCCGTTTTATCACTGTCATGCTTTTGTGATGATATGATGCGATGCAGCATGTTTGACCCTGTATCGAATTGTTTCATCATTTTCTCTAAGTCTGTATTCCTTGATTTCAAATTTGAAATCTCAGATTTCATTTTATTATTTTGAGAGGTTAATGATGAGATCTCAGTTTTTAATGCAGTGATGACACATGAAGACTCTTCCTTTAAATCGCTTAATTGAGCGACAAGATTCTCGTTAGAAGATTCTAACAGTTTCTTGTCTTCAATTAATCGTTTCTTTTCTTTTGCAAGAGTCTTTGAAAATTTATGTAACTCAAGATATTGACTAAAAAGATCATCGTAAGAAGGTTCAGAGTCAGAGTCAGAATCAGATGATACCTCATTTGATGCCTTTGAAGCGAAGCAAACTTGAGCGGTCTCCTTTTCGGTCTCAGTTTCAGAGTCTGATGAGTCACTCCATGTGGAGGCTTTGAATGCTCTTCTCCTTTGCTTAGGTTCTGAGACGAGTCTATTCTTGTTCCAATCCTTGTCAGGGTATTTGTTTGTTTGTTTTTCTTTATTAGGGCAGTCATATGATAGATGTCCAAGTTTGCCGCATTCATAGCACTTTATTTCTTTATTTTTATTTTTATGATCCTTAGATGAGGTGGACTTATGTTTGATCGATTTTCTCAATATTTTTCTTAATCTCTTAGCCATTGTGATTAAGTCCTCGTCATCGGAATCTGTATCACTATCATTTACGACGTATTCATTTGATTTAAATGCTATGGCCCTATCATTATTAGAAATAGACTCAGAATGTCTTAAAGCGAGTTTGTTTTCATATACCTTAAGTGATCCGATTAGTTCTTCCATTTTAATTGATTTGGTCTCTTTGCTTTCTTCTATGGCCGTTACTTTAGGGTCCCATTCAGAAGGAAGGCTTCGTAGAACTTTCTGCACCTTTTCCTGCGTAGTAAAAGCCTTACCAAGAGACTCAAGAGAGTTGTAGATGTTAGTCAAGCGTAAATCCATCTCAACAATAGACTCATTAGGCAACAACTTGAAAGACTCAAGAGTAGACATAAGCATATTAATTTTCGACTCTTTTACTTGACTCGTGCCTTCGTGTTTCATCTCTAGAATATGCCACATCTCTTGAGCACTAGAACAATTTGACACGTAACTAGCCTCACTTTTACTTAGGCCATTTAATAATAGTTGCATGGCTTTAGCATTCATGCTAAGTTTCTTTTTATCATCACTTGTATATTCTTGTCTAATTTTAATGACTTCTAATGTGACTCCGTCTACAGTGGACAACTTAGATGGAACAAAAGGACCATCTTCTATAATGGACCAAAGATCAATGTCTATTGCCATAAAGAAAAGTTTCATTCTTAACTTCCATTGAATGAAAGACTCACCGTCAAAAAGAGGAGGCCTTACGGTTGACATTCCTTCTTGTACGGTTGTGGTTGCCATCTCACTGAATCGTTGGATTCTTTGAAGTGAGTGTTCCTGCGCTCTGATACCAATTGTAGGATCTGCAAGGCACCACTAGAAGGGGGGGGGGGTTGAATAGTGGGTGCGAAAAATGTGGTTTTTAAAATTTCTTTAAACTTGAACAATTCAAGTTCTGAAAACAGTTTCTGTTTTCAGGACCAGTTTTAAAACGTTTTTAAAACTAGGTTAGAGGTCTCCAAAAATTATGAAATTTTGAGAGAACTTAGCCTCAGATGTTATGAGGGTCCCCTAAAAATTTCAAATCAAAATTCAACCTTTAACCCCTTCAAAAACCGTTGGCACTCAGATTGTGCAATTCTGCCAGAAACGGTAGATGGTTTTGAAAAATCAATTCCTATTTGTGTGAATGTCCAAATGATCTGAAAATTTGACCAATAACTCTTCACACACTGTAATTAAATGGGTTGAAACAGTTTTTGAAAATTCTTTTGGGAAGTAGGTCAAATACACCCAAAGTCTCAACCTTTGCAAGTCTGAAAATCAGACTGCACTAGTCTCAGAACTTTTGATGTTTGAATGACTTATACTTGTCCAAAAGGGTTGAAACTTGTGCCAAATTAACCCTAGAACGTTTATGTATGTTTCTGGAAAATTTTATAATTTTTACAAAACGTTTACTATTTTTACGAACGTCAATAATATAAGTAAACAGCGCAGAAACTGAAACGTAAATGCTGAAAGTAAATTGCACCGAGATTTTTATACTGGTTCGGTTATAAACAACCTACTCCAGTCTTCAAGGAACACCTTCCTTGGTTCACACTATTCACACACACCACACACCTTACCGCAAGGTTGATAGAGTTACACCTTAACTCCAACCCTTTACAAACCTTGTATTGTGAGTACAATTCACACGAACACCACCACCTCGTAAGAATGAAGATTGATCACACCTTGATCAATCTTGTACAAAGATGAATGAATGGTGGTTTCTATGAAGCCTTTTCAAGAATGAAAGAAATGAAATACAATAGGCTTTGTACAAGAGAAGAAAGAAAGAAAGTGTAGGAGAAGAAGGCTTTGGCTCTTTGATCACTTTTGAATGCAAATCTTCTTCTTATTTTTGTTTGTTCTTCTCTTCCCTTTTTATGACTTGCAGCCGTCCACCCCTATGCTTGTCCCCCTCTTGGAAATTTCCTTTTAATTGCTTGAGAGGGTGTGAGACATCATAGTGACAACATTTTGCTTACTTGGCATCACTCCATTGGACCATCAATTAGTCATTGCTTACTTGGCACCTCTTGATTGGCTCATTGTTGTCATCATTTGATGACATGGATATTCTGAAAAAAACACTTTAAACATGTGCCAAATAATCATCACATAATGCATTCCATAAATTGAGATATTCACATAAATTGTGAGACAAAAAAATTCTTCCTTTCCATCTCAAAAAATCGGCCATATCAAGTTGTTAATGCTGAAATTTTCAGCATTTTCCATGTGTGACAAATCAATATTTCTTCCATTTTTCTTTGAATTTCTTCCATAAAAATACAACCAATATTTAAGGCAAGTCTTGCCACAAGATTGAGAATGAATTTGGACACCAAAAAGAGATACCATTCGGCCACAACATGTCTTGCACATGCTGAAATTTCAGCATGTGTAACATCCACTCTTTCTTCAAAATGTTGCCTATTTTGCATTGTTTTAATTTAAGAATTCAATCAACATTAAGTATACAATATTCTCATCATGTATAGAATAAAACTTGACAACCATGAGGCCTATATTTCGGCCATAACCACTACACACATGCTGAATTTTTCAGCATGTGTGATATTCAAAAATATCACTTCCTTTATTCTATAAACTATTCAAAACATTTCCATATCTCATTTAATTTATTCCTTAATAAAAGATTGACATCTTATCTTCCTTCATGATGAAGAAAACGTCCACAACTAATGTGACATGCTGAAATTTTCAGCATGTGACATAAGAGAGGTGTATGTTGAAAACTTACCTTTTGTATCTTCTCTCTTTGATTCATCAACATTGTATGATTGATTCTTGACCAATCAACATGCCGACAAGGCTCCACATGTGCTCCACATAAGCTGTAGGTGACGTTTAATGTGTATGTGCATGTGCTGAAATTTATTTTTGCTAACTTTGTAAAATAATGCACATTTAATAATATACACATGTAATATTCCAATCAGCCCTTAATTTAATTTTCTAGAACACTTTAAGATGTATATTATATGTAAAAAGTGTCTAGATACGTGCCACATCATGTTCAAGAAAAACGTTCCATGTCAAGTGCGTAGAAAACCGAATTTTCGATATTTATCGATTACCCGATTTTTCTCTAATTTAAATTCCAACTTTTGCACATGCTATATATATTATGTTATACATAATATATATAATATATACTTTAATTTTCAGCACTTGGCTGATTTAAAGTGGTACCATAAACATGTGACAAAAATAAAATTGGAATCTTCACATTTTGGCCTAAATGTGGAGTAATTTGTGTGTGCCAACATGGAAAGTATTTTTGTCTCAATATACAGTGTATGGCACGAAATTTTTAATGAATTTTGATGTATATGGGCTGGCCATTTATTTATGGCAAGTACGTGACACGTTGGCGAAGTTTCGGTATCGCCCGATACGACAAATTTCGGTTTAGAACCTTTTATCGTGTCGTATTTAATTTGTCATCACCATATCTTATATCATATGATATAAGATCTGAATATACTCATAAATATGAGTTAAGTATAGTGGTGTGACGTAAACGTACGTTCGTAAGACATATAACGTGTCGATAGTACGTTGGAATACATGTGTATGTGCCTTTTATAAAAAATCTGAAAATATAGTATATATATATATTAAAAAGCGTGTGTCATGAATGTGGGGAGGAGGAGAGGACTTTCCTTCCATAGCCATGTTGCCTTTATGCCTTTTCCAAATACATCTTCCTTTAATGAACTACTTAGTTTATTAAACTAAGTACTTCACTTAATGAACTACTTTAGTTCATTAGTTGTGGCACCTGAAAATAGTATAAACTCAACAAATGTTCGCCATATGATGTAAGCTTTAATGCTTCATGGCTCGTTAGTACGGCAACATAATATATAAGCTAAATAAGGCAAGTAATGTCAAGTTATCATGCACACATGTCTATATATCATGCACGTTTTAGCTTATGCTCATTTTTGTGCACATTTAAATCATGCATTTGAAAATCACTCAAACCCCTTTTTCTCTACAATGTTTGCCATATGATGTAAGCTTTAACGCTTCATGGCTCGTTAGTACGGCAACATTATATATGAGCTAAATAAGGCAAGTACTAAGCAATATCATGCACACGATTGTTTATATCATGCACGTTTTATCTTGTGCTCGTTTTTGTGCACATTTAAATCATGTATTTGAAAATCACTCAAAACCCTTTTTCTCTACAATTATCACATAAATTAAGCACGACAATATTTCTCCAAGAAGGAAGCAAAAATCGGCCATAATGCTCATGCACATGCTGAAATTTCAGCATGTGTTACACTTGCTTCTTATTCAAAAATTTTCCAAGCTACTTTGATTTAATGCAATAATTCAATCACCATTTAGTATACAATATTCTAATCTTTTATGGAATAAAAATTAGACACTAATAAGGCCTCAAAATTGGCCAAGATACATTACACACATGCTGAAATTTTCAGCATGTGTTATATTCAAGAATATCACTTTCTTTATTCTATAAAATACTTAAAACACTTCCAAATTGTCTTCTAATTAATCCATCTTAATCAAGACACAAAATATGAGTCATTGAGATGCTAAAACCGTCCAGCCATTAGCACACATGCTGAATTTTCAACATGTGTCACAATTGTAACAAAATTTGAAACATTACCTTGTGTAGCTCCTTCCTTTATGTAATCAACATTGTATGCTTCATTCTTGACCAATCTATATGCCAACAAGGCTCTACATATGCTCCAAATCAGCTTGAATGGCGTGTGAAATGAGTTTGACATGTGCTGAATTATATTTTTGCAAACTTTGTAAAATAGTGCACATTTAATAATACACACATGGTATATTCCAAGCAGCCCTTAATTGAATTTTGTACAACACTTTGAGATGTATGAAATATGTAAAAAGTGTCTAGATACATGTTGTATGATGTGCCAAAAACATTCCATGTGTTGTGTACGTAGAAAATCGAATTTTCGATGTTTATCGATTACCCGATTTTTCTATAACTAAATTCCATCTTTTTGCACATGTTATATATATTATGTTACACATAATATACATAAATTAAACTTTAATATTCAGCACTTAGCTAATCTTAAAGTGGCGCCTTACACACGTGACAAAATTGAAATTGGAATCTCCACAATTTGGCCTTAATGTGGGGTGATTTGTGTGTGCCAACATGGAATGATTTTATGGCTGTAAATATCATCATACCCACAAAATTTATGGATATTTTTGAGGTGTAGGGGATGACCATCTATTTATGGTAAGTACGTGACACGTTGGCGAAGTTTTGGTATTCGCCCGATACAACAATTTTCGGTTTAGAACCTTTTAACGAGTCGTATTTAATTTGTCATCACCATGACTTATATCATATGATATAAGACCTAAATATATTCATAAATATGAGTTAATTATGGTGGTGTGACGTTAACGTACGTACGTAAAATATATAACGTGTCGGTAGTACGTTGGAATAAATGTGTATGTGCCTTTTTCAAAAAATATGAATATATATATATATAACAAAAAATTTTCCTTTATTCATAGATTAACCTCACTTATGGCGGAGAAAAATCATAGTACAAAACTTGAAGTCAAAATAAAAGTAATAGGGATACAAGTTGTCGATGATTTGTAGTCTCCAGTCGTATATGATATGCCGCATTAAAACATTGCCAGGTAAAACCACCCTTGTGGATAAAACCATGGCGAAGGAAAAAGCATACATATTTATACGATTGGAGTTGGGATTTGATGCACTGTACATATGAAGAATGCAAAACAGATGAAAAAATAGCAGTCGCCGTGATTTGGTCGCTGAAGAATCTGCCATCTCTGAGGCCGTGTGAATATAATGCGCTGGTAGTGTCTCATCCGGCGTCCTCATGGACATCGCAACGAAATGCCCAGGCCATGCATGAAGACATAAAACGACAATGTTATAGCCAATAATCAAGCATAGGACAAGAGGTAAGACCAACCGGCAACAAAACATACCGAGCCTGCCTGAACCCCGTAGGATACAGGCAGGGAAAGCAAATGTGCGCCAATCCATATGGAAGACCTGGATATATCAGGGAACACGCAAATGGACTGAAGAGAGATCCAATGATACACAACTACGAACTAATGGCAGAAGAGAGTGAGAACTGTAGACTTGTGTGCGTGGGTTTAACATGGCATTCTGTACAAGATAATGTGCCGCCATATTTGCCTCTCTGTAAATGTGATGAAAGTCCAGACGATGAAGATGTATTAGCATATGCAGTAACCGAAGATAATAGTTCCCTTGAATCAGCTGAGGCCGAGACAAACGAGATATCAGCAGTGCACAATCTGATTCCAAAATAATCGAGCGATACAGCGGAAGAAAATATAATAGCCCAAAAACTGCTGCCTGTATCTCCGCATTAAGGGGCGAACTCGAAGGTAAGCAGAAAGAAACTGCTCCCACACATGAACCAGCATGGTCTCTCAATATAGCACCTCCTGCACCATAGTGTCCACCAACTGCCGCATCTGTATTTAATTTAAATCTTCCGGATGGTGGTAGCCACCAGCGCACCAGAAGTGGACGTGGGGTCCGAAGCGGAAGAAGCCAAGGAAGGGGCTGCCGAGGACCAGTCATTAATTTGGATCCAGCTATTGATTTACACCATATTGTAATATCATATTGTATGATGGCCCTTAAAGATGTCATTGTAAATGTGTACTGTTCACCGTAAACTAAATAGGCATAGGCACGCCACACATTATATACAATGATAGCTTGGATAATGATGCGTAAAACCCCAACGAAAGATGAAAAAGTAGAACGATACCACCATGAGAGTAAATATTGTCGAAGGCTCAGTGATGTCGGGAGAGGACAATGCAACTCGAGGGCAAAATAGCTCCATAGCGATTGGATGCCCAAACAGTATAGAAATATATAGTCCACTGTAGCAGATTCCTGCTTGCAATATGGGCATTATGTTGGGCATGCCGTATAATACTTACCAGTATAGTCTTCTAAAGGTAGCGCTGAATGAAATATACGCCATAGAAAAATCTGAATGATGGGTGAATGATGCTTGAACCATATAAACTTCGTCGAAAGGAGCGTAGGACGCGACGAACGACATATATCATAAGCATTACGCAAGGAGAACTCCCCAGTCGCCGTAGGAGTCCAAGTAAGATGAGCCGCCTGACCATCCGTTTGAGCAAGACAGGTAGGATGAATCCTACAAATAAGCTTCCATACTGGGGAATCAGCAGATAATCCCCACGGTGACCATATTTGCCATACATATATTTGCTCCAAAGCGTAGTTTGTTGCTGATACGACCACCAGATACGACAATGATAAGCCTGCTGTAGCGCGCAGAGGTTGCGGAGTCCCAGGCCGCCCTCCTCTCAGGGCGTTGTAATAGTTGCCCATGAAACCCAATGATGCCTACGCCCCCAATAAAAAGTTGCTATTTTTCGATTTATAATGTTAATCACCAATTTGGGCAAGCCTCCTGCTGCGAGAATATGTAGAGGTAGAGACGATATCACTGAACGAAGCAAAACAAGACGACCAACAAAAGACAATAATCTAGAATGCCAACCTTGGAGTCGGTCGTCTATATGCTGTAATAATGATACACAATATCTCGATCGGTTAATGCCCTTATGTAAATAAGACCCAAGGTATCAAAAAGGTAGGCTCGAACACCTCATTCCCGTGATATTCTCGAAGGACCGTCGCTATTGTGAAGTAACCGCAGCCGATGAAATAAAGCTGCTTTTCTGAAAATTTATCTTTTGACCAGTGGCAGTTTCATATTGTGCTAAGAAGGAGTGAAATCGTCGAAGATTTCGCTGAGTGCCGTGTAAAAACACTAAGAGATCGTCTGCATAGGCTAAATGTGTGATAGTAAAAGGGACCCGGCCAAGTCAGAAAGGCTGCAATGCTCCTGATGCTACTAATGATTTTAATCCCCTGCTAAAACCTTAAGATGAAATAATAAATAGCAAAGGGGATAAAGGATCCCCTTGTTTAACCCCTCTGTATGGCCGAAAGGAAGCAGAAGGTTGTTCGTTAACCAAAACCGATAATGTGGTGGCACGTAAATGATTCAAGATAATGCGAATGAAAAATTCAGAGAACCCAAATGTGCGCAATAACCTCTCAAGATATTCTCAGCTGACTCTGTCGAAAGCCTTCATCATGTCTAGTTTCAAGCATAGCTGAGAACCACCTTTATCCAACATATGTATCATCTCTCGAGCCAATAGAACTTGCATTGAAATATCCGAGCCCGGAAGAAAGCCTGTTTGCTCCGGTGAAATTATCTTGGGAAGCAAAGTATTGAGTCTAGTAGCAATTATTCTCGTACAGACTTTGCTTAAAAAATTAGTGAGGCAAATGGGCCAAAAGTCACTAAATGTGTCAGGAGATAGCTTTTTAGGGATCAACGTAATAAGCGCACTAGCCATGACAGTAGGCTGAGGGATACCAAGGAAAAATTCCTGCACTGCCTTAACCATATCAGTATGAATAATTGACCAGTAAGAACGATAAAGTTACCGTTGAATCCATCAGGACCTGCTGCACTGTGAGGGTCTAAATGCCAGACTGCTGTCTTAACTTCTTCCTCCATAGGCAGCTGTGTAAGCATCAAGCTGTCATCTGATGTGATTAAGGGTGGAATATGATAGAGCAAGGCGTCATAAGTATGCATGCGCTCTGGAGCAAATAAGGACGTATAAAAGGCCACAGCTTCGTCATTAATAGAGGCAGGAGTGGTGCAGAGTGTGCCTGCAGATGTACGGATTTGCTGTATACAAAGTTGCAAACGTCTCCCTTTTACAATGGAATGAAAATAGCGTGTGTTTGCATCACCGTCTTTTAACCATCTAACTTGCGCCTTCTATTTCCAAAAATGGAACTCATATGAGGAAGCTTGGAGATACTCTGCTTTAGCTTTATGGTATGCCTCGTGGTTCGCTTCTGTAGGGTCGGCATCCCAAGCATGTTCAGCGAGTGCAAGAATCGATTCAGCGTGCTTAACATTGGAGAATATATTACCAAAAATCTCCTTATTCCAACTCTGTATATCTCGCTTTAGTCGGAATAACTTTGAATAAAAACCATACATTCCTCCTGTCGTTGGATAAGATGTCCAAGCATGTCTCATATATGTATGAAAATCTTGATGAAGCAACCAAGAGTCCAAAAAACGGAAAGATATGCGTCCCTATGAGTTACCCAATCGGCATATAAATAATAACGGGATATGATCCGAAGAAATGCGGGAGAGATGCGAAAGATGTGTGTCATCAAAAACATCTTGAAAAGAATAGTTGAGAAATAACCAATCCAACCTCCGACGGACCCTCCCAAGTCCCCTATCATCTGTCCAAGTAAATCTCGACCCATGAAACTACGGAGCCATTAGAGAACATGATTCCACACATTCATTAAAATCTTGCAATGATGAAATCGACGGTTGAGATCGGCCTTCATGATCATCCAGAGAACGAAAAGTGTTAAAATCTCCCCCTACGATCCATGGCAAGTCGTTTGATTTCGAGAAACTAGACAATGAATGCCATAAGGAGCGACGCTGAGATGACGTATGATTGGCGTAGACAACCGAGAGCACAAAATTCTGTTGGAGTTGACGAAATATGAGAGTAAAAAGAACCACCTGATTTTGATCCTATGCACCAACCAAATGATATTCTGAGTCACGCCAAAATAGCCAAATACGTTCCGATTGTGAAGTGAAATGATGCGAAAAGGCAAGGTCCATAGCAAAACGAACAATGTGTGATGGTGAATGCTTAGGTTCAATCACAGCCACTAAATTTAAATGATGATCATGTATCAAGTTATGCAATCTAGGAAAAGAGGCACGCTTGCCTCGTATATTCCATATTAAGATATTCATTGAGCAAGAGTAGTATCACTTCCCTGGATTGCATGAGACGCACTACGAGTTAGGACCGTGGATGGTGGTAATGGTGGGAGATCCTTTCTTGCACGACGTTTACGATGAGGGACGACTGGAATAAACTCTACATTTTCGGTGGAATCCTGCAGTCGAGATAACAAAATATCTTCATCCGGCGATGTAGGGATCAACTGCATCCGCCGGACTACGTCTTTTGGGACAATTGTTACATCCGATTGCTGAACATTTATGGGCAGCTCATTATCAGAGCAGTGGCCGAGGTCACAATTATCAGAGACATCTTGCAGGGGTGAGGATGTATCACAAGCCGCTATTAAATCATCAACTTCAACCGAGGGAGGGACACCAAATGGAGCATTGTGGGATGGCATGTCAGGCGGCTGTTCCTGAATTTCCATGGAATCATCGTTCAAAGGTGGGTCAGCTGGGGGTTGGTTGTCTGTTTTCCATTTAACCGGCATTCATCGCTACGTCCGCGGTCGGGGTGGTGGAGGCGGTGGTGGAGGCGGCACAACGGCTTTCTCTTTTGGAGGACAAGCTGACACTGCATGTCCCAATCTTCTACATGACGTGCAAAATTGAGGCAAATCTTCATAAACCATGGATTGCAAGATCATTCAATTTTTTGCCTAAATATATCTTCTGAGGTAACTCTTGAGAAACATCCACTTCCATGCATACTCGTGCGACAGACAGACGTAACCCATCCGCCGCCGCAACATCAAGCTTTATTGGTGAGCCTATCGGACGTACAATTTCGAACAACGCCTCTCGGTGATGAAGATGAATCGGTAGGCCTGGAAATGCAATCCAAACCAGGACGATGGGAACATCAGCAGCAGGATCAAAATCAACAGTCCACTTCGTAATACGCATGTGACAACCGGATATGTGCCAGGATCGGCGATAAAAACATCTCAAGTAATCTGCTTCATTGCGAAAATTCAACAGAATATGTGTTTGATCTATAAGTGTGATGCGCAAATCGTGATGAAATCCAATTTTTTCAAATACCTCCTATATAACCTTCAATGGAGGTCGGCCGTTCCAGAAAGTGCCTACCAATGAATATCTGAATGGCGCAGCAAGGGCATCAATTTCAGAATCGAGAAAGGATATCATTAGGATGCCCTTATATTGTGATACCGTCTTTGGCGATATATTAATCTGCTGTGATGAAGTTTCGCTAGCAACCAACGCCGCGAAGGAAGGCGGCGGCGCAGAAGACATTGTAACCGTTCGGAAAAATTGCAGCTTCAATTACCCTGAATATATATATATATATATATATATATATATATATATATATATATATATATATATGTTAAGGCGTGTATTTATGTGTGGGGAGGAGAGTGGAAGACTTTTCTTTCTTCACCTTGTTGCCTTTGTGCCTTGTCCAAATATTGTTTTCTTTAATGAACTACTTAGTTTAATTAACTAAGTACTTCACTTAATGAACTAGTTTAGTTTATTAATGGTGGCACTTGAAAATAGTTCAAACACAACAAATATTTGCCATTTGATGTAAGCTTTAAAGCTTCATGGCTTATTAGTACGGCAACATTATATATGAACTATATAAGGCAACTTTTAGGCAACAACGTGTCATGTCATAAAATATATCATGTATTTCTTTGTAACACATTATTTAAATCATGCATTTTGAAATCACTCAAACCCCTTTTTCTCTACAATCTCCCCCTTTTGATGATTTTCAAAATAACCTATATTCATGATTTAAATCTTGTCACTCCCCTTCAATCGTGCATAAACTCAAATTTTGAATTTCAAATTTCAAATCCGCTCCCCCTTGATTTATGCAATCGATCTTTCTCTCTCCCCCTTAAATCATGCATTCTCTCCCCCTTTATTTTGGAAAGACAATCAAAAGCGCATGTAGAGATGAAAAAGAAATCATGCGTTTTATCAAACGTGCGTTCATAAGGGTTATTTATTCAACACTTTGAAAATGTCCCTTTTGGTACACAAGTTTGGGTGACCTTTCTAGGTCTTCCAAAAGGAAAGAAAGATGATGAAAATGCAACATAATATACGTTAGGTGCAAATACGTTTGGCCTTTGGCCAAGAACTCCTTTATACACATTATATGTAGGAAGTTGTTGTGATCTAGATGGATGGGATGAATGTCATGTATGCATAACTTGTTTCTTCTTATATCTATATGGTACAAAATTGTATTTCTCATGATATGAAGAAGAAGTATGACGAGATGTGGAGAGAGGGGGTCTTTGCGTCATCTTAGATGCCGTATTTGGCTTTGGAGTGTCTACTTTCTTAGACACTACAAACTTGGTTGGTTTAATGGATACTTCATTTGTTTCAATGTATCCTAAACCCATTTTATCACTATCATGCTTTTGTGAAGAAATAATGTGATCTAGCATGTTTGTTCCCGTATCAAATTTCTTCACCATTTTCTCTAAATTCGCATTCCTTGATTTCAAGTTTGAAATCTCGGATTTCATTTCATTATTGTGTGGATCAATGATGAGATCTTTGATTTTAATGCATTAATGATGCATGACGACTCTTCTTTTGAATCGTTTAATTGAGAAACAAGGTTCTTGTTAGAAGATTCTAACGACTTGTCTTCAATTAATCGTTTCTTTTCTTTTGAAAGAGTCTTTGAAAACTTATGCAACTCTAAATATTGACTAAATAAATCATCATAAGACCATTCAGAATCGGAATCAGAGTCGGAAGATACCTCATTTGATGCCTTAGATGTAAAGCATACTTGTGCCTTTTGTTCTTCCGTATCATCAGTCTCAGAGTCGGATGTGTCACTCCAAGTGGAGGCTTTGAAGGCTCTTCTCCTTTGTTTAGGTTTTGAGACGAGTCCAGCTTTTGTCCGATCCTTCTCAAGGTATTTATTTGTTTGTTTGTCCTTGTTTGGACAGTCATATGACAAGTGTCCCGGTTGTCCACATTCAAGCACTTTATTTCCTTATGTTTATTTTTATGATCCTTAGATGAGGTAGACTTATGTTTAATCGATTTTCTCAAGATTTTTTTTAATCTTTTAGCCATCGTGATTAAATCCTCATCATCGGAATCTATGTCACTATCATCTACGACGTATTCATTTGATTTAAATGCTATAGCCTTATCATTATTGGAAATAGACTTAGAATATCTTAAAGCGAGTTTATTTCATATACCTTTAGTGATCCAATTAGTTCTTCCATCTTAATTGATTTAGTTTCTTTGCTTTCTTCTATGGCCGTTACTTTGGGGTCCCACTCAGATGGAAGGCTTCGTAAGACCTTTTGTACCTTTTCCTGCATAGTAAAGGCTTTGCCAAGAGACTCAAGAGAATTGTAAATGTTAGTCAAGCGAAGATCCATATCAACGATAGATTCATTTGGCAATAATTTAAATGACTAAAGTGTGGACATAAGCATGTTGATTTTAGACTCTTTTACTTGACTAGTGCCTTCGTGTTTCATTTCAAGAATTTTCCACATCACTTGAGCACTCGAACAATTTGATACGTAACCAGACTCACTTTTACTTAGATCGTTTAAAATTAGTTGCATTGCTTTAGCATTCAAACTCAACTTCCTTTTATCATCACTGGTGTATTCTTGTTTCGTTTTTGAAACCTCTAGTGTAACACCATCAACAATAGACAACTTGGAAGGAACAAATGGACCGTCTTCTATGATGGACCATAGATCAATATCAATAGCCATAATAAAAAGTTTCATTCTTTATTTCCATTGAATAAAGGACTCACCATCAAAAAGAGGAGGCCTTACGGTTGACATTCCTTCTTGCACGGTTGTGGTTGCTATCTCACTTAGATCGTTGGATCCTTTTGATGTGAGTGTTCCTGCTCTCTGATACCACTTGTAGGATCTACAAGGCACTACTAGAAGGGGGGGTTGAATAGTTGGTGCGGAAAGTGTAGTTTTTAAAATAGTTTTGAACTAAGAACTCAACTTCTGAAAACAGTTTCTGTTTTCAGGACCAGTTTTAAAACGTTTTTAAAACTAGGCTGCAGGTCTTCAAAAAATTCTGAAATTTTGAGAGAACTTAGCCTCAGATGTTATGAGTGTCTCCTACAAATTTCAGATTTAAATTCAACCTCTAACCCCTTGAAAATTTGTTGGTGGTCAGATTGTGTAAATCTGCCAGAAACGGTACACAGATTTGAAAAATTATTTCCTATTTGTACGTAACTCCAAATGCTCTGAAATTTTAACCAATAACCCCTTATAAGTTATATTTAAATGGGTTGAAACAGTTTTGAAAAAGTCTTTTGGGAAGTTAGTCAAATACGATCAAAGTCTCAACCTTAGCAAGCCTAAAAATCAGACTGCACTAGTCTCAGAACTTTGGATGTTTGGGTGACTTATACTTATCCAAAAGGGTTGAAACTTTTGCCAAAAGGACTCTAAGAAGTGTGGCTATGTTTCCTAAAAGTTTCGTAATTTTTGAAATTCGTTTACTATTTTTACAAACGTAATCCAAAATGATAAACAGTGTTGAAACTGAAAGTAAGTGCTGAAAGTAAATGACACCAAGAATTTTATACTGGCTCGATTATCAACAACATACTCCAGTCTTCGAGGACACCTTCCTCAGTTCACACTAATCACACAACACAAAAACACCTTACCACAGGGTTGATGGAGTTATACACCAACTCCAACCCTTCACAAACCTTGTATGTTGAATACAATGCACACGAACGCCACCACCTTACAAGTTCAAGATTGATCACACCTTGATCAATCTTTTACAACAATGAAAAGAATATGTGGTGGTCTAGATGAAGTCTATTCAAGTATATGAATGTAAGTACAATAGGCTTTTAGAGAGAAGAAAGAAAGATGTAGAAGAAGAAGGGAATGGAAGACTCTTTTTGCACTTTTGAACTTGTGAGGCTTGTCTTGTTTTTGTTTGCTCTTCTTCTCTCCTTTTAATCATTATGGCCGTCCCCCCTTGGCGCCTTTCTCTTCTTGAAAATCATCTTCTAAGCCCTTGGAAGAGTATATGGCATCATTGTGACATGTCTTTGCTTACTTGGCATCTCCTTACTGGATGATCATTAAGCTCTTGCTTACTTGGCACTCATTGATTGGTTGAATGTTGTCATCACTTGATGACTAGGAAAATCTGAGAATAACACTTAAAACATGTGCCAAAATAATCATAAAATAGTTGCCATAATTCACAAGATTATCACATAAATTAAGCAAGACAATATTTCTCCAAGAAGGAAGCAAAAATCGGCCATAATGCTCATGCACATGCTGAAATTTCAGCATGTGTTACACTTGCTTCTTATTCAACAATTTTCCAAGTTTACTTTGATTTAATCCAAGAATTCAGTCACCATTTAGTATACAATATTCTCATCTTTTATGGAATAAAAATTAGACACTAATAAGGCCTCAAAATCGGCCAAGATACATTACACACATGCTGAAATTTTCAGCATGTGTGATATTCAAGAATATCACTTTCTTTATTCCATAAAATATTTAAAACACTTCCAAATTGTCTTCTAATTAATCCACCTTAATCAAGACACAAAATATGAGCCATTAAGATGCTAAAACCGTCCAGCCATTAGCACACATGCTGAATTTTCAGCATGTGTCACAATTGTAACAAAATTTGACACATTACCTTGTGTAGCTCCTCCCTTTATGTAATCAACATTGTATGCTTCATTCTTGACCAATCAATATGCCAACAAGGCTCTACATATGCTCCAAATCAGCTTGAATGGCGTGTGAAATGACTTTGACATGTGCTGAATTTTATTTTTGCAAACTTTGTAAAATAGTGCACATTTAATAATACACACATGGTATATTCCAATCAGCCCTTAATTGAATTTTCTACAACACTTTGAGATGTATGAAATATGTAAAAAGTGTCTAGATACATGTTGTATGATGTGCCAAAAACATTCCATGTATTGTGTACGTAGAAAACCGAATTTTCTACGTTTATCGATTACCCGATTTTTCTCTAAATTCCAGCTTTTTGCACATGTTATATATATTATGTTACACATAATATAAATAAATTAAACTTTAATATTCAGCACTTAGCTGATCTTAAAGTGGTGCCTTACACATGTGACAAAATTGAAATTGGAATCTCCACAATTTGGCCTTAATGTGGGGTGATTTGTGTGTGCCAACATGGAATGATTTTATGGCTGTAAATATCTTCATACCCACGAAATTTATGGATATTTTTGAGGTGTAGGGGATGGGCATCTATTTATTGTAGGATCTGCAAGGCACCACTAGAAGGGGGGGGGTTGAATAGTGGGTGCGGAAAATGTGGTTTTTAAAATTTCTTTAAACTTGAACAATTCAATTTCTGAAAACAGATTCTGTTTTCAGGACCAGTTTTAAAACGTTTTTAAAACTAGGTTGTAGGCCTTCAAAAATTCTGAAATTTGGAGAGAACTTAGACTCAGATGTTATGAGTATCTCCTAAAAATTTCAGATTTAAATTCAACCTCTAACCCCTTGAAAATTCGTTAGTGGTCAGATTGCGCAAATCTGCCAGAACCGATACACTGATTTGAAAAATTTATTCCAATTTGTACACAACTCCAAATGCTTTGAAAATTTAACCACTAACCCCTTATATGTTATATTTAAATGGGTTGAAACAGTTTTGAAATATTCTTTTGGGAAGTTAGTCAAATACGATCAAAGTCTCAACCTTTGCAAGCCTGAAAATCAGACTGCACTAGTCTCAGAACTCTGGACGTTTGAATGACTTATACTTGTCCAAAAGGGTTGAAACTTGCGCCAAAAGAACCCTAGAACGTGTGACTATGTTTTCTGAAAGTTTCGTAATTTTTGAAATTCGTTTACTATTTTTACGAAGGTGATTAAAAACAGTAAACAGTGCTGAAACAGAAAATCAGTGCTGAAAGTAAATAACACCAAGAATTTTATACTGGTTCGGTTATCAACAACCTACTCCAGTCTTCAAGGAACACCTTCCTTGGTTCACACTAATCACACAACTCAAAAACACCTTACCACAGGGTTGATGGAGTTACACACCAACTCCAACCCTTTACAAACCTTGTATGACGAGTACAATTCACATGAACACCACCACCTCGCTAGAATGAAGATTGATCACACCTTGATCAATCTTTTACAAAGATGTATGAATGGTGGTTTATATGAAGCCTATTCAAGATTGAAAGAATATGAATACAATAGGCTTACAAGAAGAAAGAAAGAAAGAGAATGTAGAAGAAGAAGAACTAGGCTTTTGATCACTTTGATTTTGCAATGCTTGGCCTTGTTTTGTTTGCTCTCCTCTTCTCTTTTTAATTGCAGCCGTCCCCTCCTAGGGTTTCTCCCCTCTTGAAAATTGTCTTTTAAGTCCTTGAGAGAGTGTAAGACATCATTGTGACAATGCCTTGCTTGCTTGGCATCATTCTATTGGATCATCATTTAGTCTTTGCTTACTTGGCACCTCTTTATTGGCTCAATGTTGTCAACATGATGACATGGAAAAATCTGAGATTAACACTTTAAACATGTGCCAATATCAATCATAAAATCATACCATAAGTCAAATATTTCATCATAAATTGCAAGACAAGAAATCTCTCCTTTTCAAGCTCAAAAAATCGGCCAACATCTTTTTTTTTCAATGCTGAAATTTTCAGCATTTACAACATGGGATAAATTCAGATTATTTGCCATTTTCCTTTGAATTTTTGTCATAAAAATAAATCAATTATATAAGGTAAGTCTTGCTAACAAATGAAGAGTGAACTTGGACACAATGAGGGCCAAAATTCGGCCAGCACACCCTTCACACATGCTGAAAAATTTCAGCATGTGTGATATGTAAAATATCACACTTAATTACCTTACATAATATTTAAATCATTTCCATAACTCCTTCAATTAATCCTTTAATGAAAAATTGACAAAATA
>AP025051.1:25049161-25059459 GCA_036186865.1 Eustoma russellianum
CTTTAATGAAAAATTGACAAAATATCTTGTCTTAATGATGAAGAATTCGGCCACCATATGAAGAATTCGGCCACCATATGTGTAACATGCTGAAATTTTCAGCATGTGACATAAGAGAGGTATATGTTGAATACTTACCTTTTGTAGCTTTTCTCTTTGATTCATCAACATTGTATGATTGATCCTTGACCAATCAACATGCCAACAAGGCTCCACATGTGCTCCATCTCAGCTGTAGTAACGTTGGAATGTGTTTGTACATGTGCTGAAATTTATTTTTGCTAACTTTGTAAAATAGTGCACATTTAGTAATACACACATGTAATATTCCAATCAGCCCTTAATTTAATTTTCTAGAACACTTTAAGATGTATATTATATGTAGAAAGTGTCTAGATACGTGTCACATGATGTTCAACAAAAACGTTCCATGTTAAGTGCGTAGAAAACCGAATTTTTGATATTTATCGATTACCCGATCTTTCTCTAATTTAAATTCCAACTTTTGCACATGATATATATATTATGTTATACATAATATATATAATATATACTTTAAATTTCAGCTCTTGGCTGATTTAAAGTGGTACCATAAACATGTGACAAAATTAAAATTGGAATCTTCACATTTTGGCCTAAATGTGGGGTGATTTGTGTGTGCCAACATGGAAAGTATTTTTGCCTGAATTTTCAGTGATGTGCACGAAATTTACATCAATTTTTGATGTATATGGGCTGGCCATTTATTTATGGCAAGTACGTGACACGTTGGCGAAGTTTCGGTATTCGCCCGATACGACAAATTTCGGTTTAGAACCTTTTATCGTGTCGTACTTAATTTGTCATCACCATATCTTATACCATATGATATAAGACCTGAATATACTCATAAATATGAGTTAAGTATAGTGGTGTGACGTTAACGTACGTACGTAAGATATATAACGTGTCGGTAGTACGTTGGAATACATGTGTACGTGCCTTTTTCAACAAATCTGAATATATATATATATTATGTATATGTGGCGTGTGTATATATTAATGAGGAGAGGAGGAGAAAACTTTCCTTCCTTAGCCTTGTTCCCTTTGTGCCTTTTCCAAATGAATCTTCCTTTAATGAACTACTTAGTTTATTAAACTAAGTACTTCACTTAATGAACTAATTTAGTTCATTAATGGTGGCACCTGAAAATAGTATAAACTCAACAAATGTTCGCCATATGATGTAATCTTTAATGCTTCATGGCTCGTTAGTACGGCAACATAATATATAAGCTAAATAAGGCAAGTAATGGCAAGTTATCATGCACACATGTACACTTATGCATGTTTATATCTTATGCTCGTTTTTGTGCACATTTAAATCATGCATTTGAAAATCACTCAAACCCCTTTTTCTCTACATTTATGGCAAGTACGTGACACGTTGGCGAAGTTTCGGTATTCGCCCGATACGACAATTTTCGGTTTAGAACCTTTTAACGTGTCGTATTTAATTTGTCATCACCATGACTTATATCATATGATATAAGACCTGAATATACTCATAAATATGAGTTAATTATAGTGGTGTGACGTTAACGTACGTACGTAAAATATATAACGTGTCGGTAGTACGTTGGAACAAATGTGTATGTGCCTTTTTCAAAAAATCTGAAAAAACATATATATATATATATAGATATATATATATATATATATATTAAATAAAGCGATGTTATTGAAAATCCTCTCTTATGGTGGAGGTAAACCATATTACATCACAGAAAAAAAACAAAAGCTAGTGTCACATACACACACACACAGATTTTTTTTTAAAAAAACAAAACTATTTTATTAAAGAAAAGACCTCACTTCTAGTGGAGGAAAACCTTATTACAAGTGACATAGAGTATAACGCGCAAAGTAAATTAGTGGTATCCGCATTCAAACCATATACGATATGCCGCATTAAAACCTTGCCAAGTAAAACCACCCTTGTGGATAAAACCTTGGCGAAGGAAAAAGCGTAGATATTTATATGATTGAAGTGTGGATAGTCGTTACAGTGTAATAAGATAAATACAGTAAACCACATATGATACAGATGGGACGAATGATGGAGATGCCGTAGAAAACCCCAAGCGTGATGGTGTAGGCTAATGTCGTAAGAACAAATGAGGCTGCCAACGAAAGGAAGATGTTGAAACTATGATGCACCATTGTGAACCTCGGTGTTGATGATAGTGGAGGCCAGAGAGAAACAGGATCCCGTCCCGGGTCTGCCGGCACCTATTATGGGACCGACAGAAACAGTGAATGAATGCCAATCCATCTGGAAGACATGGAACAACAGTAGAATGTGCGGTTGAATGTTTGAAGCTCGCATCGTCATAGAATAATATGTATCAGTATCGTGGTCCGCCAAGCAAAGCCAAACGCCAATCCATGCAGAATATATTGGAATCACAATGTAAGGATGGCAAAGAAAACATGTTAGGTGGTTTAGGATAGAGCAAAAGCATATCATACCGAGCCTGCCTGCCTCAACTAGGAGACAGGCAGAAATAACGAGTGAGAGCCAATCCCTGTGGAAGACCGAAGGTTGATGTATGTGAAATCCCAGCAATTTGAAAGGTGCCGTGTAAAGGGAGCCAGAAGACAATGTAGCCATATGGATCCAACTTCCTTGCAGCATGACAGCCAAAGTCCACTCGACCATGATATGAAAATGCCCAAACCACACATAAAGACAGAAAACAACAAAGTCATCGACTACCAGCCAGCAATCATGAAGAAAAGAAATCTGCAGGCAAAATAACTTACCCGACCTGCCTGAACCTAGAGAGGCGCAGGCAGGGAAAAAGAGCTCATGCCAATCCATTTGGAAGACTTAAGTATCAAAGTACGCATAAATGTATTGACGAGAGATCCAATGAGACTGAACTGCGCACTAGTGGCGGAAGTGTAAGAGAGCTGTATATTTGAGTCTTTGGATGTATCATAGCATGCTGTGCAAGATAATGTGCTGCCATGTTCGCTTCCCGATAGATGTGGTGGTAGTCCAGATGATGCTGACGCACTAACGTGTGCAGCAAATGGAGACAATAATTTCCATGAACCAGTTGTGGGTGTGACAATCGTGTGATAAGTAAGGCACAATCTGATTCTAATATAATCGATCAATACAGTGGCAGAAAGAACAATAAACCAAAAACGGCAGCCTGTATCTCGGCCTTAATGGGTGTACTTGGAGGCAAGCGAAAAGGAAATAGCACCAAGACATGCTCCAGCATGGTCTCGTAATATAGCACCACCTGCACCATAGTGCCTGCCAACCGCAGCATCTGTATTTGACTTGAAACGACCAGATGGAGGCAACCCCCATCGGATCAGTATCGGGCGTGAGCGCTGAAGTGGTGGGATCCATGGAAAAGGTTGAAACGCACCAGTCAACAATTTAGAGCCAGCTAGGGATTTACACCACATTTTGATGTCATACTGTATGATGAAGTTTAAAGATAATGCTGAGAAAGTAGTTTGATCACCATATACCAGCGAAGCATATGTGCGCCACACATTATAAGTGACAATTGCCGGGATAACAATGCGGAACACACCAAGTAAAGATGTGGACGTAGAACGATACCACCAAGATAGCAAGTATTGGCAGAGCGTCAAAGATGCTGGAAGCGGACAATGTAACTCACTGGCAAAATATGTCCATATCGATCGTATTCTCAAACAGCGTAAGAATATATGATCCACCGTAGCTGAGTCCTGCTTACAAAAAGGGCATTGAGTAGGACACCTGGAGTAGAACTTCCGAATGTTGTCCTCCAAAGGCAGCGCCGAGTGAAATATACGCCATAGAAATATCTGAGTGGTTGGCGAATGATGGTCTACGTCACCTCTGGGTCATGCAGAGGTACCGAGGTTATAGTTTTCCAACTACATTTGGTGGTCTACGTCACCTCTGGGTGCAAAAATATTTCTGTGGCGTTTATGGTCTGGTGCGTTGCCCCTCACCAACAACCTAAGGACTTGGCAAACGATATATCCGTCGCAGTGTGTCTTTTGTTTGCAGCATTCGGATACTAAGGACTATATATTCTTGCAATGTCCTGATATCACATCATTATGGGTTGATATTGCTATGCTGTTCTCGGCTCCTTTACCGCATCAGTCTACCATTCAGGCCTACTTGATTTACTGGTGGCGCTGGGCCTCACCTACAACCATGCTGGGCCATTTTCGAGCAGTGATTCCGGCGATGGTGCTTTGGGTGATATGGAAGGAGTATACGTCCATCAGGTTTGGTGACAATAAATTCTCATATCGGCACCTGTTTGATAGAGTTCGTAGCCACATATACTCTCGGTGTGCATCGGTGCAAGGTCGTAAATTTGTGCAGCCATTTCCTCACTTAATAGCCCGCCGATTTTCCCCACACATAAAGGTTCCTAGACACAGATTAATTTAGTGGAAATTGCCTCCTTCCGGTCGAATGAAATTAAATATGGATGCTGCAGTGGGTCACGGTGGAGCAGCATCGGGTGCTGTGTTGCGAGCCGATACAAGCACTTTTGTTTCAGCAGTTTGTTTTGCACTACCAATTGTTTCACCAGTTCGTGCTGAATTAATGGCGTTGCTCTACTCTCTTTTCTTTTATGCCATGACATATGATGGTCTACATGTTGAAACTGATTGCCGCATGCTACTGGCTATGCTTGCTATGTAGCGCCCCAGACCGATACCGTCATCGGAACCAGTGCACCCGCCGTAGTCTACTATGACAACTATGAAGCGTCAAAGCAGATCAAGCGTACATCATTCATGACGTAAGATAAATCAGCGGAAACGTCATCAAATTTAAAACTTCATCATCATTAATACAACCAGAAAATACAGCGGAAATAAAAGGGTGCTCAGACAACTGTCTAACTTATCCTCCAGTACAACATAATAAACATCAAGTTTTCCAACATAAAGAAAGTAAGCAAACATCTATCTACTTCTATGTCTATCATCCCACTGAGCTCACTCGCCATCGTCTTCGATAAATACCATTTCATATTCCGACTCACCTGAAAAGGAATAGAGTATCTGTTCTTAGCGAAATTATCGCCAGCAAGTAACCCGTCTATACACCTTACGGGATCACACACGACGAGTCACCAGTGTATAGATCATTGCCCAAAATAAGGTGCTCGGGTTATCAAGTAGTATCTTTATGAGAATGCCTCAAAACAGATAAGACACATAAATGATACACGGATACGAGAATAAACATGTACTAAAACAACATATCATCATAAGCAAGTCATAAGCTAGTCACATCTCTTGCACATCAATCTTATGCTTCGTGTATCATGATGCATGTACTTCTTTAAAATCACACACAACACCCATGCATATGTCTTATTTCATAAACATGTCATGCGTGTCATTTCACAAAACATTTCATAACTCTTCTTATCATATTCTTCGCGTAGCAGAACTTTATACCCTGTGGGTGATCAGTCCACAGCAAACAGAACTTTATACCCCGTGCTGAAAGGTCCACGGCCCCATAACATATAACTTTATACCCCGTGCTGAAAGGTCCACGGCCCCATTACATACATCATATATCTGTGCTGATAGGTCCACGGCCCCATAAAATACTTTATTTTCCGTGATGATAGGTCCACGGCCCCATAACATATTTTATACCCTGCTGTTGATTCATAGGTCACGCTTTTATACCCTGCTTACGCAGGCGTGACTTTTATACCCTGCGATCAACCAGCAGCCATTTTGTCTTTCGAAAACTTTAAACTTATCTTGTACACACATGTTCTTTCGCAAAGCAATTCTCAAATCAAATGCAAGTGCCCATGTCATGCTGCAGGATGCACATGTAACTTCGTATCAAGCATGTAACACACACATACATCTTACATATCAAGTATACGGTCTTGCACCTCAAACACTCCATGTTCGTATCTTTCCAAGTCCGTTCGCCTCACTAATTCACTTGGGATTCAATCTTATTCTTACTTAATCACACTTACCATCTACACCTCAATTACACCTCAAATGCCCTTGCATTTTATGTTCATAAGAAGTGTATAAAGTTACTACACATACATAGGGCGCCTAAAGGGTCAAAAAGACTTCCAGTATACTTCGAACGCCACATGGAGCGCCTAATGTGGACATGGAGCGCCTATACTAGGCGTTCGAAGTGTTCGGAGATGTGCCGTATACATCGAACGCCTACATGAAGCGCCTAATGTGACATAGAGCGCCTAATGTAGGTGTTCGAAGTGTACGGGGATGCTCTGGGACACATTGAACGCCTACATTAGGCGCCTAATGTGACATCGAGCGCCTAATGTAGGTGTTCGAAGTGTTCTGACGGTTCTAAATTGCAGTTTTTCTGCAGTAACTTCCTCCCTTCTCCTTCCTCCTTCAACCCTTTCATGTTAAACCTCTCAAGATCCATCTTACCATCTAGATTCATCATACTTAACACACATCTAACATGAATTGATGCTTAATTATGTCTAATAATATCCACTCTTAACCTTCTATCATTCCCGACCTTCAAAAGATACCATCAACATTCCCAACACAACAAGTCTATAACAATGTCATCATTCATCCTTCAATTCCCTGCACTTATTCTCAAACATCTAGGTGTAGACAACCAACACAAGAATAGAACAAGACAATAAACACATCAAGAATACACTTTCATGGGCATGCTTGACAAACAGCAAAGCACCACATAACTATTTTCAGAAATATGGCCCAAAGGACAAGACTTTACGCAACTAGCAACAACAATTACATATAGTAAAGCATTTAACATAGACAAGTCAAGATTACTAATGTGTGATCCAAGTTTTCTCTTTGTAGGAACATAGGGCCTAAAGTATCAAAATTAGCGTAAAGCGTATAGAAAGATTACTTGCCTTTGTTTCTAGTTAAGCTTACGGATTTACTGCAGAATTTCGGTAGGGATTGCACCTTGATTGGTCGCTCTTTCTTCCTTTTCTTCTTCTTCTCTTCTTCTTCTCTTCTCTCTCTTTCTCCTGCGGTTTTCTCCTCTCCTTTTTGGTGCTCTAACCGTCCCCCTTAGGCTGAGATGGGGAGTTATACTAAGTGTTGTGTAACTCCCCTATCCTTTAGTAGGGACCTTTTAGGTAATTTTCTTTAATTACCTTTAATTCTACTTTTAACCCCTTCTTCTTATTTTTCTATATTTTAAGTAACTAAGTATCACATTCTACATCATTAATTAAATTGCATGCAAGGTTGACCTAAAGTATTGAAAGCCGTGCTTAAAAGTCACGGGGTATGACATTCCACCCTCCTTACAAAAAGTTTCGTCCTCGAAACTTACGTACTTAATCAAAGAGTTGAGGATACTTCTCCCGCATTTGATCTTCGAGTTCCCAAGTGGCCTCACGCTCTGTGTGGTTGTCCACTGGACCTTTACATAAGGAATCACTCGCTTCCTCAACACTTGATCCTTTCGGTCCACAATTTTTACGGGTATCTCTTCGTATGTAACATCGTCCTTAAGTTCCAAAGGTTTAGCTTCAAGTACATGACTTGGATCTGTCACGTACTTCCTTAGTTGTGATACGTGAAAGACATTGTGAACTTGCGCCAATACCGGAGGTAATGCTAACCTATAAGCCAAGGCTCCCACCTTCTCAAGTATTTCGTAAGGACCAATAAAACGAGGACTTAGCTTGCCTTTGACTCCAAACCTCATAATGCCCTTCGTGGGTGATACTCTCAAATAAACTTTTTCAGCCACATCAAATTCCAATGGTCGTCGTTTGGAATCTGCCCAACTCTTATTGCGATCCTGAGCTGTCTTGAGTCTTTCCCAGATGACTTTCACCTTCTCCAGCGTTTTCTCCAATAGCTCAGGTCCGGTGATGGTCCTCATGCCTACTTCGTCCCAATAAACCGGGGACCTACATTTCCTTCTATACAAAGCTTCAAAAGGAGCCATGTCAATTACGCTGTGGTAACTGCTGTTATAAGAATACTCCATTAGCTTTACCATTCCATCCCAACTCCCTTTAAAATCCAAAACGCAAGCTCTTAGCATATCTTCCAAGGTCTAAATAGTCCGCTCGGACTGTCCATCAGTTTGAGGATGATACGCCGTACTCAACCTTAATTCTGTACTCATGGCTTTCTGAAATGCTGTCCAAAACTTAGATGTAAACCGTGAATCTCGGTCGGACACTATACTTACCGGGACTCCATGCAAGCTAACAATACTGTCCATATATAAACTCACCAACTTGTCAAGAGGTGTTTCACTTGAAACGGGTAGGAAATGGCCAGACTTTGTTAAACGATCCACGATGACCCAAATCATGTCATATCCACTTCTTGTCTTTGGTAAACCAGCTACGAAATCCATCGTGACATGTTCCCATTTCCATTCCGGAATTTCTAATGGCATCAACAATCCACCAGGCCGTTGGTGTTCCGCCTTGACTTGTTGACAAACTAAACACCTCTCTATAAACTCCGCAATATGTCTTTTCATCCCAGACCACCAATAGTATTGCTTGAGGTCTCTATACATCTTGGTGCTACCAGGGTGTATTGATAGCCTTGAACTGTGAGCTTCTTGCAAAATTTCCCTTCTAAGTTCGTCAACATCAGGTACGCATAATCTTTCTCTAAACCATAAGCTCCCATCCTCTTTGGTCCGAAATCCTTCAGCTTGACTATGTTTCACCCTTTCCATTATTTCACTGAGGGTCTTATCATTCTTCTGAGCCTCCTTTTTCCGATCAACCAAACTTGGTGTGATAGTCAATGTTGTCAAAACATTCACTGTGGAGTCAACCAAATCTAACCCGAATTCCTCTATCTCTCTTTCCAATGGTGATTGTCGGGCATGGCTGGACTTCCTACTTAACGCATCTGCCACTTTATTAGCCTTTCCTGGGTGGTAATGGATTGTCAAATCATAATCTTTTAGCAACTCCAACCATCTCCACTGCCTCATGTTTAATTCTTTCTAAGAGAATAAATACTTTAAACTCTTGTGGTCCGTGAATACCGCGCACTTTTCTCCATACAAATAGTGCCGCCAAATCTTTAAGGCGAACACCACTGCGGCAAGCTCAAGATCGTGTGTTGGATAATTTTGCTCATAAAGCTTAAGCTGTCTTGAGGCATATGCGATGACTCGTTAGTTTTGCATCAAAACACAACCTACAAATAAGGTATTAGTCTAAACTTAATTGGTATGCAAGATCATAACCTTATACTACAGTTTACGTACCTAAACCGTTCTTCGATGAGTCACTATAAATCACAAAACCATTAGTTCCGGAGGGTTGAGCCAATACTGGAGCTGTCGTTAATCGCTTCTTAAGCTCCGTAAATCTTTGCTCGCATTCCGCCGTCCACTCGAACTTGGACTTCTTTTGAGTAAGGCGACTGAGAGGTACAGCTATTCTTGAGAATCCCTCAACAAACTTTCTGTAATAGCCCGTTAGACCCAAGAAACTTCGCACTTCGGTGACGTTGGTAGGTCTAGGCCATTCGGTTATAGCTTCCACCTTCTTCGGTTAATTTAAGTTCTATCATAACCCTTTTCACCTTTTCTGAGCCATGATTTTAGTAACCCTAAGTGAATAGTGTATAATTAAATTATCCAAATGGCAATGTTAACCAGGACGTTTTACCGCAGGTGCTGGTTGATGCATAAAATTTAGATGGACCTGGAAATTACTAGGTTATTTCTCCGTAGCAGCAGCATGAGATCCGGTTTCATTAGGGTAACTGAAGCGGGCCATACTTCTACTTTGACAGTAGTGCCAGATTGTGACTAGGTCTAAGTTGAGATCATAGCTAATAAGGAATTATTTATAGTAGAATGATAGAAACTCAGTAATGATTTATAAGCGTTATGATCAGTAGAGTTTAGCGGAAGATATTGTACAAAGGAATTTATAGTATAGGGTTAAGATGTTGAATGTAGTGTTATCAAAATAGGTCGACGATATTAGCCTTATCAGAGGTATTGATCGATAGCAACATGCGAGAATCGACTATAGTATGCGCCTTGGAATGGTAAATTGTTACAAAATTTTTGATTGTGTTGATTCCTAGGAACATCAATTTACTTGGCTTGAATCTGGTAAGTTGAATTGAAATGGAGTAAGCATGAACAAGTAGGGGTTGCTTTTCATGTGAGAATGAACTAGGTTAATTAGCGGTTGAAATAACAGAGTACAAAAGTACGGTGGATCAGTGTGGCGCGCGGAAGCATGGTGAATTAGAAC
>AP025051.1:25059469-25107752 GCA_036186865.1 Eustoma russellianum
GCGCGGAAGCATGGTGAATTAGAACACCTTAAGTCGATCAATATTTATTGTGTCATGCTAGGATTGGCAATCTAAGTTAAAGATTTTATCATGAGTAGACGAATATTAGACTTATAAGAAACGGTACATAGGCGGATTCTTCTTTTGACCGTAAGGATGGATTATAGAAATTATACAAAGAATGGACAAAAAAAAATTCAAATAGTTAAATGTTTTCATATAAGAACGTATACCAAGATATATTCTGTATGTTAATGTTTTTCTAAAGATTTTGCTTCCAAGTATTTCAACTAGTTTGTTTACTTATATAGTTTACTAACTTCACAAGGCTATATTTACTTTCCATATTGGTATATCAACCAAATAGAATTTCGATTACCCCTCACAACTCTAAAAAAAAGATATACTTTTGAATGTCGATATTTTTGAAAAGAGATATGTTTATATATTTCGTATATAATATTTCAAACTTTCGTTTTTGGTTACAGCAGTTTTGTCAAAATAAATTCTATTTGTCGACTATCAATGTTGCAAGTATTTATCCCTTAAATGTTTCTGAAGTTAACCGCTTGCAAAGAATTTACTAGATTTTACGAAACAAAATGTAGCTTTCAAAATATATATTTCTTTTGGAAAGAAAAAGACAACGTGTTAAAATTATTTTATAGAAAGAAATTTTTACGATTGTTGTATCTCAATTGTTTCAAAGTGATTTACTCAAAATACTTTTACAAACAAGTATATCATTATTTTTATAAGCAGTTCCAAAATATACATACTTCTTTTAGAACAAGAGAGATATCGTATTCAACTCGTTTTATAAAACGTAATATTAGTGAGTTTCAACTATTTTAATGTGTTTTCACTGTGATACTTTTTGCGAACAAGTTATGTCATTGTTTTATAAGAGGTCACTTGAGACACCGCTTTGCGGAAACAATTACATAATACTTTGGTTCTTGTGTTTACAAAAAAATAGATTGCATATTATTTTAAATAATTAAAGCTATATTCCAAATTACAGCTACAAAAGCTACACTTTTATTTGAAGAAAAATATGTCCATACATATATTTCGTATATTAGGCTGATGATATCTCCGAAGAAGTAAAGGCGTGATCATACAATTAGTTCATAAGTATATAAGAATTGAATTTCGAGGACTTGGTCATGTGTCGAGGAAGTGTAATGATTAACATATTTGCTTGCTCAATGGATATTTAGTTTGGTTATTTATTTAGGAGGCAAATCATGTATGATTAGTTTAAGAATTCAGAATTATAGATTACAGTTACATAAGTTGAATGATACACATAAGTTGTATAAGTGGAAGTGAAGGCTTAACAGCCTAAAGCGAGGTTGATATGATGATATTAGTGACATGTCCTAGGTGTATGGATCGAGTAGAAAAATAAGAGAAAATTGATTCTGAAGAAAAAATGATGTAATTAAAGTCGAGGGATTAATAAGAATATTGAAATTGAATAATAGAAGCTCAGGGATACTCTTAACGTGGATGTATTTGACAGTCAGTATGCCATGTGATTATTGATGTCTTCCTTCTGTATTGCATAATCCCTGTGTTAAAGTCTAACAACAGAACAAGAAATCGATGGCTTCAAAGCAAATCCAAGTAGTGTATCAAACCTCAATGGCTGAACCAAACATCTGAACAAGACGAGCAAACACACAACTGAACAAGACGAGCAAACACACTTGTTCCTTCGGCTTCAAAAGATTTCCCGTGCATAATAGATTTGTAAATTGTGAAAGCTGCTATAGGTTTGCCTTCACTAAAGCCCAAATCTTTCACGACACAATCAATAAGTGCATCAACATCCTCATGTTGCCGATCAGTTGGTGGCTTCTTAAGCTTGCTATCAGGAGTCTCATAGCTTTTATCTGGTGACCCACATGCTGGATCCGTCGCATTTGTGTGATTTTCTTCATCAAAACAATGGCTGTTTTCCAATGTCTTTTTAGCAAGTGTTAACAATGCCTGCTGCCCAAGAACTTGGTTTTCGCTTTCCATGTCAATTTTTTTTTCTTCGAGCCTTTGCATTGGTCTTCAGCTGAACTATTTTGGACTCAGCATCCAGAGCCTACTTCAGTCTCTACTCGTTAAGTTTAATGGCATCTAGATATTAAAATTTGGAAGGAAAAAAATTGGCCAGCAGGTTGTTCAAATCAATGAATATAATATGCATCTTTTTATATTAATCATTTGTTTGTAAATATGTAAATCCTGTGCAAATGGTTAAGGGCCGAAAGCTATGCAAAAATATTAGGTGTGTTATAAACTCAAGCAAGAATATAGTAGAAAAGAGAAAAGAGAAATTAAAGAACTTTGTATCTCAAGGTGTGTATTTCATATATGATATGTGGTCATATTTAAAGGACATGAAGTGAAGATAAACTTGGACAAATCCTTTGGATATGTACATGGTATACAAAAGATATAATACTTTGGATATCTACATCTAATATAATATATATCTCTACAGTGTGTATCAACATCATGTTTATCCTTGATATTCCAATATATCCATAACACTCCCCCTTGGATATCCAAACTTTATAGAATATGCCTTATTAAAACCTTGCCAAGAAAAACCCAATGGGATAAAAACTTGGTCGAACGAAAAAGAGTACATATTCATAATAATTAGTATGTGTGATACACTGCCTCGTTAAAACCTTGCCAAGAAAAACCCTATGGGATAAAAAACTTGGATGAAGGAAAAAGAGTATAGTGTGCATGTAGTAATCACACTCCTCCTGATGCTGGCAAGAGATCTTTGAGTCGATGCATTCCGATGTTGTAGACCATCTCTTTAAATGTAGTGCTTTCATGAACAAGTCAGCAAAATTCTGGCTTAATTGTATCTGTTGGATATTAATATCACCATTCTTCTCGAGGTCATAAGTGTAGAAGAACTTTGGTGATATATGCTTCATTCTTCTTTGATGTAGCTACTTTCAACTTGAACAATACATCTTCCATTATCCTCAAACATGGTTACCGGCGTCTTCAATATACTGAATCATCGACCTCAACCAAATATATTCACAACATGCTTCATGCAACGCCAAAATCTTATAACGATGAAGAGATGGTTGTTACTGTCTGTTTCACTCATCTCTGTAATATGACCGCACTAAAACATATCCATTTTGTGGTCTTTCCTTATGCGAGTCAGATAGATAGCCAGCATCAACATAACCCACTAATTGTGGTGCTACCTTCCTTGAGTAGTATAAACACCCTATGGTGTTCCAAGAAGATAAAAATGTGTTTGACATTATTTCAATGTCTTCGTGTTGGTGTTGAACTATACTTTCTTAATAAACTCACAGAAAATTCTATATATATGGTATCGAGATTCGCAATATACTTTAACACACCAACAACACTAAGATATGGTACTTCAGGACCTAATGATTCTTTGTTATCTTCTGGTGGTCGAAATGAGTCTTTCTTTATATCTAACGATCGTATCACACTATGACTACTCAAGGCTCGATCTGCAGGTCGAGAGAACATTTGATCTTCTCAAAGTTTTTCATCTCAAATTCTTTCATGATACAACTAGAGGTTTTAGTAAGCTCTTCAGGAGTTTCAACAAGATTTAGGTCATCGACATGTACATCCTGCTAGATTGTTTTAATCCGTACAATGATTTTTATAATTTGATTGAGTATAGTTCATTCATCCTTTGATTACGTGCTGCAGGTAATTTAAATCCTTCTGGGATTTTATATCATCATCTTATAATTCATATGAGTAAGAGGTAACTTCATTCATTAACCACATATCAAGGTTTAAATGACTGCTAGGCTGACTGAATATTGTATTGTTATGGCATCAATTATCGAGGAATATGTTTCATTATAGTCAAGCCAAGTTCTTTGTGAAAAACCCATTTATCTCCAATATGTTTGATCCCTTCAGGGGTTTGACTGCAGTTCAAATAATTTGCGAATGCGATTTTTCCTTCAAGGGTTTTGGACTACGGGTCCAAATGCTTTGCGACTTTTCCTTCAGGGGTTTGGATTGCATCTTTCTATTTTGGCCAATGATTTATGTGTCGACACTTTTCAGTTAACACTGGTTCAGGATCCTGATTCATAACTTCACATGCAATCCCTTAATCAAAACATGATTAATAATGATCATTTGTCTATCCCAATTTTCTCTTATAATTCAAATAGATCTTTTCAAAATTGTGTTCACTTGCTTCTTCCGGAGCAACTTGTTTATTGATATTTAGACTGATCAGTTTTATTTCTATAGCGCTTTCAAGTTGTGAACATCTAATCTCTTGTTGAGTATTCTCTTCAAGAGTATTATTTGTACCATTCTCTTTCGAGGGCTTTTATCTTTTACACCAACTGGGCGTCCATATTTCAGACTTGTTTTTGGTATACCATTATCATGTCCTTCAAAGACATCAAGTCGAATCAGTGTATTCATCGCCAAAACGTGGGATTTTTTTATCATTTTACTTCTTGCTCGCATTGATTTGTTCGCATGTTAAGGTGAGATAGTGAAGAAACGTTCCATGTAATTTAACGTCGTTGTTGAGGAACCGACATTTTCTCTCTCCCTAACTGCGGTAAAACTAGCTCACCAAATCAATGATAATGCATGTATAATTGCATGTCCCCAAGCTCCGGTGGGTAAATTGAACCTTAAAATCAAACGTCTTGCAATCAGTTGTAAACGTTTAATAAATGACACTGATAGGCCATTTTAAGTGTGCACACTTGCAGCTGAATGCTCAACGCCAATCTCAAGACATACAATTATCATTGAAAGCTTGGGATATAAAATCACATATATTATCAATACTGAATGAATTTAATCGGATAATCATATAATCTGAGTAAGAAGCTTGGCAAAAGCTACTAGTCTTTTTAAAAGAAAACTCACATGAACACAAACAACATCATGTAATCTTTTTGTTCATGAAAGAGTTTCTAGAATCTTCTGGTTCTTTAAAGAGTATACATGTGAGTGTTGTACGTATCATTATTCTATCTGGGTGACTAAGTTGATTATGTCATAAATAATTTTGGTTATCGAACTTCTGGTTCATCACAATATCGCATTCGACTAGATGTATAGTCGCATAATACAATCTAGATGAGAAAATTGGAAGTTTTTCTTTAACAAGCTTATGGCTTGAATCATTATCTATAAAAATTTCATATTCTCCTCATTCATGGTTCAATATGAACGCCATTAAGGCGTATATCTTTTGAACTCAATAGTTTCCTTTCGACTTGGTGGGAAATGATGCCATATTAACCAATATGTGTATCACCCGTTATTAAAATGGTTGTTCTTCTGGAGCCTTCGATCAATGTCGTAGTACTCGAATTGGTACCAACATTTTGCTTTTGCCAATTAGAACTCTTTTGGAGCCCGTTGTGTGTGTCATTCCACTGTCAGCTGGACATATGCCCATATCATTCAGCTTGGATGATAGGTTAATGTCAAAATTAATTTTTGAACATCAACTCAGAAATAGTCAATGGTGTTTCTTCAGGAAACACTATTCATATATTAATCAATGTAATGCTACCACTTTAAGATTTGAGTTTAATCAATATCATGAATAACAAAATTTGGATTCAAATAAACTTGACATCCAAAACAGATTAGTGTAACATTCAAAATACTTCAAATAATACATAATCTAAATGGGCATTTTGGATACAATAAATAATATAATGATTTCACATTAATTCGTAAGATAGACCGGGTAATTTTCAAAAGGAAAGACAGAGCCAATGCTATCGAATCAGAATTCTCAATAGAACAATCCAAAGTCGAGTTAAGGATAGTCGAGTTAAAGATAACAATGCTTTAGGTATGGCGATTATTCATGCTTCAGGCATGTCCACTACTCATGCTTAAAGCATTTGTGCTTCAGATTTATCTGCAATTCATGCTTCAGACATGTTGACTACTCATGCTTCAGAAATATCTGCTATTCAATCTTCTAGCATGTCGACTACTCATACTTCCGGCATGTCGACTGTATAATCGTGTAAGTCAAGTCAAACATAACACAAACATTTCATTCAAAACTTAATTGCATAATACTATGTTACACTGTAACTGATGAGGAGGATACAATGATGTAAATAATAAATACAGTACAAGTACTTAATATTAGTATGCCTAGAGTCATCTATATAGCAAGCAGAATAAGATCACAAGTGCAGTACCATGCTATTGTGACAATTGAGCGACGTTAGAATAATAATGACGAACAAGATGCTTCAATGTAATTAAAAAGTAGAAACTAAATTATAAAGTTGCTGAAACTACATGCGACATGTGAGCAAAAATAAAGTAATAATGATAAGATGAGTAAAAACATCTCAGGTGTAATTTTATGTACTGTAGATATTGTAGTGACAGATGTAAGTAAATAATAAAAACATAACGTAGGCGATTAGATATGCCTCTAACGCAGTGAACTAACAAATGGCAACCATTACTCTATATCGATAAAAAAATGTCTCTAATGAATAATGTCAGTATAAAACATGACAAGTCGCACACTTTGCATGTATAGCACATATAAAATGTAAAATTGATAACATAGATACGCATACAATGATATGTGTATGCAATGCTTCAGTTATTTAGTCATGCTTTGGGCATGTCAACAATTCATGCTTCGGGCATGTTAAACGATTCATGCTTCGGGCATGATAACAATTAATACTTCAGGCATGTTAACAATTCATGCTTTGGACATGATAAAACGATTCATGATTCGGGCATGATAACAATTAATGATTTAGGCATGTTAACTATTAATGCTTTGGGCATGATAAAACGATTCATGCTTCGGACATGATAACAATTAATGCTTCAAGCATGTTAACAATTCATGCTTCGGACATGATAAAAGTTTATCTATATGGCTGCAAGCCATATACTATTCTTCTTCTTTCAAAATAAATCTAGACTTCACACTAGATTAGTTTTTTAAAATATTTTGAATATAAGATAGAAATAGGTAACAAGAGAAACATAACAAATGAACAAATCATAATTCTGAAACAATTTCGGCAGAATTCAGTCTCAAAAATTACCATTTCAGCCAGACCTAGAAGTGTCCAAAATACATCTCCACCGTTCAAAACATATCTTTATGTGTTAAGAGTAATCTGTCAAAATTTGGTGATGATCCAACGGTGGATGACTTGGAAACTTTAGTTTTCTCGGACCTACAAGGCTGGCAGCACCTGGAACCGCGTGCTTGTCAGCGTCGAACTCCTATATGGAAGAAGAAGACGACGATCGTGGACTTGGGCTGCTTCTGGGCTCTGAAGGTCCCGCCACGAAATTCTCTGTGGTCTGACGGCAGCTTTTGGTAAGTAATTTGCTGTTTCTAGTGAATGCCAATCAAGAGATTTCTAAAAAAAAATTGGTAGAGTTATAATGCTGATAACATGTTATAAACTCAAGCAAGAATATAGTAGAAAAGAGAAAAGAGAAATTAAAGAACTTTGTATCTCAAGGTGTGTATTTCATATATGATATGTGGTCCTATTTAAAGGACTCATGGAGTGAAGATAAACTTGGACAAATCCTTTGGATATCTACATGGTATACAGAAGATATAATACTTTAGATATCCACATCTAATATATTGTCTATCTCTACAATGTATATCAACATCATGTTTATCCTTGATATTCCAATATATCCATAACAAGGTGCCTCACAGCGGCAATTTACTGGTGGTGTAATTTATCATATGAGAATTTTTATTAGTTAAATATATATGCCGTGTATTCAATCATATGAATATTTTAATTGTGTCCTATATATATATATATATATATATATATATATATATATAGAAACATTTTATTAAGATAAGCCCTCACTTATGGTGGAGGAAAACCATATTACATATGGGTTCGTCATAAGAAAAAAGTGAATGTAGTGATGTAATGATTATCAACCTCCAATCATATATGATATGCCGCATTAAAACCTTGTCAAGTAAAACCATCCTTGTGGATAAAACCTCAGAGAAGGAAAAAAGCATACATATTTATATAATTGGAGTGTTTGATCCTGTACAATTCGCACTTAATAATTTAACTGAAATAAAATATGTATAATATGTGACATATGATCCGACAGAAATTGCCCGATCATCTCACTTCCGAGTATCCAATGTGAAGACCCAGCCACTGTATGACTGGCCTAAGGTAGAAGCTCTTCCAACATCATTAGAGGAAAGTCGTGCGTCCTTCCGTGCTTGCGGCAAATGATGGTTCCATGCATTGTAAACAGAATCCATGCATGCTATATAAAATAATCGGTCAATACAGTATAAGCGATATGTAAAAAGAGTAGTAATATTTTCATGAACATACTAACGTTGTCTGCATTCACCGGGAATACAGACAACGATGAGAAATCCACACCCCTGGTATTCATACGTCGCATCTCAAGCATTATGCTGCCATCCATTTTATCCTCAAGCGAAACAGGATAAACATTGTTACTATCCATATCGTAAGTGAGATAGATTGTATCAGATAAATTAAATAGTAATATCAAAGAAAACATGCCCACGTTGCCTATGTCAATGTGACATAGGCAACAAACGCAGAAACACGCCAACCCAGTGGAAGACATCAAAAGCGCAAGTATGGGGCCGAAGAGTCCAAAATAATTGATCCACGAACTTCACATGGCAAGGATGATAAAGATGAATAGAGGGTTACTCCTGCCGATCTTAACCCATGCCGAGAGAGGGAATGTGCCACAGTGTTCGTCTCTCGTGGAGAATAAGATAGAGATGATGAATTTAAGCATAAAAACTGTATTGTACGTCACAAGTCAAAAGCATAAGGTCATATGAAATTGTCCAAAGTCGATAAGTGATGTAGCAACATTTTACAATCAGTTTTGAGGATGAGATGGCTATTCCCCCTGGAGTAATAGATGAGGGCATATTGAAGTGCCATAAGTTCTGCTCTCAAAGGTGTCATAGCAGACAAATAAAAAAAGATGGCAGAAATGAGATCCCCATTATGATTACGCAGCACCACAGATGCGGCCGCACTTGAGCTGTCCACTGTTGCATCAACATTTAGTTTTAATTTACCTATTGGCGGGAGCTCCCAATGGACCACTTTTAGTCTATTTGACCGAATAGGTGGTGAGAAAGAGAGTCGCGTCAAGTGTGGTATGTGACAAGCATACTTACGGCCCTTCGCCATTGCACGCCAAATAAATATATGCTCCCAGTTCTCTCATACAGTCCTTTATATGAAAAACTATCTTCCCCAAATCTGATAGTCGTATACTCTTTCCAGATTACCCAGAGTACCAAGGAAGGAACAACAACACGCAAGTGACCCAGCATTGTATCTAACGACGAAGCGCGCCACCATGGGCTCAGAAATCCATGAACTGTAGAATGCTTTGGCATTGGCCCAGAAAATATTATTGAGATCTCCTGCCAAAGAGGCTTTATTGACTAACAACCAAGAAAAATGTGATCTAAGTGATCCGAATTTATTTTGCAGAAGGTACACCGTGTAGGAAATATATTTTTCCACATTTGTAAATTTTCAGGCAGAGGCAATGAGCGCATCCATAATCTCCAAAGAAACAGGCGTACACCCAAAGGCAAGCTCGCCACCAAACATATCTATAACGATCAAAATGAATAGAGGTCAAGACAAGCTGCTTATAGGCCGATTTAATAGAAAATTGTCATGAGGCATCAGACATACAGTAATATCCATCCTGAGTAAGACTCACACGAGGAAGCATATAGGCATTAATCTGACAAAGACACTTCCAAGTAGCTGAAACATATATATGAGAATACATTGTTGGCCTTTGGTCCATATTTCGCCCGACTGTACATTGCCCACAGAGATGAGGATGATATTTCCACCATGATAGACAATCATACGCCTACTGCATATATGTTAGACTTCGAATGTCTAAACCGCCATTCTCCTTAGGTCGACAAACACTTTCCAAGGACCTCCAATGATGATTACCATTCCATAAGAATTGTGACATTTTCTGATTTAAAACATCCACTACACTCTTTGGCAGTCTTGAACTCGATACAATATGTAGCGGAATAGAACATAAGACATGGCGAATTAATATCACACGACCAGCCATAGAGAGTAATTTAGAGGACCAAGCATTAAGTGTGGCATCAAAATGAGCAATTAAAGACGTACAATAAGCCGCACGATTGATACCTTTATACAAAAAGGATCCAAGATATTTAATAGGTAAAGAAGTCAGTCGCATACCTAACATGTTTGAAACTCGGGTCCCAGATACACCTGCTCCCACAACCACCTGGCTTTTTTGAAGATTTACCAATTGTCCCGAAGCCTACTGTTATGTATCCAAGAATTGGCGAAATAGCTGCAGCTTTCGAATTGAGCCATTTGTGAAAATTACAAAGTCATCTGCCAATCCCAAATGTGATATCTTAGGCACTCTGCCTGCTTGAAATCCATGGAGAACCCAATCCGCCATTAAAGCATTCAAGCCGCAAGAAAATCCTTCAGAAGCGAGAATAAATAAATGAGGCAATAGAGGATCACCTTGTTTAATACCGCGCATCACAGCAAAAAATCATGTAGGTTTCCCATTAATTAAAATGGAACATCGAGTGTCCGCCAAGTTGTTCATAATAAGTCGCACTAATCGGGAATGAAATCCAAATTTCGTCAACAGCTTCTCTAAACATGTCCAGCAAACTCTATCAAATGCCTTTTCCATGTCTAATTTGAGAATAACATGGCCATCACGAGATGGCCTATCGATGACATGAACCATTTCCTGAGCCATGAGAATCTGCTCCGTAATATCCCTTCCCTTCATAAATCATGCCTATTTTGGGGATATTAGTTTCGACAATAGGAGTGAAAGTCTTGTAGCTAGCAGTCGAGTAATCACCTTGGCTAAGAAATTAGACACGCAAATAGGACGATACTCAGAAAAAGTTGTTGGATTTGGTACTTTAGGTATAAGGGTAATAAGGGCCACGGCCACTTGATCCGGTGGTCGAATGCCTATAAAAAGCTCCTAGACTACCTTATGAACATCTGTAGATATTACCTACCAAATTTGACGATAGAAGGATCCTAGAAAGCCATCTGGACCAGCTGCGCTTGTGGGACTCAAATCCCAAACTGCCTGCTTGACCTCCTGCAATTAAGGCATAGCGAGTAAGGTGTGGTTATCATCATCAGTAACTAATCATGGAATGGGCTGCAAAATAGAATTGAAAGTAACGGATCACCTCAGTTTCAAAATCCTGCTGATTATCACACCCTACTCCATCCTCACGTATGATCTGCTTAATCGATTGTCTTTGACGCCTCTCTTTGACAGTTTGATGAAAGAAAAGTGTGTTTGCGTCACCCTCTCGCATCCACTTCACATTTGCCTTTTGTTTCCAAAAGGACAATGCTCGAGATTGCGCAAGGCGCAATTTTGCCATACTCAAATGGTAAGTCATTCTTGTATAATCCGATGGAGACAAATCATATTCTCGTTCACACCTGGTGGCCTCAGTTTCGGCAAGTGCTACAGCATCAAAAATATTTCCAAAGATATCCTTATTCCACTGACGCAAATGCGCCTTCAACCGATTTAACATTTCATAAAAGCCTCTCATTCTCCCTACAACCGGATAAGATCGCCAGTTATGTTCCACAAAACTGTCAAAATCTGGATGTGATGTCCAGACATCTAAGTATGGAAAGGAAGATGGTCTATGAGACAGATCCGCTGAACAATCAAGAAAAATAGGTGAGTGATCTGCGGTGGTACGATTCAGATGCTGAGATTTGACTACTTCAAATAAATCAAAAAACGCACAAGTGCAAAGATAGCGATCCAGGAGACGCCACACTCAGCCCAAGCCGCTGCCATCACTCCATGTATATGTAGATCCCTGAAAATTGATTGATTGCATAGAGCAGGTAGAAATAAAATCATTGAAATCCTGTAATGTGCGAAGTGATGGAGCTGAACGTTCTTTATGCTCATCAAGAGTCAAAAAGGTGTTAAAATCTCCTCTAAGAAGCCAAGGTAAGTCTAACGATGCGTGAAATGAAATGATATCCTCCCATAACATACTCCTAGCAATAATAGAGTGAAGGCCATAAACCACTGTACACCAAAAAGATTCACCTGTGGGTAACCAACGAAGCCGCAATGAATGATTCTGCACTCCCGAGCACTGATGTTCAAGATGAAAGAACGAGTCCCTCCAGAATATCCAAATACAATCACAATTCATAGATATAGCTTGAGAAAAACCAAGCTTAAGGTGATAAGATACCAACGAAGAAGGTCGTGCCTTAGGCTCAATAACCACAAGAAACTGCAAGTGATACCGTTGAACTAATGACACTAATCGATCCAATGAGGTGCGAATACCTCTAACATTCCAAATCATCATCTTCATTGATTAGATAATATATCAAAAGAGTTGGAGAGAACTGCACGTGATCACGTAAATGGCGGTGAATTCAGCTCAGTTGTTCGATGTTGATGTCGCAATAGTCTAGGTGATACCTAGAATTGATCATCATTCCCTGAAGATGACGGTGTCGCAGGTTGGTTGATGGAAGTATTATTAATCTCCCAATGATTTCCATCAATAACAATTGCTTGAACAAAATCACTAACATGGGTGAAAAATACCTCTGCAGCATCGTTAGATAAAGGATCATGGCAGCAAGCTTCATTGTCACCTTCCGAAAGCGAGCAAACACTAGGGTTATCACGCAAATCTAGTAAGATGATGTCATCAACTCCCTTCAATCTGGTTAAATCCTGTGTATCCAAGACAACATTCGGTACCATATCCGGAGAATGAAAAACCAATGGAACATAAATATCCTGCTCATCCTCAATTGCATGGCTGGGCTGCTGCTTAATATTATCTGAAAACGACTAAGGTTCTGTCGGAATTTTTTTTTGGTGCCCATCGTTGGGGGTGCTCTTTGTGACCATGATTTGTCACAGGTTTCACCTGCTTTTCCGCAGTTGGTGAGCTTCAACTGGCTCATCCTTACCACAAGATATAGCTTTATGACCAAGGCGCAAAAAATTATTACAGTACATGGACAAATCCTCATATATAACAGCCTATGAGATACAACGATTAGAGTCCTGTATAAAAAAATGTGCAGCCAGGTCTTGAGACACATCAAGCTCGATACATAAACGCACCACTGATGGACGTAAATTCTAAGCTCTGTTCGAGTCCAACTTCATTGGCGTACCTAACATACAACCAATATGAAATAAAGCCTCACGTTGATGGAAATGAATTAGGAGTCCTGAAAGAGAAACCCAAACCGGTACAATCGGAACATCAACTTTTGGATCATAGTCAGGGGTCCATTTGGTGACCCTCATATATTTACCGGAAATAGTCCAACTTTGACGCACAAAAAACGCAAATATTCTTGTTCCTATGCAAAATTCAACAAAACATGATTTGTATCGAGAAGGCCAATACATACCGTCCCGATGAATCCAATATGACCAATAGTGACGCAAATAGTTGTGAGGGGAGGACGTCCATACCAGAAAGTGCCTACCAAGGAAAACCTGTATAGCTCCGCCAACGTGGTAATCTCTTCATCTGTGAAAGCAATCATGGGACTACCCTTGAATTTCTACATCGGCTTTGATGGAATGGATGAAATAGATGAAGTCTTGAATAATGATGCATAGGATCGAGGTTATTTCTACGATAGGGGAGGAGCGGGCGTGGCCATCGTAGTGATCGCAGAAATTGGCAAGAAGAAAAAAGGCAAAACAAAAATTGCTAAAAGAAAAGAAGTGAGATATGGAAACTGAAATCGAGCAGAACTGCAATGTAGAATTGGTATGGATGTCGGATCGCAGAAGTTACAGAAACTGCGGTGGCGGCTTACGCCTGCCGCTGATATTCGCCAGAGCCCTACACCATATATATATATATATAGGTACCGCCCGTCCTTCACCTAAATATATATATATATATATATATATATATATATATATTTAGGTGAAGGACGGGCGGTACCGACAAATTGGGAAGCGCTATACCACATCAATACTGGGGTCGACTGCAGCATTCGTTTGGCATTGGCAATTTGGTTCTCAGTTGCATCATAGCTCCACTGACGAAATCATATTTTACAATACGATTCACTTGGAATATACTCACATGCTTGCACTCCAATTGTATAAATATGTACGCTTTTTCCTTCGCCAAGGTTTTATCCACAAGGGTGGTTTTACTTGGCAAGGTTTTAATGCGGCATATCATATATGATTGGAGACTGCATATTATAGCTTCTTTACATTTCCGTTTTTCATATGATATACATTATTGTAATATGGTTACCTCCACCATAAGTGAGGTTTTTTTATTTCAATAAATGCCCGCCTTCATATAAAAAAAATATTTAGGTGAAGGACGGGCGGTACCGTCCGAGTATTATATATATATATATATTTTTATTTATTTATTTTTGATGAAACAGGTTGTCTTTTATTATGTACCCCAATTATGACTGGGAGAAAAAACCATATTACATCAGTGTATAGTGTATGTAAAGAGAAAGTATAAAGCAGTAATGATTGTCAACCTCCAGTCATATATGATATGCCGCATTAAAACCTTGCCAAGTAAAACCACCCTTGTGGATAAAACCTTGGCGAAGGAAAAAGCGTACATATTTATATGATTGGAGAGATGACACAATAAATACATCAAGTAATTTAAGTGAAAACGGTATATATATATATATATAATACTCGGACGGTACCGCCCGTTCTTCACCTAAATATATATATATATATGCATACATATATATATATATATATATGTATATCTATGCACTGTAGTTATTGAGGCCGAATCTTACTTGATACATACTGTTTATATAAAGTTCACTAGAATGAATATTTTGATAAGAAAATTCAAATGATTTCTTTTATAAGAATAATATGAGGAAGAGAAGTTTCGGCCTTCACTATGCAATTTTCTAAGTTTCCGTATTTGAGTTTAAGTAAAGGTATATTTTTGACCATATATTATATTTTATATATATATATATATGTATATGATATTGAAAATTTTGTATTACATATATATGTACATAAAAGTGGTACGAAAATGGTACTTCATGTTGCGTTGTGGAGTGCTACCGAATGGTCTTAAAAGGGGAGTTTGATTTTGCAATTATATTATATGAATATAATATAATATATGGTATTTGGATATTGGTGTATCGGTATCGATTTTGGGAGAACTGTGAGCCGAGGGAGTAGCGCGTACGTATACACGTGTATATGTGTATGTATGTCATGGACATATATACGTGTATACATACACAGTTGAGAGTGATAGTTTTGGTTTTTTGGATTATATGTTTGGAATTATGTGGTATTTGGAGGGCAATTTGGTAATTTTGACAAATTTAACATTTTGGCCCATTTTGGTAAATTGGACTAACTTTGGTAGTTGGAAATAATTTTGAAAATTGCATTTGCATATTTTTGAAAATGCACCCCTACAACTTGAAATATATTGCTAAGCCAGATTGGTTCCAAACAAACAGAGCATCCGGGCATATTGGCTATTCTGGATTTAGAGCGTCCGGACATATTGGCCGCCATTAGGGTGCCCCGGCATATTGGCAATTGTGATATAGAGCGTCGGGTCATATTACCTATTTGGAAACCGATTCGTAAGTCTTACGGTATAAGTTATTATTAGGAAAAGTGTTATAGCCATTGCATTATTTTAGACCATTTTAGTCGGGTTTTTGACTTTTGGACATTTTGATATTTGGACTTTGACCGAGTTATACTCGGATTTGGATTTTGGATATTGGACCGGCTAAATAGGATTTGGAACTTTGAACTTTTGGACTTTGACAGTTTGGGCCTTTGACTTTGGACATTTTGACATTGCATACCTAGAAAATTGCATCATTGATTTTGCATTTGGACTAACCCCTAATTGGACTTTGTTGTGAACCCGATTGGACTTTGTTATGTGCCTAATCAGACTTTGTTATATACTTTATCGGACTTTGTTACGTACTTTGTTGGGTCTATTTGCTCTATTTGCTTTTGGATGTTAGGGGCATAATTGAAAATTTACTTATGAAGAGAAACATGCTATTACTTTACGTCGTTATATATTTTTATCACACTTGCTTCTCCATGTATGATCTCCTGGTAAGTATAGTGGGATTACTTGCTGAGCGACTTGTTGCTCAAACTACGCTTTAACATTTTTTGCAGATTGACATGTAATTGAGTTAGTACACCCGAGAATGATCAAGAATGGAGGTTTTGGGATTGGGGATATTCCGATGAGACTCGTTGAGGATTTAGTAAAGACAATTATTTTCGCTACTCGAGGTTTATGTAATTTTGGAGACTTAGTATTTATCTACGTTTGACCATTGTATCGGATTTAGATTTTCCTAAACATTGATATTAATGATTATGATTATTTCGAGGTTTTACATTTTGACTTAGCTGACGTGTGCATGTTTTGATTTCATTGTCATGTATTTTTCTTAGTGAAATACGGCAGGTAAGTCGTTTCAAATACTAGGGCTCGGGACGGGTCGCTACATTTAGTGTTCATGGGTTCTATCACGGTGCGAACTGGATATGAGATCCTCAAAATCACCTCGCACTTGCAACAAAATCTGAAATGATTAACAGCCCCTTTCCTGGTTCTTCATGGAACTGCTGATTCAGTTCCTGATCCAGATGCATCACGGAATCTGTTGGAGAAAATTAGAAGAATTGAGCCAAGTTGCAAATTATAGTTAGCAACGTACTTTGAGCTGAGTTATTATTAGTTTTCATTAATGATAAGTGGAAACAAATAAGTCCTTAATTATCTACATAACGAGTAGATAATTTTAGGCCTTTGAGTCACTCAATTATGATACCGGGTGAATGAGAAATTAATTCTCAAAGTAGAAAGAAAACATAGCTCAGCTCGGCCCTTGCGTAGGCATGGGCTCAGGTTGCGGACTGTGAGCTGCGGGCCTGATGGGCTCAGGCTATAAAGCAGGCTGCAGAATGCAGGCTGGGTCATGCAGGCAATGGATCGGATCCTATCAGCTGGCAAGGAAGTTTGTTTAAATTCAAACTTCTCCAGGTTGTTAGGATCAGCTACGGTTTAAGTTTTAAAAGTTGTTGAGCTTTAACCGGGCTAAGCTGACCTGAAATTGTTATGATCGAAAGGCTCAGATTGAACAGTTATTGAATCCAACGGCTGTGTGCAGACCAATGCGGCTATCTGATCCAAGGGTTCTGGCTGAGCAAGTATCTGATCCTAAGGCGATGGTTGAATTTACTGTAACAAAATGACTTTAGATTTCCCCTATAAATATGAGGCCGACCTAACTTTTGTGGTCATTCATTATTAGAAGCATTCAGAAATCAGTCTTCCTTTTTTCTCTGCAATCTTCCTTTCTGCAAATCATCACTTCTTCACTACATATTGCATTTTCACATTTTTCCAGTCATCTGAGAAGCCAAAGACATTTTACAGGTATGTTGAGTTCATACGCTGCAGTGCCGCTCGTCTGAACTGATTCCTTTGTATCCTGAAAGATGATTTCTTCCTCTGGTTGAGCATAATATACCGAAGCAATACGTCTTAAGGACAGAGTCGTATACTCACCTTGGATTTTTGGCTCAGCTGGGCTCAGCTGATTGAGAGTGCAGCACATTTATGTGCATTGTTGCCGAGCTAAGCTCTGATGTGTGCTGAGCTCGGTTGTTTGGCTAAGAGCATTTGTTGTTCTGCAGCACTACCGTGCTGAGCTCTACGGGTGTGCTGAGCTCAGCTGAATTGACTGATAGCATAGTACTATTGTTCTGCTGTGCTGAGGTGCTGAGGTCAGAAGATCGGCCATCTGTCCAGAATGCAAATCCAATTCCGCTGCCTAGACTGATCTGACCTGACTGATCGATCCGACCTGAGCTGAGCTCGGTAGGTCGGCTGTTGCTTCACTTCACAAGCACACACTGTACAGAATTTACTTTTATTGTGTCCAACAATCTTGAAACGTATTATATTGATTCTATACTGACTCTCAATTGTTTGCTTTGGTATTTTACAGAAACTGAAAAGGAGAACGCAGGTTTGAGCTAAGTTAATGGCAGTAATGAAAAGAGTGCTACTCCTGTGGCACCAATTACTTGGGTACCTATGACTGCTCCTGCACGGGGTCCTGCGGTGGCCCAGATAGAGAAGCTGGAGAAGTTCAATGGGAGCTTCTTCAAAAGATGACAGCAGAAGATGATGTTCTTCCAGACTGCTGTGGGGCTGGCCAAGCTGTTGACCAAGGAGCCACCTGTGGTGGATCTTGTGGATGACGAGATACAGAATATGCAGAACACACTGTCTGTTGAAGAATGGAACTTCAATAAATATGTGTGTTTGAGTAATATTCTGAGTTGTTTGGACAATTTATTATATAGATTGTACTGCACGTACAAAACTGCAAAGTCTCTGTGGAGTTTTTGGAGAAGAAATACCGAATAGAAGATGCCGGCACTAAGAAATTTATTGTCGGCAAATTCCTAGATTTGAAATGCCGGATTCTCGCACTATTGTTTCTCAAGTTGAGGAACTTCAGACGTTGGTAGCCGAGATGGAAGAGGAGGGCACGTTGCTCAGTGAACCTTTCATGGTGGCTGCGGTGATTGAGAAGCTACCTCTTTCGTAGAGGGAATTCAGAAGCTATCTCAAGCACAAGAGAAGGGAGATGACAATGGAAGATCTGATTGTCTGACTCCGCATAGAGGAAGATAATCAAAGATCGGAAAGAAAGCCACATGCAAGTAATGGTCTGGCCAAGGCCCATGTTGCAGAGGTCAAGTAGAAGAAAGGCCAGTGAACAACAAAAGCAAGCAGATAGCCAAAAAGTTCACCGGAAAATGCTACAACTGTGGCATTCAGGGGCATGTCAACAGTGAATGCTGCAAACCTAAGAAGAGGCAAACCAACACAAAGGCGAACCTCGTTAATGCCGTGGAAGATCTGAACCTCTATGCGGTGGTCTTAGAGTGCAACGCTGTAGGGAATATGCACGAATAGTAGCTAGATACTAGTGCCACGAGATATATCTGCTCCAGTAGAGACATGTTCACAGAGTTCCAGCCAGGAACAATGAACAACTTTACATGGGGAACTCTGCCTCATCGAAGATCGAAGGCGAAGGCAAAGTTGTTCTGAAGCTGACCTTGGGGAAGAATTTAACTCTGCAGAATATACTGCACGTCCCCAACATTGGGAAGACTTTGGTTTCCGGAGCTCTTCTAGTCATGCATGGATTTAGACTAATGTTAGAGTCCAACAAGGTTATTTATTTGAAAAATGGCATGTATTTGGGGAAGGGGTACTTGCCGAACAGGATGTTTAAATTAAATGACATCACTATTGTACCCAAGAAATATTTGCCCACAGAGGCTAATAATATTGCTTCCTCTTCTGCTTACATGCTTGAGTCTTCTTGTTTATAGAATTTTCTTTTCGGATATGTGAATTATAAGTCAATACAACGAATGGTTAATCTTGACTTGTTACCCAAATTAAATATTGATAAGGAAAAATGCCAAATATGTGTCAAAGCGAAGATGAAAGAGGCACCATTTCCGTCAACGGAAAGGAACACTGAACCTTTGGATTTAATTCATACAGATGTGTGTGATTTAAAATTTGTGCAAACGAGAGGTGGTAAAAAGTACTTTGTCACTTTTATCGACGATTGCACAAGATACTATTATATTTATTGGCTAAGTAACAAAGGTGAGGTCGTTGATGCTTTCAAAGACTATAAAAATGAAATTGAGAATCAACTTAGCAAACGAATTAAAGCAATTCGTAGTGATAGAGGTGGCGAATATAATACCTCGTTTAATGAATTTTGTCAGAATATGGCATTGTCAATCAAACGACTGCACCATATTCACCTCAATCGAATGGTATTGCTGAACACAAAAACCAAACTCTGAAAGAGATGATGAATGCTATGTTGATAAGTTCGGGTTTATCTTAGAACTTGTGGGGGGAAGCCGTTCTCTCAGTTAATATCATTTTAAAAGAATTCCATCTAAAAAGATGGATGAAACCCTATACGAGCTTTGGAAATGTCATAAGCCTAGTTAGAAATACTTGAAAGTGTGGGGGTGTCTGGCAAAGATTGATGTACCTAAACCAAGACAAGTGAAAATTGGGCCTAAAATGGTTGACTGCATATTTATGGGATATGCGACTAACAGTAACGCATATCGTTTCTTTGTGCACAAATTAAACATTTCTGACATACATGAAAACATTGTCATGAAGTCGAGGAATGCAGTGTTTTTCGAAGATGTCTTTCCAAAGAAAGATAAAATCAATGAAGAAACAAGTACTGGTAAGCGAATGCGTGAGACGACTCCTGAAGGTACCGAGGAACTTTGTCAAAGCAAGCGAGCCAAAATATCAACTTCGTTTGGACCGGCTTTTTTAAACTATGTGGTAGAAAACGAGCCGATGACTTTTTCTGAGGAACTCCAGAAACTCCCTTCTAGAAAGAGGCAACAAACAACGAGGTAGACTCGATTCTTCTGAATCACACTTAGGAGTTGGTTGACCTTCCACCAGGGAGCAAACCACTCGGTTGTTAGTAGATTTTCAAGAAGAAATTTAAAGAAGATGGGTCTATCAAAAAGTAAAAGGCCCGGTTGGTAGCTAAAGGCTATCGACAAAAGGAAGGCTTTGACTTTTTTGACACCTACTCACCAGTGACTAGAATCACTTCAATAAGGGTTCTAGTTGCTATTGTTGCAGTCTATAATTTACAAATCCATCAAATGGATGTGAATACTGCTTTTCTTAATGGTGAGTTGGAGGAAGATATTTATAAGGAACAACCGAAGGGTTTGTGGTTCCTGGACAAGAAAATATAGCTTGTAGATTTGTTAAGTCTTTATATGGATTTAAGCAAGCGCATAAATAGTGGCACTTAAAATTTGATCAAGTGATGCTCGCTAATGGTTTCAAGATCAACGAGTGTGACAAGTGTGTCTATATTAAGAACACACAGAATGCCTATGTGATAGTATGTCTCTATGTAAACAACATGCTAATCATGAGCAGTACTCGTGATATTGTCTTAAATACGAAGAAGATGTTGACGAGAAACTTCGATATCAAGGATATGGGAGTTGCCAACGTTATTCTAAGAATTAAAATTTCTAGGGTAGCCGAAGGACTCGGGTTGTCAGAAACTCACTATATTAAATCTATTCTAAAACGCTTCAAAATGATTTATGTGAAACCAGTGAAGACTCCACTTGACTTAAGTATACACTTAAGGAAGAACCAAGGTGAGCCAGAAGCTCAATTGGAGTACTCGCAAGTAATTGGAAATCTGATGTACATAACAACTGTACAAGGCCAGACATAGCATGTTCAGTAAACAAACTGAGCAGGTTTACCATTAATCCAAGTAATGATCATTGGAAAGCTCTGAATAGAGTGATGAGATGCTTGAAGTATACAATGAATCTTGGATTACATTACTCAAGATATCCAGCAGTATTGGACGGCTATTGTGATGCCAACTGGATATATGATAGTAAAGATTCCAAGTCCACCAATGGATATTAATTCACGATTGGTGGAGGTGTTGTGTTGTGGAAATCCACAAGCAAACATGCATAGCTCGTTCCACTATAGAAACTGAGTTTATAGCGCTAGATAAAGTCGGGAAGAGGCTGAATGACTTCAGAATTTCTTGGACGATGTGCCACACTGGCCTAAGCCAATCGCTCCTATCAGCATACACTGTGATAGTCAGCCAGCTATAGGACAAGCTCAAAGCAGCATCTATAATGGTAAGTCTCGACACATGCGTCGGAGACACAATATCATTAGCAGTTAATCTCTAATGACGTGATTTCCGTTGATTACATAAAATAAAAGGAGAATCTGGCGAATCCGTTTACAAAAGGCTTGCCTAGAGATCAGATGTCAAATTTGACAAATGGAATGGGACTAAAGCCTAAAATGCATGGAACTTTGTAACGGAAACCCAACATTTTTGCCTGGATATCCTAAAATCTTGGTTCAATAGGACAACTAAGTTATCAAGTTTCAGTGAGCACTTACTCATTCTGTTAAATAAAAGTGTTGTCTGTAGAAAAAGTCAGGATAAGATGAGGCTTTTAATTGTTCCTATATCTTGATATATCAAGTGGGAGATGGCAGAATACGCTTGATAGGAAAGACCTATGTAAGCGTGAAGTGTGGTCGCTTCTATGAGAATTTTGCAAGACAAGAGTTCTCTAACACATTTTCTGAAACCATGTGGTTCATGGCCAAAACAAACACAATCATGATAACTAAAAGGGTGTTAAAGGAAACGTTGTGTGAATACTGTTGTCTAGCTTCTCAATAAAGGCCGGTTAGTTCAAGACATCAAGTCATTAGTTAGCCAAGTGGATCCGATAGTATATCACTAAGAAAGCTTCAAAGCCTGAAGCTACCTCTTCTGATGCAATTTTTTCTTGTTTGACTTCTCGGTAGAGTTTGCATATGCATTTGCATTAATTCCTATTCATGTGGGGGATTGTTGGAGAAAATTGGAAGAAATGGGCCAACTTGAAAACTATGGTTAGCAACATACTTTGAGCTGAGTTATGATTAGTTTTCATTAATGATGAGTGGAAACGAATAAGTTTTTAATTATCTATGTAACGAGTAGATAATTTTGGTCCTTTGAGTCAATCAATTACGATACTGGGTGAATGAGAAATTAATGTTCAAAGTAAGGAGGAAAATTAGCTCTGATCGGCCTATGCCTGGGCATGGGCTCAGGCTACGGACTGTGAGCTGGGGGCCTAATGGGCTCAGGCTTCAGGCTTGGCTGTAGGCTACAGACTGCAGGCGGCGGGTCGAATCCTATCAGCTGAGAAGGAAGTTTGCTTAAATTCAAACTTCTCCAGGTTGTTGAGATCAGCTAAGGTTTAAGTTTGAAAAGTTGTTGAGCTTTAACGGGGCTGAGTTGACCTGAAACTGTTATGATCGGAAGGCTCAGATTGAATAATTATCGGATCCAGCGGCAGTACACAGACCTGATGTGGTTATCTGATTCAAGGGTTTAGGCCGAATAGGTATCTGATCCTGCGACTGTGATTGAACTGACTCTAACAAACTGACCTCAGATTTCTCCTAAAATATGTAGTCGAGCTGACCTTTGTGGTCATTCATCATCAGAAGCATTTAGATATCAGTCTTCCTTCTTTCTCTGCAATCTTCCTTTCTGCAAATCATCACTTCTTCACTACATACTGCATTTCTGCATTTTCCTAGTCATCCGAAAAGCCAAGACATTTTACAAGTTCGTTGAGTTCATACGCTGTAGTGCCACTCGTCTGAACTGATTCCATTGTATCCAGGGAGACGATTCCTTCCTCTAGTTGGGCAGAATATACCGGAGAAATACGTCTTAAGGACAGAGTCTTGGACTCACCTAAAATTTTCTGCTCAGTTGAGCTCGGCTGATCGAGAGTGTGGCACTGTCATTGTGCAGTGTTGCCGAGCTGAGCTCTGCTGTTTTGCTAAGAGCATTCGTTGTTCTGCAACGTCGTACTGAGCTCTGGTGGTGTGCTGATCTCGGCTGAAGTGGCTGATAGCACTGTTGTTCTGTTGTGCTGAGGTGCTGAGGTACTGAGGTCGGCAGGTCTACCATCTGTCCAGAATAAAAATCCAATTGCGCTGCCTGGATTGATCTGGCCTGACTGATCGATCCGACCTGATCTGAGCTCGGCAGGTCGACTGTTGCTTCACTTCACAAGCACACACTGTACAGAATTTACTTTAATTGTATCCAACACTATCTTTACGAACAAGCATCGTCAACCGATAAGACCATAAAGCTGCTAGATGGGCTCTTACATGATCTACTCTTTGAACCTGAAGAGGAAGAGATTGTGCAGGAAATTTTGCAGTGGTTGAACCAAAGAGCGTAGAGAGATTTGGAATCCTTACTACTGGATTCCAGAAACGAGCATTTTGTTTTTGGTTACTTGCTCGTTTAAGCTATATTCAGGCAAAAACGTTTCAGATTTTTTTACAAATTTTAATTTCTCCTGGATAGCCTGAACATCCGCGGTTAGTTTTGATTCAAATTTAAAGGCGCAATTTGTAATTTTTTTTGTTCTTGTTGTCTCTTGGTCTTGGTTTTGGTTTTTCAATTGGAGTGCAATCGTTTATGATTCTTTACTTTCTTGATGAGTGGAATCTTGATGGATTTTCATTTCTTGAATATAATTTCTCCTGGATAGCCTGGGCTTTTTCCTTTGAGGAAATATTTGAAGCTTATTCTGTGATTGGTAAGAGTTGCTACGTAGGGTTTTCGACTGCCCGTTTCTGTTTTACTTAGTTTCTGAGGAATCTTGAATTTCATTCATGACACAAGTCGGATCTTCTTGAATTTGTTGGGATTTCGAACTTGAAAAGGGGAACTCTGCGATTGATCTCACGTCTTCATTGTACATGATATATCCAAAAAGAAATACAGAGAAGACAATATTCTCTCTTTCCTTCTCACGTTCAAAGTTCAATATTGTCGCACTCTAGCTATTTTATCAGTGGTTTGCATTTCAAGTTGATTACTCAATTTTCATTTTCATGTAAATTTGAGATCAGTGATTAGCATTTAGTATTGATTTTGAGATTTTGCGTAAAATTTACACATATTGGATACGGATTTTGATTCTTAATTTTATATTTCTTTGCTTTTTTCTTCTTATTCTGTGATTATTTGCCTGATTCAGTTAAAATTGGAAGTTTAGTGCTTGTACTATCGATCGTTCTTGATTTTGCTCCTTATCGTCTTTTTTCGGTGATTTACATTTTGCCATTTGTGATTCTATATTACATTTGGTTTCAAACTTTCGCCTTCAATAACATGACTGGGAATTTGGTTTTAGTTGCAATCATTGATAGAAAGAGTCATGATTTTTCTGCGAGACCATATCTAGGGAATAGAGGTGTAGGTAATGGGAAGGAAGAGGAGGACAGTTTGCATATATCCTCTTGGAATGTTGGAACCTTAAGTAGTAAATTGTTAGAAGTAGTAGATGTACTTAAGAGGCATAGGATAGATGTAGCATACCTCCAAGAGACTAGGTGGAAGGAGATTAAAGGCAAAGAGTCTAATGGGTATAAGTTGCTATATTCGGGGTATGATGGGACCAAGAGTGGGGTAGGGTTTTTGGTAAAGTTAGAATTACACATGAACGTGATCGATGTGATAAAATATAATGATAGAAGTATGTTGCTGAAGTTGGTGCTAAACAAGGAGGTAGTGGTAGTGGTCTGCACTTACGCACCCCAAGTGGGACTAGGAGAACAGGATAAGAAAGAGTTTTGGGGTTGCTTACATGTAGTGTTGAGAACAATACCTAGGGAGGAACGAATTTGTATAGGAGGTGATTTTAATGGCCATATTGTAAAGGATACCGATGGTTTTCAGTCAGCAAATGGCAGGTTTGGTTATGGAGATAGAAACGAGTAGGGTAGGGATCTACTAGACCTTGCGTTCGCCCACGACCTAGGTATTATAAACCCTTTCTTTAAGAAAAAAGAATCACATGTGATTACTTTTAGCAGCGGCGGACGTAACACGCATATAGACTATTTTTTGATGAGGCATGAAGATTGATGGTTGTGGAAAGACTGCAAGGTTATACTAGGAGAGACAGCAGCGATGCAACACTGTTTACTAGTAGTAGTTGTAGCCTTAAAAGATGGACAAGGGGGTTAGAAAATTCTCATCCAGGATTCGATGGAGAAGTTTGAAGAACGAAAAGATTAACATGTTTAGAGAAAGGTCATCTCGGTGACATTAGATCGATTGTGTGAGGACACGAATCAGATGTAGGAGGCTATGGCGACTACTAGTACTCACATGTCGAGGAAAACTCTTGGGGTAACAACAGAAAAGACAACCATACATAAAGAGTTCTGGTAATGGAGCAAGGATGAGCAATGAAAAATAAGGAATAAGCAAAGGGGTTTTAGAGAGTTGTTAAGCTGCACAGACGGGGAGGAGAAAGTGAGATTGATGGAAAACTACAAAATCACCAGGAAGGAGACGAAGAAGGCAACAACAGATGCAAAGAACGCGGCTTATAAAATGATGTACGAGAGACAAGAAACAAAAGGCAAGGAGCATGATATGTTCAATATTGCCAAAGCTATGGATCAAAAGATGCAGGACCTAGGAGTTGTGAAGTTTATAAAGGGAGAAGATGTACATGTTTTATTCAAAGAACAAGACATCAAGTGGAAATAGCAAACATACTTCCACAACCTTTTCAACAGCGGGAGGGCCGACCACAAAGAAAGAGAAAGCATCACTATAGAAAAAAGACAACATAATAACTGTGACTATCGGAGCATCACACAAGGAGAGGTGATGAGAGCACTTAGAAAGATGGGAAGAGCTAAGTTAGTTGGCCTATATAACATAACTATTGAAGCGTGGAAGTGTTTGGGAGGAGAAGAGGTTCAATGGTTAACTACTATGTTCAACCTTATTTTAAAAACAAGAAAAATGGCAGATGATTGAAGAAGGAGTGCCATGGTCCCTGTATATAAGAACAAAGGAGACACACGGTGTTGTAGGAATTGTGCGGGGATTAAGTTGCTAAGCTATACAATAAAGTTATGGCAGAGAGTAATCGAAACTAGAATTAGGGGAGAAACTCAATTATGGTGGACCAATTTGGTTTTATGCCAGGACGGTCAACTACGGAAGCAATACAGATTCTAAGGAGATGATGGAGAAGTATAGGGAGAAGAAGCGCAATCTACATATGGTTTTCATCGATCTTGAAAAAGCATATGGCGGTGTGCCACGTAGACTAATTTGGGATAGTCTGGATGCAAGAAGGGTTCCGATGAATTATATAGACATAATTAGAGATATGTATGATAGGACGAAAATAAATGTTTGTATACCTGTGGAGAATACGGGCTTCTTCCTGGTGGAGGTAGGTCTCCATCAAGGCCCATTTCTTTTCGTAGTTGTCCTAGACGAGTTGTCAAAGCCGATCCAGGAGATAGTCCCGTGGTGTATGCTTTTTGCTGACGATATTATATTAGTCGCAGAGAGTAGTCATACCCTGAGGATGACACTAGAGGAGTGGCGAGGTGCTTTTGAGAGAAAAGACCTAAGGATTGCCCGTTCTAAGATTGAGTATCTGTACTGTGACTTCAGCGGCGCAGCGATGGTGAGAATAGTCAGCTCACCATCGAGGATCAAATAGTGCCACAGGTAAGTAAGTTCAAGTACCTAGGATCGTTTGTATAGCAAGATAGGGAATAATACTGACATAGCAGACAGGGGTAGGTGGAGGGCGGCCTCAGGGATGCTGTGTGACAAGAATTTTCCAACAATATTAAAGAGAAGATTTTATAGGGTGGCAATTCGGCTGGCATTGTTATATGGAAGACACTGTTGGGCCATCAAGAGGACACAGTTGCAGAAGATGAAAGTGGCAAAGATGAGGATGCTAAGGTGGATGTGTGTGCATACAAGGCTAGACAAGATAAGTAATAAGGTATTTAGGGAAAGGTTAGGGACGACTAGTATAACAGATAAGATAAGGGAGAGGAGACTGAGATGGCTTGTGCATGTCAAGAGAAGAAAGACAACGACGCCTATCAGAGTAGTTGAAAGCCTCACTGTATAGGGGAAGAGGAGTAAAAGCAGGCTCAAACTGACTTGAGATGAGCGGGTTGGCATGACCTACTAGATTTGCACCTTTCTGAGGACATGGTCAAGGATAGAAGTCAATGGAGGCAGAGGATTAAGGTTAAGGAGGTTTAGGCAAAATATAGAGACACCTTAGAGTATACTTAGGGGCTCGGAAACTCTCTACACTTTATGTTGACTCGGCACTTTTTTGTTTGTCTTTATCTTTTATTATTTTTGCATATACACGGTCATCTATGCAAGTGCATATAGAGCCGGAGGTCTCACTGGAAGCCAACTCTCTATCTCTTGGGATGGAGGTATTGTTTGTCAGCCTCTCACATTTCCCAGACCCTAGCGATAGTTTTTGCTGTTGTTGAGATATACTGGTATGGTTGCTGTTGTTGTAAGAGCTACACTGGTATATAATGGGCTATGGCGACTACTAGTAGTAGTTATACCGTAAAAGATGGGCGAGGGGGTTAGAAAATTCCCACCCAGGATTCGATGGAGAAGTTTGAAGAACGAAAAAACTAACATGTTTAGAGACAATGTCATCTCAGCGACATTAGATCGATTGTGTGAGGACATGAACCAGATGTGGGAGGCTATAGCGACTACCAGTACTCACACAACGAGGGAAACTCTTGGGGTAACAACACAAAAGACAACCGTACATAAAAAGTTCTGGTGATGGAGCGAGGATGTGCAATAAAAAATAAGGAATAAGCAAAGGAGTTTTGGAGATTTGTTAAGCTGCATAGACGGAGAGGATAAAGTGAGATTGATGGAAAACTACAAAATCACCAGGAAGGAGGCAAAGAAGGAAATAAAAGATGCAAAGAACGCAGCTTATAAAACGATGAGGCGGGGAGCATGATATGTTCAAGATTGCCAAAGCTATGGATCGAAAGATGCAGGACCTAGGAGTCATGAAGTTTATAAAGGGAGAAGATGTGCATGTGTTAGTCAAAGAACAAGACATCAAGTAAAAATAGGAAACATATTTCCACGATCTTTTCAACGGCAGGAGGATTGAGCACAAAGAAAGATAAAGCATCACTACCCAAAAACGACAACATAATAACTGCGACAGTCAGAGCATCACACAAGGAGAGGTGATGAGAGCACTTATGAAGACGGGAAGAGCTAAGACAGTTGGTTTGTATAACATACTCATTGAAGCGTAGAAGCATTTGGGATGAGAAGGGGTTCAATGGCTAACTACTATGTTCAACCTTATTTTAGAAACAGAAAAAATGGCAGATGATTGAAGGAGTGTCATAGTCCCTCTATATAAGAACAAAGGAGAAGCACAGTGTTGTGAGAATTATAGGGGGATTAAGTTGCTAAGCTATACTATGAACTTATAGTAGAGAGTAATCGAAACTAGAATTAGGGGAGAAACTCATGTTACGGTGAACCAATTTGGTTTCATGCCAGGACGGTCAACTACAGAAGCAATACGGATTCTAAGGAGATTGATGGAGAAGTATAGGGAGAAGAAGCGCGATCTACATATGGTTTTCATCGACTTGAAAAAGCATATGATAGTGTGTCATGTAGACTAATTCGGGATAGTCTGGATGTAAGAGGGGTTCCTATAAATTATATAGACATAATTAGAGATATGCATGCTAGGACAAAAATAACTGTTTGTATACTTGCGGGGAATAGAGCCGGGGGTCTCACTGGAAACATACTCTCTATCTATTGGGATAGAGGTATTGTCTGCGTACCACTTACCATCCCTAGACCCAAACGATATCTTTTGCTGTCATTGGGATATACTGGGTACAGATGATGATGATGATGATGATGATGATACTTGTGGGGAATATGGACTTCTTCCTGGTAGAGGCAGGTCTCTATCAAGGCCCATTTCTTTTCGTAGTTGTCCTAGACGTGTTATCAAAGATGATCCAGGAGACAGTCCCGTGGTGTATGATTTTTGCTGACGATATTATATTAGTCGCAGAGAGTAGTCATACCCTGAGTATGACACTAGAGGAGTAGCGAGTTGCTTTTGAGAGAAAAAACCTAAGGATTAGTCGTTCTAAGACTGAGTATCTGTATTACGACTTCAGCGGCACAGCAATGGTGAGAATAGTCAGCTCACCATCGAGGATCAAATGGTGTCACATGTAAGTAAGTTTAAGTACCTAGGATCGCTTGTATAGCAAGATGGGGAATAGATAGTGACATAGCACACCGAGTTCAAGCAGACCCGGGTAGGTGGAGGGCAGCCTTAGGGATGCTGTGTGACAAGAATTTTCCAACAAAATTAAACAAAAGATTTTATAGGGTGGCAAACTGGCAATGTTATATGGAAGAGACTGATGGGCTATCAAGAGGACAAAGTCGCAGAAGATGGAAGTGTCAAAGATGAGGATGCTAATGTGGATGTGTGTGCATACAAGTCTAGACAAGATAAGAAATGAGATATTTAGGGAAAGGTCATGCATGGCTAGTATAACAGATAAGATAAGGAAGGAGAGTAAGATGGCTTGGGCTTGTCAAGAGGAGACAGACAACGATGTATGTAAGAGCAGTTGAAAGCCTCACTATAGAGGGGAAGAGGAGTAAAAGCAGGCTCAAACTGACTTGAGATGAGTGGATTGGCATGATATACTAGATTTGCACCTCTCTGTGGGCATGGTCCAGTATATGAGTTCATGGAGGCAGAGGATTAAGGTTAAGGAGGTTTAGGCAAAATATAGAGGCACTTTAGAGTATACTCAGGGGCTTAGATATTCTCTACATTTTATGTTGACTCGGTACTTTTTTGTTTGTCTTTATCTTTTATTATTTGCACATATACACGGTTATCTATGCAGGTACATATAGAGCCAGATGTCTCATTGGAAGCAAACCTTATATCCCTTGGGATGGAGGTATTGTTTGCTAGTGTAGCGCCTTGCTCCCGAGCCTTAGAATCGGAAACAGTGCACCCGCCGTATCTCGCTAAGGATAATACTATGCGTCGAATCAACTTTTTGCATGTCAGAAACAACGTAGAAATTTTTTCTACAGAAACGTTAAGTAAAACTCAAATTAACGAGTTAAAACAAACATTATTAACAAAATGAATGAGTAATGGGTTGACGAGACCCAACAGTATTTACACTTAGCAAAGGATCTAAAACAAAACGAATACTAAAAAATCTGTGAGAACCCCCAAAGCAATAAATCCTCTCGTGTTCTAGATGCAGCTATCAACCGGCCCACTCAGCTATGTTCGCCATGTCCTCAACAAAGATATGATCGTAGTCCTCATCTGGCTCACGTGGAAAAGTAGGGGTGAGTGACAAAAATCACCCAGTAGATGCCCGTCTCAAACCAATGCAAAACATGCATAACGAAATGATATAACCACATAGCACATAATTAGGATATAACATGAACATGAAATAAGATAAATGAAGAAATAAAACACTCCACATAAAATGCGCAACTGCGTGATGCATGTCTTCACCCACGTGTCACATGCAACAAGAATCATGTCACACAGAATGGTTCTATACCTATATGCAATGCATGATCCCAGTTTGACTGGATGCCTGTAGCCCGTACACTACAATCCATCCTGGTCGATGTCCGTGGCCCGTATACCACGATCCACCATAACCAAGTGCTCATGGCCCATATACCACATATCACTCCACTCGAGCATCTGAGACTCGTACATCTCAACCCACTCCAATGCAATGGACATGATATGAATGCAATAACAAAGTCGTCTGGGTCCCTTACGCCCATCCTCACCACCTCCGGCACTCAACATTTGGTTCTGTAAATTATCCAAATAGTGAAAAGTTATTATTTATCACCATCCGTATTTTCCCTTAGCTTGTATCAATTTTCTAGAATTTCCTACTATTTTTTTCTAATTTTTCCATATTTAATTCTATTTATTTTTAATTATTTAAATTTACCAAAATTCAGAAATTAAGTGATAATAATTTAATTTTAACCTTTTATATTTTTCGGAATTTATTTAGAATTTTCTAGTATGTAATTATATTTTTTTGGGAATTTAAAATCATTTATTTACCCTTTTCTAATTTTAGAAATTATTAAATTAAATAACATTTTTTTAGTACTGGCCGGGTCTACTGTTTTTCTTATGGCCTCGCCCGCAACAGGTCTGGCCCGCCACTGCATCATTTTCTTCTCTTTTTTTATTAAATTATTAGGCCAGGCCTAGCTTCGGTCCCCCCGGACCGTTGGCCGACCGGCCCCTTTCTCTGCCTCTTTATATGTATATATATATAATATATATAAACGAGCCTGACCTGCAACCCGTCAGTCATCCGGCCCGCTAATGGTCCGGCCCTGATCCGTGCTCTGGCAGGCCAGCCCATTTCGTCGCCTTCATTTTTTCAAGCGCAGCCGGCGCGTGTGATCCACGCCCGCACATGAGGTCCACTCATGGCCATTTCCAGCAGTGCATGTGGCTCATGAGCCACCATTCTGGCCGAGTTTTCAACTCCTGAACCATTTTTTTTTCCTATTTCCAGGCTATATGACCCTGTCCTAAGGCCAAAACGAAAATTTTTTAAGGCTTCACATAAGAAAAGTTCTTATCTTTTTCATTCTATTTCATCCGTTTACAATCCGTTGGTAACGAAATCCATCAAACCCTTTTTTATACACATAAAACAATGTTGTAACCACATCAAAGTTGCATGCTTTTGACACAAAACACAATAAATTCAACAATCAAAATACAACACAACAACATATACCACTAAAGCATGCAAATTTCGTACGAAGATGAGAGAGGAATAAGCAACCTACCTCAATTGAAGCTGTAAACGAGTAGAATGGATGGATTTGGACTCGCTCTTAGGTTCTTCATCTTCTCTCTTCCATTTCTTTCTCTCTTTTTTTTCTTTCTTCTCCCTCTCTTCTATTCATTTTTTTTTCTTTATTGGGGATATCAGCCAATTTTGGCTTGGGGAAAAGAGGGAATTGGGATTTTAATGATTATGGAGTGGGATTTGGGGGATTGGGGAGAGATTTTAGGGTTTATTTATTATTATTTTGTTTAAATTTAAATCTAACAATCTAAATAAATTAACTCCCCCACCCTTATCCCCTAATTCACGGCACACACCCTCACCATTATCCTCTTTTCTATTTTATTTTATTTTTATTTATTATTTTATTTATTTATTTATTTATTTATTGTTTACAGACATAACATCCTACCCACCTTACAAGAAGTTTCGTCTTTGAAACTGGTGTACCTTAATCGAAGAGGTAGGGGTACCGCTCTCGCATCTGCTCCTCCAACTCTCACGTCGCTTCGCGGTCCGTATGGTTGGTCCATGGAACTTCGACATGAGGAATGAACGGGTGTCTCAATACCTGGTCCTTACGGTCCACTATCCTGATAGGCGTCTCTTCATATGTCATATCCGATCGAATCCTCATCGCTGGCACATCTAGAACGTGACTCGGATCCAGAACATATCTCTTCAGCTGAGAAACATGAAATAAGTTATGTACCTGAGTCAAAGCAGGGGATAATGCCAGTCAGTAAGCCAAGGTACTGACCTTCTCGAGTACCTCATATGGACCAATGTAGCGAGGCCTCAGCTTATCCCTCAAACCAAATCGTATAACCCACTTCATGAGTGACACCCTCAAGTAAACCTTCTCGCCCACAGCGAACTCTAGAGGGCATCTCTTTGAGTCTCTGCCCAACTCTTGCTTCTATCTTGAGCAACCTTGAGTCTATCACGTATCAGCTTCACTTTCTCTCTAGTCTGCTCAACCAACTTAGGACCGATAATAAGACGCTCACCAACCTCATCTCAATGAATAAGGGACCTGCATTTACGTCCATAAAGCGCCTCAAAGGGTACAGTGCCTATGGCGCTGTGGTGACTATTGTTATAGGAAAACTCAATTAGCTTGATCATATCATTCCAGTTTCGCTTGAAGTCCAATGCGCATGTTCTCAACATATCTTCTAAAGTCTGAATGGTCATCTGAGACTACCCGTCAGTCTGCCGATGGAAGGCAGTGCTCAATCATAGCTTCGTCCCCAACCTTCTTTGCAAGCTGACCAAAACCTGGAGGTGATTCTCGGATCACGGTCTGGAATGATACTGACTAGGGCCCCATGAATACTGACAATATCATCAATGTACAGAGTCACCAATCTCTCCAAGGTCACATCACTCGCCACAGGTAGAAACTGAGCAGACTTCGTCAATCGTTTAACGATCACCCAAATCATGTCGTTGCCGTTTCTTGTTTTATGGAGCCTATAAATCCATCGTCACATGCTCCCACTTCCACTCCGGTATCTCCAACAGCAACATCAAACCTCCTCTCCTCTGATGCTCTGCCTTAACCTGTTGACAAACGAGACACCTCTCAATGAACTCAGCGACGTGTCTTTTCATACCACTCTACCAATAATGCTTCTTTAGATCATTATACATCTTTGTCGCACCTGGATGAATCAAAAATCTCGAGTTGTGTGCCTCCTTCAACAACTCCTTCCTTGGATTTTCATCTTCAGGCATGCACAACCTTCCTTGGTTCCAAATACTGCCATCATTATGAATCTGAAAGCCCTCAATCAGACTGGTCAACATCCTCTTTCGGATATCTCTAAGCGTCGCATTCTTCTTCTGCGCCTCCTTAATCCGTTCAATCAGAGATGTGTAATAATCAAGGCCTCCAGAACATTAGTAGTGGAATCAACAATGTCAAGATCAAACTAAGCCATCTCTTTCTCCAATGGCGTCTGTCTGGCGTGATTAGACTTTCTACTCAAGGCGTCTGCAATTCGGTTTGCCTTTCTTGGATGGTAACTGATGGTCAGGTCATAGTCGTTCAGTATCTCAAGCCATCTCCTCTAACATATATTCAACTCTTCTGTGTGAATATATACTTCAAGCTCTTATGATTGGTGAAGACTTCGCACTTCACACCGTATAAATAATGACGTCAAATCGTTAACGCAAACACCGCCGCTACTAACTCCAGATCATGAGTCGGATAATTTTGCTCATGTTGCTTCAACTGTCTTGAAGCGTATGCTATAACTCTATCTCCCTGCATTGACACGCACCCTACAAAAAAAATGTTAGGCTAGAGCCTATATGTATACAATGGTAAATTGAAATTCATATGCATATACCTAGCCCATTCTTCGAGGCGTCGCTGTAGATGACAAACCCTTCAGTGCCGGAGGGTTGTGTCAAAACTGGTGCAGTCGTCAACCTCCGCTTTAACTCCGCAAAGCTTTTCTCACACTCGGAGGTCCATGCAAACTTGGTCTTTTTCTGAGTCAATCGACTCAGTGGTGCTGCAAACCCTCGAAAATCCCTCCATAAATTTATGATAATAACCAGCGAGGCCAAGAAAATTGCGTACCTCAGTGACATTAGTAGGTCGGGGTCATTCTGTAATCGCATCTATCTTCTTCGGGTCAACAGAAATGCCCTCCTCGGAAATCACGTAGTCCAAGAAAGTCACACTCTTAATCAGAACTCGCACTTGCTGAACTTTGCGTACAGCTTCTTCTTCCTGAGAGTCTCCAATACCTCCCGCAAGTGTTCAACATACGTCTTATCATCAGGTGAATATACCAAGATGTCATCGATGAACACTGCTTACGAATCGATCCAACTACTCCCTGAATAGTATGTTCATCAAATCTATAAAGGCCGCATATGCATGCGTCAGTTCAAAGGACATTACAAGAAACTCGTAGTGCCCATATCGAGTGCGAACGCCGTCTTTTCTATATCCTCCGCCTTAATCCTCAACTAATGGTATTCTAATTGGAGGTCAATCTTCGAGAACACTCTGGCACCCTGCACGCAATTTTGTTTTACAAAAGTGATATACGCAATAAACCGAATTCACAACAATTAAAGGGGAACATTACCTTCAACTGATCAAATAGACTGTCGATCCTCGGTAGTGAGTATTTATTCTTTATCGTCATCTTATTAAGCTCACGATAGTCGATGTGTAGCCTCATAGCATTGTCCTTCTTCTTCACAAATGATACTGGTACTCCCTAGGGCAAAACACTAGGCCAGATGTTATTCCTGTCCAAGCAACTCCTACAACTACTCTTTAAGCTCCTTCGACTCTACTGGTGCCATTTTGTATGGCGCCTTCGAGATCGGTTTGGCTCTAGGATAAGATCGATCTCGAACTCTACTTCCCTGCTCGGTGGTAAACCTGGTAGTTCATTACGGAAGACATCCTTAAATTCTCATACCACGGGATGTCCTCAATCGATGGAGTCTCAGCACTGGCATTTAAAGCAATAAACAAGAAAACCCTCAGCTCCTTTCTTCAGTGCTCGAGAAGCCTGTGCTGCGGTCATGTATATCTTTCTGGATGACTTCCTCAACTTGACATCCCCTTGAAAGATGGTTTCTTTCTTATCCTGCGTCTGCATGCGGACCTGCCTCTGATGGCAGTCGATAGTATCATGATATCTCGCCAAGAAATCCATGCCCAGTATAACGTCGAAATCTTGCATCTGGATCGGAATTAGGGTCGCGAAGAACTCCAGCTCATTAATCTTCAACTAGCATTCCTTATGCTGATAATGAGATACTAACAGCTGATCGTCCGGCGGCTTGAACACGATAAGGGATCTCAAGCCGTTTGGTATAATACTCAGGTTCTTGACGAATCTCTTAGGAACGAACGAGGGGCTGCACCACTATCGAATAAGACGTAGGCTGGGACTTTGTTAATTAATACCTCACCTAGTACATTCAAAGGTATACATGCAGTACACTAACCAAAACGAAAACGAAGTACTTAATTAAAATTGTGAAATTTGAAATTGCTTAAATTAAAAGTACCTGTAACTACGTTCCTGACCTCCTCTACCTCAGCGTCCGCCATGACATGCACACGAACATTGGTCCTCTCTTTCCTTTGTGCTATATCTGACTATGTGATGGAGGTGCTTGTGCCAGTGTAGGGCAATCTCTGGCGTTATGTCCTTGCTTGTCACAGTTGTAGCAAACCTCTGAGCCCTCCAACAATAACCTGTGTGTGAACGCCCACACTGTGCACATACCGGAGGTGGCGGTCCAACCGCCCTGAGCAGCTGTGCCACCATCACTGTGGGACCCTCAATCACCAATGACCGAGTCGCCGATCCCTATCCCTACTGTGGTGGTCCGAAAAGATCAGCAGGTCGGGTGGCGGCGTGGAATCTCCCCCAGAACAGAAACTGCTCTCGTGGTCTCTTAGCCCTGTCGACCGCTGCAACCCTCTCGAGATCACCCTTGACCTCACGACACACCTCCAACAGCTCCTCAAAAGTGGTAGGCCGGGCACAGATGATCAATGACTGAATGCGAGAGTTTAAGTCGTCTTGAACTTTAGCATCTTTGCCTTCTCGTTATCCATGATGGCGGGCATGCATCTCCCAAGTGCATGTGACCTCTCAAAATACGGTCTATAGTCATGGACCCCTGTGTCAGAAGAACTGAAACTCTATCATCCTCCTCTGAGTGGCACTCTCAGGAACGTAGTGTCTCTGGTACTCCTCCTAAACTGGGTCCATGTCGATGGTGCAGTCAGTCTGTATGCCGCACCCTGCCACCATTTCTCTACATCACCCTCTAAGAACGATACAACCACACCTACCTTCAGCCATCAGGGACCTATAGCAACCTCAACTGCTCAGACACATTCTTGAGCCAAATATCTCCTCTAGCCGGGTGGTACCCATGAACATCGGTATCGAGGAGTTTGCATCTCCGGTAGAAAAATTAGAGCCCCGGGGCGGTGCTGGTGGCTGCTGCTGCCCCAGTGGTGCTGCAGGTGAGCCATATGTACCTGATGCTGGGCCACCAATGTTGTCAGCATGCCAAGGTATCTGCAAGGACCTAGGAAAATGGTCCCCTGACCCTGCTGGTCAACTCCATCGTGTCCTCTGATTCCAGCTGGCTGCTCACGTCATGGAGGCATTTTCTGGAATTCAAATTCATGAAAAAAAATTTAGATTAGCTAAGAGCAAGTTAAAAGGTTGAACGTAGGGTAAAACGGTATTTAGACAAAAAAACTCACCATTGGCACACACCTCCCATAACACGAACATAACTTAAGTCTAAATCATTACTTAAGTCTATTTGTTATTAGGTAAAATCGTCATTTTACAAAAGATCATAACTTACGTCTAGTGATCTAGTTAATCTTGCGCTTCCGAGACAGATCTGAAGCTGGTCTCTAATACCACCTGTAGCGCCCCGCTCTCGAGCCCTAGCATTGAGAACAGTGCATCCGCCGTATCTCGCTAAGAAAAATACAAGGCGTCGAATCAACTTCTTGCATGTCTGAAACGACGTAGAAATTTTTTTTGCAGAAGCGTTAAGTAACTCAAATTAACGAGTTAAAATAAACATTATTATCAAAATGAATAAGTACTGGGTCGACTAGACCCAACAATATTTACAGTTAGCAAAGGATCTAAAATAAAAGGATACTAAAAACATCTATGACAACCCCCAAAGCAATAAATGGAAACATCCGCTGTAACCTCGTGCCCCTAGATGCAACTATCAACTGGCCCACTCAGTTATGTTCGCCCCGTCCTTAACAAAGATATGATCGTAGTCCTCATCCGATTCACCTAGGAAAGTAGGGTGAGTGACAAAAATCACCCAGTAGATGCCGTCTTAAACCAATACAAAACGTGCATAACGAAATGATATAACCACATAGCGCATAATTAGGATATAACATGAACATAAAATAAGATAATGCATAAATAAAACACTACACATAAAATACGCAACTACGTGATGCATGTCTTTACGTGTCACACGCAACAAGAATCATGTCACGCAAAATGGATAGCCTATATGCAATACATGATCTCAAGATTGACTGGATGTCTGTAGCCGTACACTACAATCCACCCTGACTGATGCCCATCGCTCGTACACCACAATCGACCATAATCGAGTGCTCATGGCTTGTACCACAATGCACTCCACTCGAGCGTCTGAGACCCATACATCTCAACCCACTCTAATGCAATGCACATGCTATGAATGCAATAACAAAGTCGTCTAGGTCCCTTACGTCCATCCTCACCACCTCTGGCACTCAATATTTGGTTCCGTAAATTATCGAATAGTGAAAAGTTATTATTTATCACCATCCATATTTTCCTTTAGCTTGTATCAATTTTCTGGAATTTTCCACTATTTTTTCCTAATTTGTCCCTATTTAACTCTATTTAACTCTATTTATTTTTAATTACTTAAATTTACAAAAATTCAATAAGTGATAATAATTTAATTTTAACCTTTTATATTTTCTAGAATTATTTAACTTTTTAGTATTTAATTATATTTAGGAATTTAAAATCATTTATTTACCCTTTTCTAATTTCAGAAATTATTAAATTAAATAAAAAAATTATTACTGGCCAGGTCAGACCCGCCTACTCTTTTTCTTCTGGCCCAGCTCGCAATAGGTCTGACCCGCCACCGCAGCATTTTCTTTTTTTATTTGATTAAGTTATTGGGCCTAGCTGACTTCAGTCCGGCCCAGCCCGTTGGCCGGCGACCCCTTTCTCTGCCTCTTTTAATAGATATAATATATAAACAGGCCAGACCTATAGCACGTCAGTCAGTCGGCCCGCTGGGGTCGACCCTGATCCGCGCAATGGCAGGCAGTCCATTTCGTCGCCTTCTTTTTTAAGCGTAGCCAGCGCGTGTGAGCCACCCCCGCGCGTGATGCTCACTCACGGCCAGTTTCTAGCGACGCGTGTGGCTCACGCGACTATTCCGGTCATGTTTTCAAACTCCTGAACCATTTTTTCCTATTTCCAGGCTATATGACCATATTCTAAGGCCAAAACGAAAATTTTTTAAGGCTTCACATAAGAAAAGTTCTAATCTTTTTCATTCTATTTCATCCGTTTACAACCGTTGGTAACGACATCCATCAAACCCTTTTTTATACACATAAAACAAAGTGTGTAACCACATCAAAGTTGCATGATTTTGACATTAATAACAAAACACAACAAATTCAACAATCAAAATACAACACAACACATATACCACCAAAGCATGCAAATTTCGTACCGAGATGAGGGGAAGAGGTAAACCTACCTCAATTGAAGCTATAAACGAGTAGAATGGATGGATTTGGACTCGGTCTTGGGTTCTTCTTCTTCTCTCTTCTTTTTTCTTCTCTTTTTTTTCTTTCTTCTCTCTCTTCTCCTCCTTCTTTTCTACATGTTTTTTTGCTTTCTATTGGGGGTCTCAGCCGATTTTGGCTTAGGGGAAAGAGGGAATGAGATTTTAATGATGATGGGGAGGGATTTGGGGGATTGGGGAGAGATTTTAGTGTTTGTTTATTATTTTTTAAAATTTAAATCTAACAATCTAAATAAATCAAACTCTCCCACCGTTATCCCCTAATTCACGGCACACACACTTATCATTATCCTCTTTTCTATTTTATTTATTTTTATTTACTATATTATTATTTTATTTTTTTCTTTCCAGACATAACAGCCAGCCTCTCATCTTTTTCAGACCCTAGCGATAGTTTTTGCTGTTGTTGAAATATACTTGGTATGTTTCTTGTTGTTGTAAGAGCTACACTGGTATATGCTGGGCTGGTGACATGGGGTGACATGTTATTGAAAGCCGATACATGTTCGTCACTTCATTCCTTCTTGTAATCAAATTATTAAAATTCATATCATTAACTATATATCTTTGTAACATACTAGGAAGATTAGAATTCAAGACTGGGGCACGCTGATAATGTAACAGGAATTGTCACAGAGCCATTTCCAAACATTTTCACCCTGCTCAATAGGACAGTTGGCAGGCATTACCATCTTCCACATTTCTATCAATTCCAACCCCCACAACATGGGAAAAGTTCCACTTACCTGTCATGAATAACATAGGCCTTGGTTTAATTCCATGTTATCACTAACTGTAATACCTGGGATATTTTCTTAAAGCACGGATTATGAATTCTTCTGGTAGAAGAAAGTTAGACAAACGTGGGCAAGGAACGAAGAGTACAACAACAACAATCATATCCAGTATATGTTGGAGACAATCAATCCTGTACCAAGACGCAGTCGTACAATGTGTGCATATGAAACAGCAAAATAAATCAAACCCGGGGCGAGTCGAGGACTCTGTCCTTAAGACGTATTGCTCCGGTATACTGTGCCCAACCGGTGTGAGCAATCTCCCAGGATACAACGGATACCTGTTCAGTTGAGCGGCACTGCTTAACTTGAACTACTTCGAACCTTCGAAGTCCTGACTTCTCCCGGACGATATGCAAGACTCGGATGCTACGAACTTAGTTATGCTATGAAAGCTTGGAAAAAAAATGTTATGAATGAATGCACCCCTTTGCCGTCTTTATATAGGGGAGTCGGTTGGAGAACAAGGTACCGTGACCGTTGGATCAAAACCGAAGTTTGATTTAACCGTTAGATTAAACCTCCTATCTAGATTAGGAAGGTTTAATCTCAGCCTTTAGATCGAAGATAGATTAGCAGGTTAAACCTGGAGCGTTAGATGGAAACCATATTCGTTAAGCGGTTAAGAGACGTTTAAATCCCGGCCGTTTAGATCAAAGCTGCCTTCTCTGCCACCGTTAGAATCACAACAGATTGAATCTCATCTTTTGTAGGAGGATAGTGTTTGTTTCAAGTTTGAAACAAAACTGCATAACCGAGAGATTCTGCACGCTGTCCGACATCGATAAATGACATCGATCGATCGATGTACTCAGAATCACTTCGAACCCTTCTTTCTGTCCTACTTCGATCGATACATCGATCGATCGAAGTGACATCGATCGATCGAAGTGATCGTTCGATGTAAGACAGAATCGACTGAAGCTCTCTGTCCGACTTCGATCGATGACATCAATCAATCGCAAGTGACATCGATCGATCGAAGGTCATCGATCGATGTCCGTCAGAAGCTATTTCTTGCCACATGGGACACATCCAATGTGGTATTCCTCCATAAGGATGACCGTCATCCATCCCCAACGTTTTCCATCTACTTTGAGCATTAATTTCACATTCACACAACATCGTAATTGAGTGATTCCACATCCTAAAATTAACTACTCGTCACGTAGATAATTAAGGAGTCATTAGTTTTCGATTATTAATTATCGGAAAACTCATTAAGCTCAAAGTACGTTGCTCAACCAAGTTTTGCAACATTCATTAATGGGCCAAAGCCCAAATCTTCCAATCTCCAACGATGGGCCAAAGCCCAAACCTTAAATTCTCCAACAATCCCCCACATGAATGGAAATTAATGCAAATGCATATGCAGACTCTGAGGAGAAGTCAGACAAGAAAATATTGCATCAGAAGAGGTAGCTTCTGGCTTTGAACCTTTTTAGTGATGTACCATCGGATTCACTCGGCTAAATAGTGACTTGATGTCTTGAACTAGTCAGCCTTTGTTGTGAACCAAGACAACGATACTCACACAATATTTCCTTTAACACCCTTTTGGTTCTCATGGTTGTGTTCGTTTTGGCCATGAACAACCTGGTTTCAGAAAGTGTTTTAGAGAAATCTTGCCTCCCAGACTTTCTCATAGAAGCGGCCCCACTTCACACTTACATAGGTGATTCCTATCAAGAGTATTCTGCCATACTCCACTTGACGCATCAAGATATAGGACATCATTAAAAGCCTTAGCTTACCCTAAATTCTCTGCAGACAGCACTTTTATCAGACGGAATGAGTAAGTGCTAACTGAATCTTCATAACTTAGTTGTCCCATTGAACCAAGATTCTGGGATCTCCAGTCAACAAGGTTGGGTTACCATTACAAAGATTCATGCATTATGGGCTTCAGTCCCATTCCGTTTGTCAATCTTGACATCTGATCTCTAGGCAAACCTTTTGTAAGCGGATCCGCAAGATTCTCCATTGATTTATATAATCAATGGAAATCACGCCATTAGAGATCAACTGTTTAATGGTGTTATGTCTTCGACGTATGTGTCGTGACTTACCATTATAGATGCTGCTTTGAGCACGTCCTATAGCTGACTGACTATCACAGTGTATGCTAATAGGAGCGATCGGCTTAGGCCAGCACGGAATATCTTCCAGGAAATTCCGAAGCCACTCAGCCTCTTCCCCAGCTTTGTCCAATGCTATGAACTCAGCTTCCATAGTGGACCGAGCTATACAGGTTTGTTTCGTGGATTTCCACGACACAGCAGCACCACCAATAGTGAACACGTACCCACTGGTGGACTTCGAGTCCTTACTATCTGATATCCAATTTGCATCGCAGTATCCTTCCAACACTGCTGGATATCTCGTAATGTAATCCAAGATACATTGTGTATTTCAGATACCTCATCACTCTGTTAAGAGCTTTCCAATGATCATCACTTGGATTACTGGTAAACCTGCTCAACTTGTTTACTGAACAAGCTAAGTCTGGTCTTGTACAATTCGTTATGTACATCAGACTCCCGATACCTGAGAGTATTTCAACTGAGCTACAGGTTCGCCTCGATTTCCTTAAGTGCACTTAAGTCGAGCGGGGTCTTTACCGGTTTCACATCATCCATATTGAACCGTTTCAGGACTGATTCAATATAGTGTGTTTGTGACAGTATGAGTCCCTCAGTCACCCTAGAAATCTTAATTCCTAGAATAACATTGGCAACTCCCATGTCCTTCATATCGAAGTTCCTCGTCAACATCTTCTTTGTGTTTAAGATTATGTCCCGAGTACTTCTTCATGATTAGCATGTCATCTACATAGAGACACACTATCACATAAGCATTCTGTGTGCTCTTAATGTAGACACACTTGTCACACTCGTTGATCTTGAAACCATTAGCTAACATAGCTTGATCAAACTTCAAGTGCCACTGCTTAGGCGCTTGTTTAAGTCCGTACAAGGATTAACGAGTCTACAAACCTTAGACTCTTGTCCTGGAACCACAAACCCTTCGGGTTGTTCCATATAGATTTCTTCATCCAACTCACCATTCAGAAAAGCAGTCTTCACATCCATCTGATGGATTTCCAAGTTATAGACTGCAGCAATTGCAACTAGCACCCTTATAGAAGTGATCCTAGTCACTGGTGAGTAGGTGTCAAAAAAGTCAAAGCCTTCCTTTTGTCGATAGCCTTTAGCTACCAACCTGGCTTTATACTTTTCAATAGACCCATCCTCTTTCAGTTTCTTCTTGAAAACCCACTTACAACCAAGTGGTTTACTTCCAGGTGGAAGATCAACCAACTCCCAAGTGTGATTTTGAAGAATTGAGTCTACTCACTGTCAACTGCTTCTTTCCAGAATGGAGCTTCTGGAGTGACATAGCCTCGGAAAAGTTCCGGCTCATTTTCTACCATATAGGTTAGAAAATCCGGTCCAAACGAAGTTGGCATTCTGGCACGCTTGCTTTGACGAAGCTCCTCATCTCCTTGAGGAGTCGCCTCACGCATTCGCTTACCAAATCTTGTTTCTTCTTGAATTTTGTCTTTCCTGGAAAGACATCTTCAAAGAACACTGCATTCCTTGACTCCATGACAACGTTTTCATGTATGCAGGAATATCCGACTTGTGCACCAAGAACCGATATGCACTACTGTTAGTTGCATAACCGATGAATATGCAATCAACCGTTTTAGGCCCAATTTTCACCTGTCTTGGTCTCGGTACAGCAACCTTCGCCAGACACCCCCACACTTTCAAGTATTTGTAACTAGGCTTGTAGCCTTTCCAAAGCTCGAAAGGGGTTACATCCATCTTCTTAGATGGAATTCTGTTTAAATGACGTTGGCTGAGAGGATGCTTCCCCCACAAGTTCTGAGGTAAACCCCGAACTTATCACATAGTTCATCATCTCTTTTAGAGTACGGTTCTTGCGTTCAGCAATGACCATTCGATTGAGGCGAATATGGTGCAGTCGTTTGATGAATAATGCCATGTTTGAACAGAATTCCATTAAACGGTGTATCATATTCGCCACCTCTCTCACTGCGAATTGTTTTAATTTGTTTGCTAAGTTGATTCTCAACTCATTTTTTATAATCCTGAAGCATCAAGGGCCTCGTCTTGCTACTTAGCCAATATACATAACAGTATCGTGTGCAATCGTCGATAAAGTTACAAAATACTTTTACCACCTTTCGTTGCACAAATTTTAAATCACACACATCGGTATGAATTACATTTCAAAGGTTCAGTGTTCCTTTCTATTGAAGGAAATGGCGCCTTTGCCATCTTCGCTTCAACACATATTTGACATTTTTCCTTTATTATCAAAGTCCAGTTTGGGCAATAAGTTCAAGATTACTCATTGCGTTGTATTGACTTGTAATTAACATGTCCCAAACGAAAATGCCATAAAACAAGAAGACTCAAGCATGTAAGCAGAAGAGGAAGCAATTTTATTAGCCCTCTGCTGCGGCAAATCTCTTTTGGGTACAATAGTGAGACATTCATTTAAACAATCCTATTTGACAAGTACCCCTTCCCCAAATACATGTCATTTTCGAAAGAATAATTTATTGGACTCTCACACTAGTCTAAAACCATGCATAGACTAGAAGAGATCCAGATACTAAATTCTTTCGATATCAGGGACGTGCCAGCACATTTTTGCAAAGTCAGATTCTTCCCTGATGTGAGCGCTTCAGAACAACTTTGCCCCTCGCCTTCGATCTTCGAGGAGGCCGAGTTTTCCCATGTAAGTTGCTCATTGTTCCGGGCTGGTACTCTGTGAACATCTCTCTGCTGAAGCAACGTGTCTAGTGGGCCGCCAGTAACCACTCGCGCCTACGTTCCCACAGCATTGCACTCTGAGACCAACCGCACAGAGATTCCAGTGATCATCCAATGCCGCATACGACTATGTTCGCCTTTGCCTTAAGGATTGCTTCTTCTTAGGGCTTTCTGCACTCATTGCCTGACATCGCCCCTGAATGCCACAGTTGTTAGGCATTTTCCGTTCTGAACTTCTTGGCCGATCTGCTTGCCGATTTCTTAGTTCACCCCGATGTTGTGGCCTTTCTTCTTTCTTGGCCTCCTTGCAACATGGGCCTAGCTGACAGAGCTAGATTGTTGCGCTCTTTCAGATCTATGATTATCACATCCCTCAATGCGCGAGTCGAACAACTTAGATCTTCCAATGTCATCTCCTTTCTCTTCGTGTTTGAGATAGCTTCTGAATTCCCTCCACGAAGACGGGTTAGCTTCTCAATCACTGCATGCCACCCCCCGACGAAATTCCACCTGACCCCCAGCAACATGCCCTCCTCTTCCATCTCGGCAACCAACGTCTGAAGTTCCTCAACTTGAGAAACAACAGTGCTGAGAATCCGACATTTGAAATCCCAGGAATTTGCCGACAATAAATTTCTTAGTGCCGGCATCTTCCGTACGATATTTCTTTTCCAAAGCCTTGCCACAAATACTTTGCGGTCTTGTCCTACAGTACAAACCATACAAGGAGTTGTCCAACAACTCAGAATATGACTCAAACAAACTAATGTTGAAGTTCCAACCTTCAACAAAATGTTGGTTTTGCATATTCTGGGCTTGGTCCTCTACGGATCCACCATAGGCGGGTCCCTCAGTCAGAAAGTTTGCCCATCCCACAGCAGTCAAGAAGAAACAGCATTTTTCTGCTGCCAGCGCTTGAAGCAAGCTCCCACTGAAGTTCCTCCGGTTTCTCCACTTGGGCCACTGCAGGACCCTGCGTAGGAGGCATGTCTTGGCATCCCGCAGTTGGTGCCAATTGGAGCAGAGCTTTGAATGTCTGCGCCATGAACGGCCAGACTGAGCTTGCGTTCTCCATCAGATTCTTGTTCAGTGATCAAAACGAATAGATCAGAACAGAATCAGATTTAAGAAAGGAGTAGAAGTAGACTGCAAATCAGTACAAACACCTACTTTTGCGCAAAAAAAACGGTACAGAAATTAATTGAATTTAAATACGTCTTAAGATTGTTGGAGACAATCAATCCTGTACCAAGACGCAGTCGTACAATGTGTGCATATGAAACAGCACAATAAATCAAACCCGGGGCGAGTCGAGGACTCTGTCCTTAAGACGTATTGCCTCGCGTATACTGATGTCCAACCGGTGTGAAGCAATCGTCTCCCAGGATACAACGGGTACCTGATTCAGTTGAGCGGCACTGCTGAACCTTGAACTACTTCGAACCTTCGAATGTCCTGACTTCTCCCGGACGATATGCAAGACTCGGATGCTACGAACTTAGTATGCTATGAAAGCTTGGAAAAAAAAATGTTATGAATGAATGCACCCCTTTGCCCTCTTTATATAGGGGAGTCGTTGGAGAACAGGTACCGTTGACCATTGGATCAAAACCGAAGTTTGATTTAGACCGTTAGATAAAACCTCCTATCTAGATTAGGAAGGTTTAATCTCAGCCTTTAGATCGAAGATAGATTAGCAGGTTTAAACCTAGAGCGTTAGATGGAAACCATATTCGGTTAAGCAGTTAAGACAGTTTAAATCCCGGCCGTTAGATCAAAGCTGCCTTCCCTGCCACCTAGTTAGATCACAACAAATTGATCTTATCTTTTGTAGGAGGATAGTGTTGTTCAAGTTTGAAACAAAACTGCATAACCGAAGAGATTCTGCACACTGTCCGACATCGATCGATGTGATCGATCGATGTACTCAGAATCACTTCGAACCCTTTCTGTCCTACTTCGATCGATACATCGATCGATCGAAGTGACATCGATCGATCGAAGTGATCGTTCGATGTAAGACAGAATCGACTGAAGCTCTCTGTCCGACTTCGATCGATGACATCGATCGATCGAAGTGACATCGATCGATCGAAGTCATCGATCGATGTCCGTCAGAAGCTATTTCTGCCACATGGACACATCCAATGTGGTATTCCTCCATAAGGATGACACGTCATCCATCCCCAACGTTTTCCATCTACTTTGAGCATTAATTTCACATTCACACAACATCGTAATTGAGTGATTCCACATCCTAAAATTAACTACTCGTCACGTAGATAATTAAGGATTCATTAGTTTTCGATTATTATCGGAAACTCATTAAGCTCAAAGTACGTTGCTCAACCAAGTTTTGCAACATTCATTAATGGGCCAAAGCCCAAATCTTCCAATCTCCAACGATGGGCCAAAGCCCAAACCTTTAATTCTCCAACAGTATATTCCGACGACAGCAAAAGCTATCGTTAGGGTCTGGAAAAGATGAGAGGTAGACAAACAATATCTTCATTCCTAGGGATAGAGAGTTTGCTTCCAATTATTTCAATTTAAGGGGAAAAAAAAGAAATAAACAATATAAAGAGAAGTTGGAGGGGTGTGCGTGGTGTTGTTTCATCCCCACAACACAAGTGAGTTAGAAATGGAGTTCGAATTTTGGTTTAAGC
>AP025051.1:25110387-25154364 GCA_036186865.1 Eustoma russellianum
TGGCGGCTGCTCTTGTAAACGGCCTTCAATCCGGTCGCCTCTTTTCCTAATTAGCTAAGGTGGGACCTAAATCATTAAGAGAGTGCTTAGAAAAAGTCCACCAGTTTTCTCAGGGGAAGAGGCAAACAGATTAAAGAAAAAGACCGAGCAAGAAGCTCGACGCGATAGTCAACCCCGCCCAACCAGAGAAGGTCGGCGCGAGGGTGTAGAGCGTGATCTGTGCAGTGGGTTCGATCGCATGGGCAGCCGAGGTAAAGAAGGCAGAGATGGTCTGCCTCTCTTAGCCTCCAAGGATAGCATTTTATCTGTTATGGAAAAGGAAAGGTTACGGGATGACCCGAAACCTTTATCCAGACCAAGGTATAAAAGAGACTTCAAACTCTATTGCTGATATCATCGGGACATTGGCCACGATACTGAAGATTGCAGGCATTTGCCCCAGCTATATGGCAGCTCATAGAGCGAGGTCACCTAAAGAAATTTTATGACCCACTTCAGCCGAGGACCACAACAGGATAAATGCAGACCAGAGGAGCCACATCGGCAGCCAAGGCCTGAGGATGGTGAAGATCATGGAAGATTTTGGATTGCAGGTCGGCCGCAGGTCAATTCCATCATATACAACATTGCAGGTGGGCATCTCAAGATACTCAGGGTGAGCCCAGCTCGGCTGGAACGTCATCTGCCTCCCCCCTAACAAAAAGGGCCAGGCTAACAAATGAGCTGACTTACGGTCCCGAAGATCCCATTCCTTTGGGGTCAAACAACACAGGCTTGGTGATAGACCTTTGTATTCATCTGGCTCCTGACAATATAGTTGAGGCACATCGTGTGTATGTGGATACAGGGAGTGCAGCAAATGTGATGTACTATAATGTATATCATCAGTTAGGACTGCAGGAATAGTTAATGAGGCCAGTCTTGACTCCTTTATATGGATTCACCGGCGCGGTAGTGCGGCCAGCAGGTCTGATCACCCTTAGCGTCAGTTTTGGAAGGCCCCCTGTTTATCGCTAGTTATGGCTAGATTTTGTTATGATTAGGGAGAGGTCGGCATATAATATTCTCCTGGGGAGGTTTGCCTTAAGTGCATTAAAAGCAGTGGTATCACCCCTTCACGTCATCATGAAATTCCCATCCCCTGCCGAGGTGGTGACGATTAGAGGTGATTTACAAGTTGCTCAGAGTTGCTATGTCATTGCCACACAAGAGGATGACATAGTGCAACATGTCAGTCTCGATGATTTAGTACCCTCAACTGAGGAGAGACTCCAATCAGACGATGCCGTCCAAGATTTCATTCTTGACCCTCTCAGACCTGAAAACACAATCAAGTTTGGAACTTGGATGCCTGCTGACCTCCTGACCCAAGCTCTGCTAAGAGAATTTGCGGTAATCTTCGCTTGGACTGTGGAGGATTTACTAGGAATCTCGGTAACCCTAGCAGAGCACAAGTTGGAGGTTGACCCGCACATGAAACCTATCAAGCAGAAAAAGAGAAATTTTGCCCAGAAAGGATTTGAGTAATTGCAGAAGAGATTAAGAAGCTCATCGCCGCAAAATTTATTAGTGAGGTTCTATATCCAGTTTGGCTGGCCAATCTAATGATGGCTCCCAAGCCAGATCAAACATGGAGAATGTGCATTGATTATACCCACCTCAATAAGACATGCCCAAAAAATTGCTATCCCTTGCCAAAGATTTTGTTAGATTCCACATTAGGCCATGATGTTTTTGATTTTCTAAACGCTTTCAAAGGATATCACCAGATAGCTATGGCCAAAGAGGATCAAGAAAAAACGTCTTTCATCACGAAGTCCGGCACTTATTGTTATGTTAGCATGCTGTTTGGATTGAAGAATGATAGGGCATCATATCACAGGCTAGTAGACGCTATGTTTAGTGAACAAATTAGGTGGATTATGGAGGTATATATAGACGATATGCTTATCAAGAAAAGGTCTCCTGGTTAGTATATACAGAATTTAAGAGAAGTTTTTGTTATTTTAATAGATTCGCCCATGAGGTTGAACCTAAAGAAATGTACCTTTGGGATGCGCACTGGTAAGTTCTTGGAGTACATGGTTTCGAAAGATAAAGTGCAAGTTAATCCTGCCAAAATAGAAGCTCTGCGACGATGCACCCCCTCGAAATGTCAAGGAAGTTCAGCGGCTAACAGGTAGAATAGCCGCACTAAGCAGATTTTTATCTAAATCTGCTGAGAGGTAGCTCCTTTTCTTTCAAATTTTGAAAAAGAAAACTTCATTCCAATGAGATGAACAGTGTCAGCAAGTCTTTGACGATTTAAAATCTTATTTAGCTGATGCGCCCATGCTGACCTCACCCTTGCCTGGGGAGGTATTGTATATATACTTGGCAGTATTGCCATGAAGCTGTAAATCAATTCTGCTCGGGGAGCTGGACGATGTGAAGAGACTGATTTACTTTGTTAGTAAGAGCGTGCACGGGCCCGAGGTGCGGTATTCTAACACCAAGAAAGTCATCCTAGCACTCGCAGTGGCTGCAAGAAAGTCCAGACCATATTTACAAGCTCATCCCATTGTGGTGGTTACAGATCAGCCCTTACAATAAATTTTAACAAGGCTGGACACGTCTGGTCGAGCTACCAAGTGGACTATAGAACTTGTCGAGTATGACATTGAATATAAACCACGGACCTCGGTCAAGGCTCAGGCCTTAGCCGACTTCCTTGCTAAGGGAATATCGATAGAGGATGAGCCCTCACCTGAAAATGACTGGATTTTATGTGGATGGATCCTCATCTCGGGACGGATGTAGAGCAAGACTCCTAATAATTAGCCAGAAGAAGGAGGAATTTGAGTATGTGCTCCGAATTAACTTCGAGTCTACCAATAATGAAGCCGAGTACGAAGCGTTAATAGTAGGATTGAGCCTTGTGCGAAAGCTTGGGGCTCGGCGAATTACTTCACGAAATGATTCCCAGCTTATCATCTCCCAAGTTAATGGAGATTACGAGGCCAAGGAGGACAACATGAAACGATATTTGGTCAATGTACAACAGCTCGATGAAATGTTTGAACACTTTGGCATTGAACACATCCTCAGGTCGGTTAACAAACGAGCTGATGCACTATCTCGTTTGGCTTCGTCCACCCCAGCTGCCCTGGGGAAAAAGATAGTTGCGGAGCTGGTGAAACATCGTGTATTTGACGCCAATGAAGTGCTCCAGACCAACTACCATGGTACATGAATGGATGAAATAGTTAACTTCTTAGAGCGTGGAATTCAACTTACTGACAAACGTGTAGCTAAAAGGCTGCGCACGAAAGCTTCTAGGTACGCTATCTTTAATGAACATTTGTATAAAAAGTCTTTTTCGTAGCCATGGTTACGGTGTGTTAGTGAAGAAGAAGGAGACTATATACTCCGAGAAATGCATGAGAATCTGTGGAAGCCATTCAGGAGCACGTTTGCTAGCACGCAAATGTTATCTAGCTAGTTATTACTGGCCCACTCTACACCAAGATGTTATAGAGTTGGTTAAAAGATGTCAATCCTGCCAGTTACATGCTCCTATTTCTCATCTCCCTAGCCAAGAGTTGACATGTATCATAAGTACATGGTCATTTGTGCAATAGGGGATTGATCCCGTGGGGCTTTTGCCCCAAGCTCCAGGATCTGTTAAATATCTGCTAATCACAGTCGATTATTTCACCAAATGGTTTGAGGCTGAGCCGCTGGCCAGCATCACAGGAGGTCAAATGAAAAAGTTCTTCTGGAAGAATATAATATGTCGCTTTGGTCTACCCCGAGTGCTTATCTCAGATAACGGAAAGTAGTTCATTGAAGATCCAGTCAAAAGCTGGTGTGCGGAGCTTCATATTGGACAACGATTCACTTCAGTAGCACATCCGCAAGCAAACGGGCAAGTTGAACTGGCCAACAGAACTCTGAAAGAGGGTATCGAAAGGCGCTTGGACCGAGCAGGAGCAGGATGGGTTGATGAGCTCCCCTACGTTTTGTGCATATCGAACTACACCTTCCAGCTCGAACAAGGAAACACCTTTTGCCTTGGTTTATGGCACAGAGGCTGTCATTCCACCCGAGATCGGATCTCAATCATCCCGGACAGATTATTACTCAGTTCAGACCAATGATCAGGAATTGCGCTTAAACTTGGATGAGCTAGAGGAGAAAAGGGATCAAGCTTTCATTCGGATGCCACAATACAAGAACTTAATTGCTCAGTATTACAATGCACGAGTACGACCAAGAACTTATCAGGTCGGAGACCTAGTATAACGCAATAATGCAACAAGTCATCCAGCACCTTCGGGAGCTTTGGACCCCAGATGGGAACATCCCTATCGTATTTCTGAGGTAAGGTCTGCAGGAGCCTACAAGTTGCAGACCTTGGAGGGCAAGACATTGCCCCGAACCTGGCACTCGGCACATCTGAAATTCTTCCACCAATGATGTATACAGATTCTGCATGCTATGAAATTTATCTCACTTCTATTCGCTGCAGATTTCAATAATCTTTTCAATAAAATCAGCAGAGCTGAAATCACAAAGCATGTCTTAACGAAGAATAGGGACAGGAATCCCACACAGTCCTCGGCAGGACTGAGGCATATACCCACTGAGGGACGTAAATTGTGAACAAGTTTCACAATCACCCGAAAAGGGCTGAAGAGGTGCAATAAACATAAAAAAAACCTAGCAGGTCTAGGAAAAGATGATCTATCTCAAACATACTAAAAATCTCACCTCTAGTTGAGCTGAGGTTAAAGGTAAGTCATGAAATTGCGTTATTAAAGAAACTCGGCAGAACTGAGATCTGACCTTGGTCAAAACCAAGACAAAAATAGACAAAGTCTAAACAGAAGCTTGATTATTAAAAAGTTGGCATAGCCGAGTTGGAAAATATTGTCTTTAACATGGTAGAGCCGGAGTGGAGAACTTTTTCGCGATCAATTTCCCAGATATTACCAAGGTAATCCGGCCTGAAATTATTCGTAGTTAAATTTCAAGGTCACTTTGAAGGGACAACAGCACAAAGAACAAGATAGACTTATTGGCAAGTAAAGAAAAATTTGAAGTAGAAAATGAAAAAAGACGGAAGAGTTGAAATCTCATTAGTCGGAGAAATGAAGAACACACAATACAAATGTTTTATGCTACTCAAAGTTCCATAAGGTCAGCTCCTTCCTTGAATTTCTCAAGCAATTCATCAAAATCTTCAAAGGCCCGAGAGTTGTACAGCTCCGCAATTCGAGGGTTTTGCTTGTCTAAGGTAGGAGAAACCTCTGAGCAAACCTCGATACTCTTTGTTTGGCCAGCCTACAAAATTGAGTTCTGCATTATGAGGAGGTTGTCTGTCAAGAACTCAGACCGCTTGAATTCTGCAATAGCTTCCGTCCGGACAATTTCAAGGTGCTCCTCAACTTGTTGAGTAACCTCTGCCTGAATCCTTCTCAGATGATCATCAAACTGCAGAATCAAAGCAGCCTTGTCTTTCTTTTCCAGCTCCAACTCCCGCTGTAGGTACTCAACTTACGACCGGGCCTAAGTAGATGTGAGCTCCAGATATGCAACTTTGTTAGTCAGCTCATCTATCTGGGAGTTGGCAGTAGCCAAGTGAGTCTCAAATGCTTCTTTTTCCTCTCGAAGTGTGGTGTTCTCCAACTTCAGAGAGGAATTTTGTGACTTCAAAGAAGAATTCTCCTCCTTCAGCTGAGAAGCTTCGGACTTTAAAGGCTCAACCTCTTGGCTTAAAATCTCAAAATGCCTGGTAAGCAAGGTACATTTAAGGCTCTCGTCAGTCGCTATCTTTCGCAGCTCTTCTGTCCTTGCAAGATAATTGTACGTCTGCGCCCGAATATGTACAAGTTCCACAAATCAGTCTGAGTTCCTACACAAAACAAGCCTATCCAAGTGTGATGAAAATACTCACCATGCCTAAGTTGGATAGGAAGGTGAGATGCATCTGCTCCTAGTCCATGTTCTCATACTTACGCACGTCAGCTGGCAGAACTGAAGCCTCTACCATCGTCCGTGCAATCCCAAGGTCTAAAGCAGAGTCATCAAGATTATACTGAATGATTCTGCGTTTGGCTACCATGGGGGGTCCATCAGATGAGGTCCCAGCGTCAGCCTGGGAAGAAGTCCCAGCTACAGCTTGGGAAGATCCTTCATCCCCGCGCCTCCTCCGACTTGGCACAATTGTACTCCTAGTTGCAGCTGGCATTGGCAATCTCTCCGTAGTACTAGGGGGCATATTATGAGCTTGGTAGGGACTCCTACCTCATCAGCAGTGGATTACAGCTCTGTAGAGAAAGGCTGAACTGCAGGGGCTGCATAAAGTTTCAAATTCAAACAACCATCAGTAAGGTACAGAAGAAAAACGTCATACCACACTACAGAAAAGGGTACCTGGATCAACAATCAGGGGCTGCTCCAAGTCTATAGGAGCATCATCTACTGGTGCCATTGTCACCTCTTCCCTTGAATGGGGAGCACTAGGTGGAGCAGGGGCAACGAGTGGCCGACCCCCCTGAGGCCTAAATCTTCTTCTTGCTGTTAATTCTCTCATCCGAGCTTCATTCCTTGAAGTAATGGATGAAATAGCCTCTGTAATAAACCCACTGGACAAATCAGAATTTGACAGCAAGAATACCAAGAATGAACAAAAATAAAACAGAAGAAAAGAAACTAGTCAAGACACCTACCCCCGAGAACTTCTAAACTCGCCTGGCTGAGAGCTAGAAAGCGACCTGACACCAAATGGTCTAGATCGGCTACATCTAGCACCAACCTGCCCACCTTCCGACAGTCAATCACCACTGGTAAGCGCAAAATTCTAGAAGCTTCATAGCAATATTGTCTGCTCGGCCTCAGGTTATTACCTTTACCAGTCTTCGAGAGCTCCAACTCAGGCAAACCTATGTTTTTGACAAAGAAAAAACGACTCTTCCAATTCTTTGTGAAAGTGAGAATGTTTGTAGCCAAAGAGTACTCTTTATTGGGAAATCTTCTACTGAAGTAGTACCAGCTTTCTACAGACTTGCATACAAACACTCCCCGGAAGGTCCTAAGGTCAAGCTCAGCCCTAACTACCCTCAAGTAAAGAAGAAAATAGACAACAACCTTCAAGCCATTAGGCATGATTTGAAGCAACCTAAGTCGGTGAAATTCGAGAATTTGACACAAATGCTCGGGAAGGGGAAGACAAAAACCAAATTTAAAGTAGTCCAGTAGATTGCTTCGTACCCCATGGGAGAATCGTAATCAGTTTGACCAGGAAGGGGCAGAACAGGATGAAAGTAATCACGGTCAATCCTATGCACCCTGCACAGGCGCTCAAGGTCAACACCATTTAAAGTGCAGGTTGAACTCTACACCGTGGCGGAGGGTGGACCCATAAAAACAGTACTAGAAGGAAGATTCCTAGCAGCTAATGCACTATTAGACTCACCCTGCTCCGACGAAGGACTCGCCGGAGCAGCAATCCCACCAACTTCTGCAGCCTGGTTAAGCCTAGAAGAAGCAGTACAAGTTAAGCACAATCTCCTAGAGGACGGTTGTCTTCGCTAGAGTTTTATCTGTCAGACAAGGGCGAAGAACCACCATCCCTCTCAACATTAGCGGAGTAGGAAGCTGCTTCAGAAAATATTTTGAGAATCACCAGAAGAAGAAGAAGAAATTATGGCCATGATGAAAAGAAAGGAGAACTTACGGTTGAAAGAAGAATGGAACGAAGGTTTGAACTTTGAGAGCAGAAGAAGAAGAACAACAGTTTTAGAGAAAAGATGACAATAAAAATGGGGGCAGAAATTAGAAGGGCAAACCTTAAAAAGAATATTTTCGGCATTTGGAATGTCCCGCCATTAAGATGCCTTAAATTTCCCATCATTGAGAATCCCCAACCGTCGGCAACGCGTGATTTATGTCGCCTTTAAAGACGTTCAAACGCCCACCTTCATTAATTGCACCTCGATTTTTGAAGTGACGGTTCAACTGGCAATTCCATTAATGTATACTCCTCTCACCTCTGCCATCAAGCAACTAGCCTTACTTGGGGGTACCTGTGATGGGGTAAAAGTTAGACCTCGCAAGAAACAACAAAGGTCCGTTAAGTCAACGTTACTGAGTCAGCCTCCGCATCCCGATATCAGCTAGGCCCGGAAGAGCTCTAAGGTCAGGTCAGCCTGATAGGAAGTTGGGGTCATGTTCTCAACTCGACCACTACCAAGACAAACAAGCTCGATCACACCTTTTCACAGCTCAGCCGGATTTTGCCTTTTTCCTGACAAGCTCGGCCATTAAGAACTTACTTAGCCCTTCGGGGTAAAACAAGATTATTACTAGAACATACTCTTGACCTTGACTTGGACGCCTCAACAGACTCCTGCCAGATGCTAAGCGAAGCACAACGCCACTACAGCTGGCGCCATACGACGAACATGCAGAAGCACACCTTGTCATTGCTGGCACAACACGGTCCCATAGCTGAGACATTCATTGGCTACTCAGGACGCATAAAAACAATCACAGAGAGAAAAAGAACGACAAGTCCAAATCCAAAGCGAGAAAAACTCACCATCTTCCTCACCGTGAAAATACGGAAAGACCAGGTTTTTACCAAAAAAACTCCAACCTTCAAACTTAAATATACCATCGTAAAAATGTCCAGAATTGACTTGAACGTCGGAGGGTTTTACCCGAGTCCATAGTCCCTGGGTTCTCTAACCGTGTTTTTTGTGCAGGTCAGCAAAGAGACTGTTGTTTTTCATTAACAGAAGCGTAACGATATTAACAGTTTGGATCACCTCTGATTCTTGGTGAAGACCCGACTTCATCAGTTGGAAAACACTTATTATGTATTGTTGTGGTGGTGGTGTTATCGTATGATGGGTGAATTGGTCAAAAGTGTTGGGAGTTGATATTGAATTTAAGAAATTTACATATGTGCATTTTACCTCGCCTCAGGCAAGAGTGTGAGTAATACATAATAAGGATCCAATTTAAGATTCTACTTCCCCCAAGATTAAACAAATGAACTGGGTCGGGTTGGGTCAACCCAAAACACGCTGCGAACCTACCCAGCTAGTGCTCAAAAGCAAATCTTGGTCAGACAGAGGTATCACCTTCATGCTTGACCGAAGGAAGATCCTTACACTTGCCACTAAAAACCTCCTGCAACACAGCCATCCGCTCAGCTACCATAGCCTCTTTTAACTCCTCGATTTGGCCATGCTGCTTCTCCAACATCTGCTCCCAAAATTCCAAATGCTTTGCTTTGCTTTGCAATTTCTTCAACTACATGCACAAAAACATATGAGAATTAGAAGATAATAAGTTCCAAAGGAAATTCAAGCAAGCAGGGAGTTAGACCCTCTTTTCAAGTATGTTCTTCCTAGGGAATTCTAAAGCCTTTTCAGCTTGACCATATATAGTCATAGACATGCGAAGTTGCCTGAAGACAATTGGGCAGGAGAAGATGATATTTACTTCAGAAGATAATCAGAAAAACGGACATGAAATGTGGAGTGCCCTCCTAGGTTGATTCAGTTCATGAAATAGGAGGAAAAAAGAACAGATTTTTCGTGGAGCAAAGGACAGTTTACTGTATCAAGGGGTTTCAAAGTAGTACAGTACAAAAAGATAAAAAAGAATGCCAGTGAAACGTTGCTGTTTGTTATGAGTTTTTTTTTGCTTTTTTAAATATACTTTTTTCCTTTGGCTTTTTGGCTGGGACAAGAGAGAGAGAAGGGGGGGAAGTACATACACATAAAATTTGTCCCTGCCTTGAAGCAAAAGGATCTATTTCATGTCACTTTTTTTAGCTCTCTTCAATTGACAGAAGACTCTCAACTGAAAAGATCAATTATGTATATCTGCTGGCATTTTCCCTTAATGTGTCACAACTCATATCTTACGCACGAAAAGATGAGAAAGGAAGGGGGGAGGTCTAGCATTTTTTTTTCTCGCTAAAATACTGTTACCTCCTAATGTGCCAATGTACCAATCGATGTCCTAATCATCCTTCTATCCTGGGAGCTTTAGATAGAAAGTTTTCCTTATCTATGTACCAATCTGTCCTAATCATCTTCTGTCCTGGGAGCTTTAGGTAACAAGATTTCCTCACCTGAATCTCCATAACGGTTGCCACTAGATGTTCAATTTCTCTCTCTTCCTGATCAGCCAACAGCTTAGCATGAGCAGCAGCAGCACCAAGAGCTGTCGCGGATGCAGCCCTCATCCGTAGGGTCAGGGATACAACATTCCTCTGAACGTTCTCCTGAAGTTCTGAGGGACACATATAAGGTTCAGAAAAGAATAAGGTCATAGAGCGAGCCCAGAAAAAGATGGAAGCAGTGGGAAAAAAAGGTCCTTCAAAACTCAACTATGAGCTGCCCATAAAAAAGAGAGTAAAAAAGGAAGATGATTAAACAAGAATTTACCTGGGATAATGGAACCCTTTGACCCATCAGCAAGCCTGGATGTAAATGAATAAGAGAAGAGAACAGATTATAATCTCCCAATAAGAAATTTGAAAAATAAATTCAAGTGATAAGTGAGAAAGGATACACGTCTTGCTCATTCCTCGAAGGGGAAGCTCCTGTCTTGTCAATATAATCATCATCATCATCAAAAATTTCCCTCGTGCATCTGTTTTCATAACAAAGTTCAGCAACAGCAGCTTCAGTTGCAGAGGCAGTGACATATGGACCAACAAGTGAAGACAAACGAGCAACCTACACAGTAACAACCAAGCACCAATTATCAACTTCGATTCTCACAAAGACTCTGGAAGCCATTCTTGGACTATAGCGCATTCACATGCACAAATAATTGCCAAAAGAGCAGTGTATCATTTAGTATCAACGGAAAGATTACACAAAAATATTATTAGCTAAAACTCCTCCGAAGTGTTCAGTAAGATAAATTACAAGTCTTCTCACATAGGAATCAAACCTCTACGAGCAGATATACCTTAATCTGTGAAGTTTCTGAAAAGAACTTCTCAATATGACAAGCTGAAATTCCTTCATGCTACGAGTTTTACCAACAAGGAAACTGGCTCATCATAGGATACTAATTTCCCATAGTACTAACTGTTTGTTAATGTAGAGCCTGGGTTCAGGGTTGAGGCAGATATGAAAGTTCGCCAGTCACTCCTGATTCTTAATCTTATTCCCAATACATTCTCAATTTTCTTTTGTCGTTGAACAAACAAATAAACCAATAAAATTTTATCACTTTTGGGGAGACGTCATGTGAGGAACATATGTTGAGAGAGAGAGGGAGAGACGAACAATTTTTCATTTTTGACAATTTAAGGAAAGAAATTTGATCTTCCTTGAGGTTTACCCAGAAAACAATCTTCCTGTTGTTATACCTTGTTTCATTGGCCTGCAGTTCAGTGCCTTGCTTGATTCCCCTTTCATCTTCTCGAGAGAAAGGCATTCTTTATCGAAGTTCATCTAGGACATTGATGAAATATGATCCTGAGAAATAACTCCATCATCTGCCCCTTTTAATTTCCTAAACAGGTTAAAGCTGCTTTATTTGTCTATTTCTCTCCGTATCTCCTTCAAAGAACAAATGTGGATGTATAGAAAGGAAGATCTTGCTATTTGTTTCTATTAAGTCTACACATGCCTTCTCTATAAGCTCAAGATTTTAAATGAGGTGGACATCTAATATGATACCAGAGTTAGGAGGTTTTGGGATCGCATCTCGCGTGCATCAAGTTTTTAAAAAAAATATTCTTCTCTCTACAACTTTAAGCTCTGATGAGATAAAAATCTAACCATTTCAAAAGATAAGAAAAGCAATATAAAGAGATAAAGCAAAACTAGAAAAAAAAATCAGAGAACATGTCACTACAAGCAAGGGTCAGGATTTTCTAATTGCAAGCAGAAATTTTACAATTTGTTGCATAAGAAAACTGAAGAAATGAAACAGGCAGCACAACCCAAATCATAAAGACAAAGGGTTCAACTATGTCGTGAAGTTTTCTTTTATGCTTTCTCTTTACTGATTCCCTATAGGAACATAAACATATCATCCTTGTTTGCAGCAGCAACATGGACGAACTTTAATGGCATCTGTGAGCAGGAGGTTACAGTCCTATGTTTTGCTTCTATCTTGTTTCTACCCTTTATTTTCAAATTTTTCATTTTGGTTCCCTTGACTCAATAAATGAAAAACAACAATGTTCATGTGCTCTTAAGGAGGTTTAAGCATTAAGTACTTGCAAAATCATGTTTTTTTCCACGTTCGGAACTAAGATTCAGATACCGTCAAGCGGAAGCTGTTATGCTTAAAAGCGCAGGTAGAATGTACTAAATTTGTTAGTTACCCCTTAATCTGACATGTTAACACACGCACAATTGATTTCTTCAGATAATAAGTTTTAAAATTATGGACATTAACGGTCCTAAAGTTGTGACCAGTGTAGAAATAAGCGAGCATATGCAAATTTGGACATAAAGAGCAAAAGCAAGAAAAGTATGAAACCTTAGGAACCAAATTTGTGATTCTCATTTTGGAATATTATTTACATCATTGTAGTCCTAGCAACCAAGAGAGACGTGAAAACCATGTGGAGATATTGACAACATTGTGCAAAGCAAGATGCATAAACTGCATGAGTAATGACCTCTTGCATGACAAAATATAAGCCAACAATCATTTCCATTAAATACAACCAGTCCTCCATGATGAAAGACAAACAGATTGTCCTGTCAAAGATCTAACTATTCCTTTTTCTTCGGAATTAGTGTGGTGAACAGGGTTTTGTCCGGGGGGCCCAGAGGCTGAGGGAAAGGCAGGTGTGGTTTTTGGTGGATCTGCTCATTCGCCCGCATACTTCTTTACCCACAAATGAATACATGTGATAGCAACTGTAACTTGATCCCCAGTATGACTACTTTCAACCATCCAAATCCATAAGTCCATAAATACAACCAATGGCGCATTAAAAAAAGGGGAGATAAGGAGATAAATGTTTTTTTTAAAAAAATAATAAGAAAACTGAAAACAAGAATAATACCTCTGCAAAGGATTTTACCTGGTTCATAAGAGAACCGCTAGCATCAGAAGCTGGCACAGCGCAAAGCCTCTTCTGAGGTGGCCCTAACTCCTCAGCCTTTTCCTTTTGTTCATCCTGATTCTTATCATCACGACTGGCAGCAGCTTCTTGCTTCTCAGTGGAAGATATCTGAACCTCTCCTAAACTGCTCGCATCTCCATAAAGATCAGAACTATTTTTTCCAAAAGCAGACCCCAGCAAAAAATCCCCAAATGGAAGTTGCAGAAGCTTATGTATGCAATCCAGTTTCGACTTAGTCTTAACATTCTCAGCAACAAGCTCCCAATCATCTCCATGTTTCAAAACAGATTCTAAAAGTAGCAAAGTTTCTGCTTGTGTCCAGACAACTTCTTGACTTTTGTGGTCAACAAGCTTAAAATCATAATTAGACTTGTTGTCCCCATAACTGCCGCTGTCAAAGCACTTCTGACAAAGAGTATAGCCTTGATCCTGATTTTGCAACAAGTACATGATGAAAATTTAAATATACATATATATTGAACACATAAATTAAAAGGAAATTTCCTCGTGACACTACACATATCATGGAGTCCAAGCAAAACCGTACCAAATCCATTTATAAATTGTGCCAGCATAGTAAAAGTAAAAAAAATGCTTACTTGCTGACTAACAATCTAGTGTACATAACCCATATCAGAGAAAAATAGAAAATTAAATGGTTCCAGTGAAGCAAATTTTGCCCCCCCCCCCCCCCCCCTCTCAAGCCTAAAAATAACTACATGCCTGTGGACGCATTTAGTAGACATAAGGGATAAGAAGTTCTTCAAGGTCTATCACTTAGAGAGCATTCACAGATAAGTTGTATAGAAGAAGCAATTCCCTTAACATAAACTACATCCTATCTTACCAAAAAAGGTTAAAAGTTAACTTAAAATCAATCACACAACTAACTGTTTTAGGCTGAAATTCGGGACAAAGAAAATTTTAGAAAAAAACGCGAACAACTCTTAACTCTCTGAGGTTCTCCTTTTTGGCCCATTTTGGCAAGGGGTTGTAAAATTACATTTTAGTAAATGGGCTCACTGATTGGAAATTACTACCTGGAGGATTGAGAGAAAGTTTTTGGGCAGTAACCTTCTTCTATTTATGTAAACAAAAATGCTTGCAGATATCTGCGGAAACTAGAACTGAAGGAATTTGCACCATTGAGGAGCAAATTACCAGATAAGACAATAAAATCCCTTTGGAGAAACCAAAAGGGATAGGAGAAGCACGAAATATATCTATAATATCTAGTGAAGGAATGCCAAAGAGTATTAGTTCCGACAAGATAGGAACATCACCCTCTTCTGTTCTTACCACTTCAGCCATCAAAGCTGACACGGATGCTTGTGAAGCTGACATGGCCATTCAAAACTAGAATGCTCCTGCCCATCATAGATTAGACGGGAAATTACTTACGAAAAAAAGAAAAAAAAAAGACAGGGAAATTTAGTTGTTGATAACGTGAAGGGTTATTCACTAAAACAACCTAGGAGAAAGGAAGCTGCATATATAGGCAGTGATGAATCTTTCGGTTACAAACGTTTAGATTAGTTTATGCTAGCGCAAGAGTTATATCCAGAAAAGGTTACAAGATTCCAACTCGCCCTATTCTTTGCTATTGCAATCAATTAGTGCGTTCCTATTCCAGCTTTGTTCAGTTTCATCACTCGTAAATAATCTAGAATATCCACCGCCAGAGAATGATGACTTCAGATCTCTGACATGGACAAAGAAGCTGATCTGCAAGGAAAATCTTAAATATCCACCTGACTCATAATCACAAGCTGATCTGCCACCAAACAAGCAGATTAGAATCAAACGGGAGATCAACAAGAGGGAGGAAATCGAACAGCAGGTATGGATGGTATATAAGCTCGCTCGCGCAATGTTTTGCCCATATAGTTGAATCATCAAGGCAGGGACTGAAGGATTTAATGGAAGACAAAGAAGGTTGTCAATGAATGCAATTTTAACGGCAAACCATTGGCATACGTTTCCATGAACATGTTTATCTTTCTTCAATATAACTTGTCCATAAAAAGAACAATGAAAGGAGGCTTCAAAAAGTTTTTAAAGGGTAAACGGTACACCATTGTCTCACACTTGTTCATATTAAAACCAAATAGCATTAAATCTTCAAAAGAAACATTCTAGGGCGATAGAACATTCATACCTTAATGTATTCATAGTAACATGAATCACAACCTTCTTTACAACTCCCACATTTTTTACCCAGCTGCAGAATCATCAACTCCTCAAACAAATTTGAGTAAGATGCCAAAGGTGGAAACTTGGTCCCAGTATCCGCCACCTCTGCACCACCACCACCAATCGCCACCGGGGGCGGTGGCGCAGTGACGGGCTTCAACGAATTAGGGCCCCCAACGACCCGAACACCATGTGGGGCCCCTTCCTCAACCCTAACAGGCCACTTGGACTCTTCCTCCGAGGAGGAAGAAGAAGAAGGAGGCAAAGATGGCTTTCCTGTGAAATTTATGAGACCCCATTTCTCTAGAAAAGTGAAGACCTTATGGAGAGAAGTAACGTCGCCGACCAATGACTTCCGGAGCTCCGTGAAAGTCAACCGCCGCCGGGGGCGAGAAGGGTCTTCTCGGTATTTCGAGATAATGAAGTCCCTGTAATCTTTGTATATTCTTGGAGACCTTGTAATTGAGCTCCCGTCGAAGAATTCACACAACGAAATTCTCTCTATTTCGTGAATATTACTCCATGAAAACCAACCTTTTTTTTTTGACAAAAAGAAAAAAGAATAAGAAGTTAGTGAACGAAAGGAGGAATTTCATATGGGTAAAAATACAAAAGAAACAATGCAAATAGAGAGCTTACTGGAGTAGCTAGGAATTGTGTACAGGTCCGAATGGGAATCGTTCTTGAAGGTGGAAGTTTCCATTACATTAATCCTAAGCGGAATGAAGTCAATGAACCAAAACGATAGCAAGATACCTATAGTTGAGCACAGGTTAAAAAGAACACAACTAATTAAGCGACAGGAAAAGGCGTTTCGCCTGAAAGAGAATAAGAGAGGGATAATTATGTTTAGCAACCTGAAAGGTTATCTTTAATACCCCCACTCCCCCGCCCCGCATTATGCTCTGAAAATTGAAAACTAAATTTATACCTAATGTGATATCAGATAATCAACTTCCTGTTAACGAACCGAGCCGAGACGAATCAAATAATAGGTTTTTGAATTCAGATTCGTTTAGTTAAATGAATAGTTTGGCTCAGTTCGTTTAGCTAAACGAGCTTTAAAATTGGTTCGAGTTTGGCTCGACAACCCTGTAACTGTTTAAACGAGCCGAACAGTTCGCTAACAGTTTGGATCGTTTAACTAAACAAACTCAAATAGATATTTGAATTCGGCTCGTTTAAGTAAAATTAAAAAACAAACCCGAACCAAATAAGAATCGAACTCAAACAGTTCGCAAACTATTTGGTTCGTTTAATACCCGAACAGTTCGCGAACTGCTTGGTTTGCTTAATACCTTAGGTATAAGTTTAAAATCTCATTCTTAAACTTTCTATGCTTTTAAACGAAATTGAAAATTTAATTAAACCGATTAATCTATGTGGTTTAATTCACTTGGTGTAGACGAACCCACCTGGTAGTCGTAAGTCTATATTGTTTATTGTAGTTAAGCACAGGCTGGGGAAAATGGCAAAGGATAATGAGAGATTTTAAAACTTATTACATATTTAATAAGAAAAATAATAAATATGATACGAATAGGAAAACTTTTGTAAATAATTATGACGTCGTTCAGAATTTGGTGTAAAATAACCTAACACAATATTCCGAATGATGTCTTAGGTTATTTTTTTTAGTTGTTCTTTTTCATTCCATCTTCTTCAACCACCTCATCCACCCATTCTGTAGCGCCCCGCTCCCGAGCTCCATCTTCGGTAACGGTGCACCCGCCGTATCTCACTCAGGAGAATACAAGACGTCACATCAACCTGCTACACGTCAGTGCTGACATAGAAAAGTTTTCCTTTTCTTTCTGCGGAAACGATAAGTCACAACACTAATTTGAAATTAATGAACTTTAAGAAAGTAACGACAATAATTCTAGGCTGACCGGGCCTTACAAGTCAAGGTCAAATGTCTAAATTTAAAAGCATGAAACTGTTTTCAAAGTAAAGCTGAAAATTAAAACTGTCTGTGTCATCCCATGGCACCACAAAAAGCCCGACTCTATCCTTGCTGCACGCACTTCTACGACTCACTCAGCCCATTCCACGGTGTCGGACCCATCCTCAACGTAGATATAATCATACTCCGTCTCGGCTACATATGGAATAGTAGGGGTGAGTGATGGTAATCACCCAGTAGGTGCCTCTCAAAACAATACAAAACTTACATACCCAAAAAGATATCACCACGTAGCCACATAAGACAGATAGCATGCCACCGGAAAGTAAGATACTCCATGTAACCGACATAAAACAACCCGACATGACTTATACGGAAAGTAAACAATCCACACAAGATGTATGTGCAAGTACGTGATGCATGTTGACATAACGTGTCATACGCAACTAGAAACATGTCAGGCAAAATGCTCCTGGACCTATATGCAATGCATGCTCCCGGGACCTAACTCCAGCGTCATGGTCTCTAGCCACCACTTGTTGTTCTGGACACCCACGCCCTATAGACGCTGCGTATCTTCAGACACCCACGCCCTATAGACGCTGCGTATTCGCACGACACCCACGTCCTATAGACGATGCGTATCACATGACACCCACGCCCGACCGACGTTGCGTATCATCACGGCCCCCACGCCCTATAGACACTACGTATCCTCCGAACACGCACGCACTCAGACAATGGGTACCTCATGCAATGCACGTGCCATGAATGCAAGGGAAAGGGAAAGAAAACAGTTGGACGTCATCCTCTGACGTCGATCGATCGACGTCCAACTGAGACACGTCGAACCCTCACTCAGTTGACGTCGATCGATCGATGTACTTCTGAGGTACATCGATCCCTCACCCTTTAGACGTCGATCGATCGATGTTCAGCTGAGGCACGTCGAACCCTCAGCTGCTGGACATCGATCGATCGATGTCCCCGTATTTCAGAATTTCCATTCTGAAATTTCTGCAGTCCATTCATCAAATCTCATTCAACCTTTCACCCCATCCCGCATATCCATACACGCATAACGACTTCTCAACACCACGAAGAAACGTACAACAACAAGATCACAATGAATACAAGAACGTAAAACGAAAAATAAACACATTGGGCATATAATTAAGATCCAATCGAAATCAAGAATTAACAACAACAACAACACTTAAAAATACCCTTTTTGCCTATGCAACCTTCGTACCGTTTTGAGGGAGTAATTAGGATGCACCTACCTCGATTCCTAGCGAGAGATGATAGATATACGGAAGTGTGTGATGATCTTGTTAGCATTGTGAATCCCTCTTCTTGAACCTTCGATTAAAGATCCTTCTTTTCCTTTATCCCTTATGGCCGAAAATTGAGAGAGGAAAGGGGAGAGGAGGCTGCCGTGTGAGAAGAAAGAAAGAGGGAGGGATTAGGGTTAATGAGAGAATAAAGGGGAGAGGGAGAGATTTGAGGGGGAGATAAGGGTGATGATTAAGGAAGAAAAGATAAAATTTAAGAATTTTAAATATTTTGTTATTATCTCAAAACGTTTCTTCTAATTTTTTCTTTTTTTTCAGATATAACATCCTACCCCCCTTACAAAAAGTTTCGTCCCCGAAACTTGCCGTACCTTACTCAAAGAGATGGGGGTAACGGTCGCGCATTTGTTCTTCTAGCTCCCATGTCGCTTCGTTCTCCCGGTGATTTCTCCATTGAACCTTCACGTAAGGAATAATTCTTCTTCTAAGTTCTTGGTCCTTGCGATCCAGGATTCGTATCGGTACCTCTTCATAAGACGCATCGGACTAATCTTAAGTGGTTGCGCGTCTAGTACATGACTCGGGTCAGGTACATACTTTCGCAACTGGGAGACGTGAAATACATTGTGCACCTGAGCCAACATTGGAGGCAGTGCCAACTTGTATGTTAGATCTCCAACCTTTTCGAGTATCTCATATGGTCCAATATATCGCGGCTTCAACTTCCCTTTAACTCCAAACCGTGTCACACCCTTCATGGGTGACACTTTAAGATAGACCTTTTCTCCTTCTCGAACTCTAAAGGTCGCCTCTTTGTATCGGCACAACTCTTACTTCTATCTTGAGCCGTCTTAAGACGTTCACGAATTAGTTTCACCTGTTCTTTAGTTTGCTCGATTATTTCTGGAGCCGTCAACCTACGTTCACCAACTTCATCCCAATGCACAGGTGACCTACACTTTCGTCCATATAAGGCCTCAAATGGTGCCATACCTATGGCACTGTGATGACTGTTGTTGTAGGAGAACTCTATCAACTTTAGCATGCTGTCCCAATTCCCTTTGAAATCCAATGCGCATGCCCTCAACATGTCCTCCAGGGTCTGAATGGTCCTCTCAGATTGACCATCGGTCTGAGGGTGAAAAGCAGTACTCAGTCGCAACTCAGTCCCCATCTTCTTCTGACACGCCGTCCAGAACTGAGATGTGAACTTCGGATCACGATCAGATACTATGCTGACTGGTACTCCATGGAGGCAAACGACGTTATCAATGTACATAGTTACCAACCTCTCCATTGTAAGCCCGGTGGGAATAGGCAAGAAATGAGCGGACTTAGTCAGTCGATCCACAATTACCCATATCACATCATTCCCATTTCTTGTCTTCGGGAGTCCAACCACGAAGTCCATTGTCACATGCTCCCACTTCCATTCGGGTATCTCTAGAGGTCGCATCAGTCCACCTGGTCTTTGGTGTTCCGCCTTAACTTGCTGGCAAACGAGACACCTTTCCACAAACTCAGCAATGTGCTTCTTCATGCCATTCCACCAATAATGTCTCTTTAGATCGTTGTACATTTTCGTAGCACCAGGGTGAATAGACAGTCTCGAATTATGTGCCTCCTTCAACAACTCTCTCCTGAGTTCCTCAACATCCGATACGCACAACCTTCTTTGGTACCACATACTGCCATCATTATGAACTTGAAATCCATCCACTTGGCTGGTTAACATTCTTTCTCGCGTTTCTCTAAGTGCCACATCATTCTTCTGGGCTTCCTTAATCTGATCTACCAAGGTTGGAGTGATAATTAGCGTAGCCAGAATATCTGCGGTAGAATCTACAAGGTCCAATTCAAATTCTGCCATTTTCTTTTCTAGAGTAGCCTGCCGTGCATGGCTCGACTTCCTACTTAAGGCATCAGAAACTCTATTGGCCTTCCCTGGATGATAACTGATGGTCAAGTCGTAATCTTTCAATAACTCCAACCATCTCCTTTGGCGCATGTTCAGCTCCTTTTGCGTGAACAGATACTTAAGGCTTTTATGATCAGTGAACACCTCGCACTTCACTCCATATAGATAGTGGCGCCAGATTTTCAATGCGAACGCCACCGCTGCAAGTTCCAGATCATGCGTCGGATAATTCAGCTCATAGGCTTTAGCTGTCGTGAAGCATACGCAATGACCTTGTCGTTTTGCATCAACACGCATCCTGAAATATAAGAATTAGACCATATCTTTAATTGTTTACAAAATCAGTTGAAATTATATACAATTACCTAGCCCGTTCTTAGAAGCGTCACTGTAAGTGACAAACCCTTCTGATGCGGAGGGCTGAGCAAGAATAGGGGCTGTGGTCAGTCTCCTTTTTAGCTCGGCGAAGCTCTGCTCACACTCGGTGGTCCATTCGAACTTTGACTTCTTTTGTGTCAATCGGCTTAGAGGCACTGCAATCGATGAGAAGCCCTCGACAAACTTCCTGTAGTATCCAGCCAGACCAAGAAAACTTCTTACCTCTGTCACATTAGTAGGCCTAGGACATTCGGTGATCGCCTCCACTTTCTTTGGATCCACAGAAATTCCCTCTTCAGAGACCACATGGCCCAAAAAGGCTACGCTCTTCAACCAGAACTCACACTTACTGAACTTGGCGTACAATTTGCTTCTCCGAAGGGTCTCTAAGACTTCTCTCAAATGCTCAGCATGAGTCTCTTCGTCGGGAGAGTATATCAGGATATCATCAATGAACACCACCACGTACTTATCCAGCTGTTTCCGAAATACCGTGTTCATTAGATCTATAAAGGCGGCTGGGGCATTGGTTAGTCCAAAAGGCATAACCAGGAATTCATAGTGGCCATAGCGTGTTCGAAAAGCGGTCTTGGCTGTATCCCCAGATGTGATCCTCAACTGGTGATAACCGGATCGCAAATCGATTTTGGAAAACACTCTAGCCCCCTGGAAGAAATTTCGTTAGTGGTGTAAATTAACAAAATAACTGAGAGTTCAAATTAAAACTCTAACTTATCATTACCCGTAGCTGATCAAAGAGATCCTCGATTCGAGGTAAGGGATACTTGTTCTTGATAGTGATCTTGTTGAGTTCCCGGTAATCTATACATAATCTCATGCTCCCATCCTTCTTCTTCACAAACAGGACTGGAGCACCCCAGGGTGATACACTGGGTCGAATAAACTTACGATCCAACAGTTCTTGCAACTGCTCCTTCAACTCCTTGAGCTCTGCTGGAGCCATACGGTATGGTGCCCTGGATATGGGTTCTGCACCGGGTATGAGATTGATTTCGAACTCTACTTCTCTTTCTGGTGGTAGTCCTGGTAACTCCTCGGGGAAGACGTCTGTAAATTCATTTACCACAGGGATTTGGTCGATCTGCGGAACCTCTTGTTCAGCACCCATTGTGTAAACCAGGAATCCTTCTCTTCCTTTCTTTAGTGCTCGAAATGCCTGAGCCGCAGTCAAATAAAGCTTCTGGGGTGTCTTCTTAAATTTAGGGTTCCCTTGAAAGATAGTTTCCCCCAGTTCATGTTGTTTCATGCTGACTTGGAGTCGCCGGCAATCAATGTTTGCATGATACCTTGCTAAGAAGTCCATGCCTAAAATAACGTCGAAATCGTACATTTGAATCGGTATCAAGGTCGCAGAGAACTGCAAACCGTTAATCTCCAATCCACATTCCTTGTAACGGTGATGTGACACTAGTACTTGGCCGCCAGCGGCTTGTACGCGATAGGGAGTCTCAAGCCATTCGGGGAAAACATCCAGCTTCTTAGCAAACCTCTTTGCCACAAACGAGTGACTCGCCCCACTATCGAACAGAACGTTGGCTGGCACTTTGTTAGTTAAAATTACACCTACCACAATTCAAGGTTTAACACACCGCATGCATCAATGACAACTAGAATTTAATCCAACTTCGAAATTAGACGCTTAAGTAAACATACCAGTAACCACGTCGCCTGACTCCTCGACCTCTGCATCCGTCATCGCGTGTACTCGAGCATTGGTCCGGCCTCGTCCTCCCTGCTGAGCCTGTGTCTGCGGGTTCACCTGAGCCGGTGCTGAGCATTCCTTAGCTATATGTCCTTGCTTCCCGCAGTTATAGCACACTCTCTGATCCTTCCGACATGGTCCCGGATGAAAACGTCCGCACAGTGTACACCGTGGGATAGGTGCCGCAGCCCTTACTGGTTGTGCATCAGTCGGTGCCGGACCCTCAATCATCGGGGTCTGAATCGCTGCCCTCTGCTGTCGTTCTGGCCGGAATGGTTGCCCGGACTGAGGGCGCCGAGGTACTTTTAGCCATCTCCCTGATCTGCCCGTCTGCAATTCCTCATGGGGCCTTTTCAGTCTCTCTAGTGCAGCTGCCCTTTCCAAATTCCTCTCTACACGTCGACATACCTCCAGCAGTCCCTCAAATGTGGTGATCTCTGCACAAACAATCGCCTGCTGGATGCGAAAACTCAACCCTGTATGGAACTTTAGCATCTTGGCCTCCTCGTTGTCCATGATGCATGGCATATATTGGCCTAACTCGTGGAATTTCTCAGAGTATTGATCAACCGTCATGGACCCTTGTGACAACAGCTGAAATTCTGCCATCCTTCTCTGAATAGCACTACCCGGAACGTAGTGCTTCTTATATTCCTCCACAAATTGCTCCCAAGTCACTGGTGGAGTCAATTTGTGTTTCGCTCCGTTCCACCACCTCTCAGCTTCCCCTTCCAAGAACGGGGTAGTCACCTCCACTTTCAGATCCGTGGGTACCTGTATCAGTCTTATCTGTTCAGTTATGTTCTTGAGCCAAATCTCGGCTTCCTCAGGCCGAGTGGTACCCCGGAACATCGGAATTCGAGAGTTTTGCATTTCCCTGTAATAGAACCTCAAGCCCTGCTGCGGTGGGGGTGGTGGTGGTGGTTGTTGTGGCTGTTGGGTGTGCTGAATGATCTGGGCAATCTGTGCCTGTTGTTGTGCCATCTGTGTATACTGTTGCGCCATTTGCGTCTGCTGATGGGCTATTAAGGCCGTCAGATTGGCTAACGTATCCGCAAGGTTTTGGGGAATCGCCCCTTGCCCCTGATGTTCGTCTCTGTCATTTCCACCGTTCCCTGATGGTTCACGTCGTGGAGGCATTGTCTGTGGACGATTTAAAGTACATTAGACAAAGATTGACTTAAGAGTATCGAAAAGAGGTGCAGGAATGGAGGTCAAAGGAAAGGGTAACCTATCCCGTCTACTCACTAACGGCACTCACCAACCAAAACCCCAGTCATAGCTTATGTCTACTTCATTTTGTTCAGGTTTAGAATCATTTGAAAACCGATCGTCACTTATCCTAGGGTAATTAACTAATCTTTACGTTCCCGAGACGTATCTGAAGCCTAGGCTCTGATACCATCTGTAGCGCCCCGCTCCCGAGCTCCATCCTCGGTAACGGTGCACCCACCGTATCTCACTCAGGAGACTACAAGGCGTCACATCAACCTGCTACACGTCAGTGCTGACATAGAAAAGTTTTCCTTTTCTTTCTGCGGAAACGATAAGTCACAACACTAATTTGAAATTAATGAACTTTAAGAAAGTAACGACAATAATTCTAGGCTGACCGGGCCTTACAAGTCAAGGTCAAATGTCTAAATTTAAAAGTATGAAACTGTTTTCAAAGTAAAGCTGAAAATTAAAACTGTCTGTGTCATCCCATGGCACCACAAAAAGCCCGACTCCATCCTTGCTGCACGCACTTCTACGACTCACTCAGCCCATTCCACGGTGTCGGACCCATCCTCAACGTAGATATAATCATACTCCGTCTCGGCTACATATGGAATAGTAGGGGTGAGTGATGGTAATCACCCAGTAGGTGCCTCTCAAAACAATACAAAACTTACATACCCAAAAAGATATCACCACGTAGCCACATAAGACAGATAGCATGCCACCGGAAAGTAAGACACTCCATGTAACCGACATAAAACAACCCGACATGACTTATACGGAAAGTAAACAATCCACACAAGATGTATGTGCAAGTACGTGATGCATGTTGACATAACGTGTCATACGCAACTAGAAACATGTCAGGCAAAATGCTCCTGGACCTATATGCAATGCATGCTCCCGGGACCTAACTCCAGCGTCATGGTCTCTAGCCACCACTTGCTGTTCTGGACACCCACGCCCTATAGACGCTGCGTATCGTACGACACCCACGCCCTATAGACGCTGCGTATCTTCAGACACCCACGCCCTATAGACGCTGCGTATTCGCACGACACCCACGTCCTATAGACGCTGCGTATCACATGACACCCACGCCCGACCGACGTTGCGTATCATCACGGCCCCCACGCCCTATAGACGCTACGTATCCTCCGAACACGCACGCCCTCAGACAATGGGTACCTCATGCAATGCACGTGCCATGAATGCAAGGGAAAGGGAAAGAAAATAGTTGGACGTCATCCTCTGACGTCGATCGATCGACGTCCAACTGAGACACGTCGAACCCTCACTCAGTTGACGTCGATCGATCGATGTACTTCTGAGGTACATCGATCCCTCACCCTTTAGACGTCGATCGATCGATGTTCAGCTGAGGCACGTCGAACCCTCAGCTGCTGGACGTCGATCGATCTATGTCCCCGTATTTCAGAATTTCCATTCTAAAATTTCTGCAGTCCATTCATCAAATCTCATTCAACCTTTCACCCCATCCCGCATATCCATACACGCATAACGACTTCTCAACACCACGAAGAAACGTACAACAACAAGATCACAATGAATACAAGAACGTAAAACGGAAAATAAACACATTGGACATATAATTAAGATCCAATCAAAATCAAGAATTAACAACAACAACAACACCTAAAAATACCCTTTTTGCCTATGCAACCTTCGTACCGTTTTGAGGGAGTAATTAGGATGCACCTACCTCGATTCCTAGCGAGAGATGATAGATATACGGAAGTGTGTGATGATCTTGTTAGCGTTGTGAATCCCTCTTCTTGAACCTTCGATCAAAGATCCTTCTTTTCCTTTATCCCTTATGGCTGAAAATTGAGAGAGGAAAGGGGAGAGGAGGCTGCCGTGTGAGAAGAAAGAAAGAGGGAGGGATTAGGGTTAATGAGAGAATAAAGGGGAGAGGGAGAGATTTGAGGGGGAGATAAGGGTGATGATTAAGGAAGAAAAGATAAAATTTAGGAATTTTAAATATTTTGTTATTATCTCAAAACGTTTCTTCTTTTTGTTTTTCGGATATAACACATTCAGACTGCCACCACGCATCTGTCCCAACTCCACCTCAAATCCGTATTTAGAGGATATGTATTTCATAAAGGGGTGGTTCCTTTACAGGATGAAGTGCCATATGATTTGCCTGAATTAGTAAAACATTTTCCGCATATCTTTCACTTAGACCAAAATGACAACAACATATACTACCTTTTAAAATTAATTTATACCTAGAATCAAGGAAGATATTCATAACGATATAACGACAAAATGGTGATTATCAAGTATATACATGAACAACAACAGCAACAACATTATCATATTGCTATAGACGCTCCCAACTATGACAAGATATGGAAAGGTCGGATGTACGCATCCATACACATGTGTTAGAAACACACATAGGTTGTTTTCAGATAATCATAATGAACATTGTGTAGAAATTTACAAGTAGTGAACAAAGTAATGAATCATGAATCACTATTGAATAGTGTAAAGATGAATCACTATTGAATAATGTAAGGAATTCTTCGTTAACCTTTACTGTGATGGAGTTGCAATATATATACACAGAATGGAGTGAGAACAAGATGTTCCTTTTACAACGGCTAGTACTGCTACAAGTAACGGCTAGTATAGAGAAGAGAAAGACACTATACTAACTAGATTTTTTACACTCCTCCTCAAGCTTGGTGTATATGTTTAAGTAGTCAAGCTTGGATAATAACTTATGAAATACATTTGTGGGGACTGACTTTGTAAGTATATCAGCAATCTGTTCAGCAGATGATGTATGCTGAATATGCAGAGATTGATTATCTTATTTTTCCTTAATGAAATGCTTGTCAATCTCTATGTGTTTGGTCTTGTCATGATGAACATGATTTTCTGCCATATGTATAGCAGAAATATTGTCACAGTAAGCTTTTATTTTCAGATCACTTGACCATTGCTGCAGATCTTCAAGGACTATTTTAATCCATATACCTTCGCATATCCCTAATGCAAGAGCACGTAATTCAGCTTCTGCACTGCTCCTAGCAACAACTGACTGTTTTTTACTCCTCCAAGTCACTAAGTTTCCCCACAAGTATGTACAATACCCAGATGTTGAGCGCATATCGTTGATTCCTCCCCAATCAGCATCCGTATATACCTGGATATCCCTGCACTCAGTTTTCTTAAACAGTAAGCCTTGACCTGGTGCCCCTTTGAGATATCTTAAGATTCTCATTACAACTTGTAGGTGAGTAGTAGTGGGTGAGTGCATAAATTGACTCACATAACTAACAGAATAACTAATATCCGGTCTAGTGTGTGATAAGTAAATCAACTTACCTACTAATTTTTGATAGGAATGAACATCTGAAAGTATCTTACCTTGTGAAGCTTTACGTGAATTTCTGGATTCCGTAGGTGTTGAAGCTGCTTTACATCCTAACATACCTGTTTCTTGAAGCAAATCAAGTACATATTTTCTTTGTGAAATTATCATTCCAGTTTTATTTCTACCCACTTCCATACCTAAAAAATACCTTAAGTGACCAAGATCTTTAACTTCAAATTCTGTTGCTAGATACTTTTTTACTCGTGAAATACTTAGACAACAATTCCCTGTTAGTATAATGTCATCCACGTATACAATTAAGATGGTAACTGTTTTTGCAAGTGAAAGAATAAAAAGAGTATGATCACTCTGAGCTTGTCTAAAGCCATATAGCAGAAGCACCTCAGTAAACTTACTGAACCAAGCATGTGGTGATTGCTTTAAGCCATAAATAGACCTTTTTAATCTACACACTTTACCTTTGGTCTGATCAGTCTCAAACCCAGGAGGAATTGTCATAAACACTTGTTCTTTCAACTTACCATTCAGGAACGCATTCTTTATATCCAATTGAGCAAGTTCCCAATCTAGATTAACTGCAATAGAGAATATAATCCGTATTGTGTTAGCTTTAGCAACTGTGTAAAAGTTTCCATATAATCAATCCCATAAGATTGAGTGAAACCTTTTGCCACCAATCTTGCTTTATATCTGTTTAAGGTGCCATCAGAATTATACTTAAAGGAAAAAAAACCCATTTACATCCAACTGGGATAACACCCGTGGGTGCAGGAACAACATCCCAAGTGTCATTTTTTATGAGAGCAGTCATTTCTTCAGTAACTGCCTTTTCCACATTGCATTACTAAGTGCCTCTTCAATAGACACGGGAATTAATTGTGAATCTAAGTGAACTGTTAAATTTTGCAGATCTGTGTGTAGCCTTTCATAGGACAGAAAAGCACTCAAGGGATAAATAGACGTGTACCCTTTGTGACTCAAAAATTTATGGTACTTAGTGCATTCTCTAGATCCCTTTCTTATGGCAATAGGTAAATCAATTTCAGGCAAAATACTCTCATTAGAGTTTATTGTATCTTGAGCAGACGGGAGATCAACCTGAGAAGTTTCAGAGAATGATGGAGATACCTGCAACCGCTTCCTGGTGTACACCTGTGTAGTATGTGGTCTTGACAGTTCCAAGTTGTCTTCAGGAGAACCACTTGTATCTCACCGTTGGCTTTGATCCCTATGGTTATTATATCCTTCTGATGTCAAGGTGTTGCTTGTTGAAGAAGTGTCAATTATGCTCCAAATATCTGCCTATGTAACACTTTCAGAACCTGAAGCTAAGTTAGATATATAATATGGTGTAGTTTCATCAAAAGTCACATCTAATGTAGTGTAAACTTTCCTGGTAACAGGACATAAACATTTGTACCCTTTCTGGGATCCAGAATATCCCAGAAAGATACATTTTATGGATCTCTTATCCAGTTTGCTCCGGGTATGAGGCTGAAGATACACATAAGCCACACACCCAAATATTTTGAAAGGAAGTTCAGACATTAAAAGACAATGAGGAAACTCACGTAGTAGTTTATCTCTAGGACTCACAAACCTGAGAACTCTGGAAGGCAGCCTATTGATTAAGTAAGTAGCTGTGAGAACTGCCTCCCCCATAGGTGTTTAGGAACATTCATATGAAACATCATGGACCTAGCAATGCCAAGAATGTGCTTGTGTTTTCTCTCAGCAACCCCATTCTGTTGGGGTGTATAAATGTTTGATGTTTGATGATGGATTCCATATGCAAGTAAGACAGATTTAACTTCCTTATCCAAATACTCACTTCCATTATCAGATATGAAGTTTTTAATTGTAATATCAAACTGATTCTGAACTAACTGTATAAATGTTTTGAAGACAGTACATAGCTCAGATTTGTGCTTCATGAGATAGATCCATGTTACCCTGGTATGGTCATCTACAAAGATGACAAACCAGCAGCTACCATTCATATTTAGCACCCTAGAGGGTCCCCAAATGTCTGAATGGACCAAGTTGAATGGCTTGCTTTCAGTGTAAATCTTAGCTGGGTACTGCACTCTTGATTGTTTTCCAAACAAGCATGTTTCGCATTTTAACATATCCATAGAAATACCATTAAAAAGACCAGGTTTTATCTGTTTCAAATACACAAAATTTGGATGGCCCATCCTGCCATGCCACAACAAAGTAGAAGCTATTCTAGACCTGCAGTTATCTATTCTAGGAACAATGTCTTTGTTCATACAAGAATACATACTAGAACAATCCTTCACATCATCTGATATTGATCTGGTCCTTTCCAAAATAAATAGTCCACTACGATGATTAGCATTGCCAATCATCTTCTGGGTGATATTCTCCATCCATGTTTTCTCCTGAAAGCAGGAAGAAGATGATGGTAGAAAATAACATTTTGATGGTGAAAATAAGGTCCAACAGCAATTGTCTTCCATTATTTTCCTTACTGAGATTAGATTGCAATCTAGCATAGGTACATACAGTACACCCCGGAGTATTAGTTTACTTGACAGTTTAATGTGGCCTTGTCCTAGAATGTCTATACCGCCTCTATTAGCTATCTTCACCTTCTTTGGTGTTGTAAATAACTTAAAGTCATTAAGCAAGGTTTTATCAAAGGTCATGTGATTTGTAGCTCCTGAATCAATTATCCAGTTGGAAGACTTACCATTCATACCTGTGCTGGCCATTGTGGCCCTGATTTGATCATTGTAAGTCTGGGATCGTTGAGTGTTCAGCACCCTGAGCATAGCATCCAACTGGGCTTGAGTAAAGCTGGTTTCATTGTCAGATTTGGTTTCTGCAACAGCAGCCTTAGGATGCTTCCACGAAACTGCATCAGGCTTCCAACTATTGCATGAGTCAGCCCTACTGAAATTGTTAGATCTGTAATTATTTTGTCTGAAATAAGGAGGTGGTTTTATGGTAGACCCAGGCCTTCGATAGCACTCCTCAACAGTGTGTCCATCCCTGCGACAATACCTGCAGTTTTTCTTAACAAATCCACGGTTGTTAGTAGTACTGGATGTTCTAGTTACTAGACTTACGTTGTTATCCTTGTCTTCATCTTTGGTCACAAGGGAAGAAGTTTCTGTGGAGACCAAAGATGGTCTCATCATGACTTTTATACGACTTTCTTCCTGTCTAATTTATGAGAAAGCAACATTCATTTCAGGTAACGGTTTAGTGCTTAGGACCCTTCCTCTAACAGCATCGTAATCTTTATGCAAACCTGATAAGAACCCAAACATTCTACGAGTTTCCTTAATTTTTCTATACTGCTGACCATCAACAGTGCATTCCCATTTATAGTTTTCAAGAGCATCTATTTGTTGCCAGATTTGAGATAGAATGCTAAAGTACTTACTTACAGACTGGTCACCCTGTTTTATATCCTTAAGTTGAGTGTCAAGTTCATACAATTCAGAGATATTATCTTTCTTGAATACATGTCCCTTGCAGCATTCCATATAGCTGCAGCAGTAGGATACATCGTGAAGGTGTTACTAACCTCTGGTGTCATAGATCCGAGCAACCACGACATGATCATCGAGTTCTCAGCTTCCCATGTGGAGAATTTTGCATCAGACTCAGACGGAGTAGCCATTTTTCCAGTGAGATAGTCCTTTTTCCCACGTCCGGTGATGAATAACTCCACGGCTCTGCTCCAAGAAAGATAATTGTTGCCATGCAACGTGAGATTAGTAATCGTTACAGGAATGGAATCTATAAGTGATCCAAAACCAGAGATTGTATCTCCAGTGGCATCGGAGGTTACTTCACTGCTCTGTTTAGCCATTTGGGTTGATTGAGTAAGATTTCTAAAAAAAGTTCAGACCTTTGGTGGAGATTTTTCAGGAAGAAAGAGTAAGCCTAAGGAGGCTGGTGTAGAAGACGAGAAAAAGATCTGAATGATTGAACTTGATAGTGTTGATAGAAATACTGAGAAGATGGTAGGGAGTAGATGAAATTTCAGTGGGTAGTCTCTCTCAAATGCAGTAGAGGACGATTGAAAAACAGTGGAAGTCTCTCTCAAATGCAATAAAGGACGATTTGATAAATTGAGTGGTCCCTTTCAAGTACAAAGAAGGACATACTAATTAAATAATAGTTTCTGAGTTTTTTTTTGTTTTGGGGAAAAAGCCAGCCTCGGAATTGTCGCTTTCTACTTGGTTTCACATGCAGCTAGTCACGTGTCCGAAGCTTTAGCTGGCTTAGTGCTTAGGGAGGAGACACGTATGTGAGGTGTTTTTCAAAAGTAGACACATAGAATATTTATTTCAGAAATGCATTTAATGTAATCAAGATTTTTTTTGTTTAAAAAATAAAAACTCTGGGTAAAAGATTTCCCCTTTTTTTGTTTAAAAAATGTTGGGTAAAACCGTACAAAGAAAACTCAGAAACGTCTCAACTACCCTTCAGAAAAAGAGGGAATAATGATAATAAAATTTTTCTTCGTCTTCTTCGTGGTACCAACTCTCTTTTTCCAGAGAATACTCCAACAGGAACAAGAATATGCAATTTTGAACAGATATTGATTGATCAGTCCTTGAACTTGTAATTTCTTCCAGAAGCCAGTCAGCACTATAGAATCGTAATAGCATAATAGTTCTTGAGCTTGAATGAGTATAGAATGTTGTAAGTAATCGTAATAGCAGAATAGTGAAGGAGATTCTTGTCTTAAAGATTTGGCTCTGATACCATGTAGAAATTTACAAGTAGTGAACAAAGTAATGAATCATGAATCACTATTGAATAATGTAAAGATGAATCACTATTGAATAATGTAAGGAATTCTTCATTAACCTTTACTGTGAGTTACAATATATATACACAGAATGGAGTGAGAACAAGATATTCCTTTTACAACGGCTAGTACTGCTACAAGTAATGGCTAGTACAGAGAAGAGAGACACTATACTAACTAGATTTTCTACACATTGCTTCAGACTGTGTTGATCAACTGATACTTCACAATATAATAATTTAGTGAGTCATTTTGTTTTATTCCATCATATTCTAAAGTCAAGGAAGAGTGTGTTCATGACTATGTTGGAAATGGAAAGAATATCAACTATAGACATGCAAATTATAATTACAGTCAATGACAACGTAATTACTGTAACACAGAAGCAATATGTTCGCCATCATAATTATCGTAATTATCGTAACACGTAATTGTCCATGTGTTCACCATCTTTTAAGCAAAATCAGTCTACCTATTAGAGTTGAACATTAGAATTAATGCTTAATTAGTTTATTTTATAAAAGCTTAATCAGTGGCTGATTGGCGGCGACGGGCTGGGTGAATGGACGAGACAGTTGAAGAATATGCAAATAAGAAAAAAAAATCAATACGTCATTCAGAATGGTAGGAGAGAGAAGGATGTGGTGGAGTAAAGGAGGAGAGAAAGGATTTAGGATCTCCTCATCCCATGTGTGAGTGGTGAGGCTAGATATGAGTCACTTTCATCTAGTTTCATCATCCATCTTTGCTGCCATGTCTCGCGCGGTGACACGTGGGGTGAGAGTCATCTAGCCTCACCACCCACTCTACTTCCACGTGTCGCACGGTGACGCGTGAAGTGAAGAGAAAGTGAGTGAGGTGGTCTCATCCCGGGAAAAAGAATGGGCACGATTTCAATGGCGAACACAGAGTGAAGGATTTGAGGTATACCAGGGAAATAGAAGAAGATGAGCCGACTTCTTTCTTAAAAAATAATGGGTATTTTTGTCTTTGCAAATAGAAAAAGATAATGACCTAGCAGTAAGTAGGGGTGTTAAGCGAATCGAACAGTTTGCGAACAGTTTGAGTTTGATTCGTATTTGATTCGAGTTTGTTCGTTAGTTTTATTTAAACGTGTCGAGTTCAGACATCTAATTAGATTCATTTACTAAAACGAGCCAAACTGTCTCGAACTGTTCGACTCGTTTAAAGAGTTATAGTGTTTCCGAGCCGAATTCGAATAAATTTTAAAGTTTGTTACAACAAACAAGCTGAATCAAACAGTTAGTTTCATTTAACGAATCCAAATTCGAAAACATAGCATGCGACTCGACTTGGTTCATTAACACTCCTATAGGTAAGCTTCCTGTCGTTGGATATTAAGTATCAAAGTTTTTTCAAATTTAGATAAGAAGTATAATTGTTGTAGTTATCCATGTTGATGCAAATTATAAGGATGAAAAACTTATTTGTTTGACCATTTCTCAATAAAGTATGCAGTAGACGTGGCGTGGCCTCACGTCATTCGTATCTTCAGTTTCGCTTTATTTAGCAGTAGTACTGAATAGCAAAATGGCTTGAGGAACCCACTGAAGTTAACATTGGAATTCTGAATAATCTTTGTGGGTTTGTAACACATAGGTATGGTTGTGCATATTCAACCCCTCCATACCACAATATAGGCAGGAGTCTCTAAGACAATGGGGTAATGTTGTTGTTGTATATAATAGTTAAATTTATAATATAATTTTTTATACATATGATAAAATACAATAAATGTATAGATATTCTTGATTCCATAATTACGGTTAGGATTGGATTCCGGTATCAAATCTCCTTGATCTTTGGAGATCATATCTTCTAACACTCTATCTCAAGTTGAGTAGTAGATGATCAATCCCAACTTGTACAGTGATGAGCCAAAGATCCTTCTGGTGACTATCTTTGTGAGAATATTTGTCAACCGTTCTTCGGACATCACAAACAGAAGCTCAATGGTGCTATTCAAGTTTTTCTTTTATTAAGTGCCTATCTACTTTTATATATTTGATTTGATTGTGGTACACCGGTGTTTTAGAAATATTAATCATTGTCTTGTTGTCGCACATTAATTGAGTTGGGAATCTATGCGGGAACCCAATCTCATGCATCAACTTCTTCATCCACAGAATCTCTATTACACACTTCGCAATTCCTCTGAACTTTGCCTCTGTGCTAGATAATGCACCATGTTTTGTTTCTTGCTTCTTCACATGATTAGATTACCGTCTACCAATGCGAAGCATCCTGAAGTGGACCGCTTATCGTTTGGTTTTTCTGCACAATCTGCATCAGTATAAACTTTCACGTCTAAGTATCTATGTTTTCTGAACATTATACCTCTTCCTGGTGTACCTTTTAAGTATCTCGCTATCCTTATGGCCGCTTCCATACATTCTTCATCAGGATACATTTTACTTACCTCTTATCGAACATGCAACGAAGAAGACTCATCAGTTAATGGTAGCGTCTCTTCAACCTTTCTTTAGGAGAGCTTGCTTGGTGGATCCATCTATTTTCTCTGTTAGAACAGTCTTTGGACAACTAAGGATGTGCAAACTAACCTAGTGGCTCATCGGTATGCTCCCTCTTAGCCCAACGTTGATTGTCAAAGAAGTATTCAGATTGAAGGAAGACACAATTCATAGTGACATGGATTCGTCGAGTGATAGGATTATAACTCCGATATCCTTTCTAATGAGTAGCATAGCCAATAAACGTACATTTCTCTACACATGGATCTAGTTTAGAGCGTTGAACTTTTGAAATACATAAACACGGAGCAGCCAAAAATACAGGTTAGAATGGTTAGTATAGATAAAATAGTGGTTTGGGTAGCTAGTACTTGTGGTGGGGTTTAATGATGGAGAAATTTTTGCAGCTAGCCGATTTAAAATGTAAGTTGTTGTGGCAAAGGTTGCAGGCAAAAATGTTTGTGACACACGGAATTCAAGCATCATTAATCTGGTCATTTCAAAAAGTATCCGATTTTTTCATTCTGCTACTCTATTTTGTTGTGGTGTATTGGACATGTGATTTGGTGGATAAGTCTGTGTTTGGAAGAAAGTATGCATAGAGTGATTGACAAACTCTCTACCATTGTCAGAACAAAGAATTTGTATTCTAGTGTAGAACTGAGTATCGATCATTTGGAAGAATCAAAAAAATTCTTGAGGTACTTCAAATTTAATTTTCAAGAAGCATACATATATCATGAGAGAAAAATCATTTACAAATAACACAAAATACTAAACCGACTATTATTTTTCAAGAAGTATACCTATATCATGACAGAAAAATCATTTACGAATAAAAATACTAAAACCGGCTATTATTGGAGACATGAGCTGGTCCTTACGTATCAGATTTATTAAGAAAAATATACTGTTGACACGAGCGTTATTCGACTGAAATGTAAATCAATGATTTTCGTACATATGCAAGTTTCACATGTCATAGGAGTTGTTTTATTGGTAAGCATACCAGGGAATAAAAACTTGAGATAGCTAAAAGACGAATGACGTAGATGTCAATTGTCGATTGACCATCCCGTGAGCAAGCATGATATTACCCTATTGAGCTACCTCATTAGTACATGCCTCCTTGCTCAGTACCACGCACAATAATCTTCTTCTGTGTGAGTGTCCTGCAAAAGGTAAAAATTAGGATATATGGGTACCACACAGTCAATCTTTTTTTACTTGACTTAGCAACGATAATTTGGAGGATAAGGTAGCGAAATATAGGTTGTCATTTAACTTCAATTGTAGTGAAAAAGCAATAGACCCCCCTCGAACTGCTATCAATTCTCCACTTCTGTCTCTATATAAGATTTAGTAGGTGTAGATAGCTATATAAAATCTTTAGGATCATAAGTCATAGTATCTCTAGCTCAGCATTCAAAGATCCATTCATGAGTTTTTCCTAGACGTATACCAAATGTGTACCTGGTGTGATGAACATTGGATTGGGATAAATTTCCAGAGTGCACAAACTGGGTAGTTTTTAGGACTCTGTGGTCATACTTGTAGTTTCTGAGCTGTCTAGAGGTGAATGTGGAGATTTCAAAACATTTAGGGGGTGAACTTACACAATCCGTAATTGTTGGGGATGAATTTACAAAATCTGAAACTGTTAGGGGTAAATTTGTAAATTATAAAATATGCTGCAGTGGAAAATAGGATTTGAGAGTTGGGGTCCGGATTAAAAATCTCAACCTTAAGACCTCCTTCTTCATTTGGTCGCCCACTTTCCTTCTTCTCTGCACCAAAACTCTTCTCTTCCTCTATTCGGCCTACAACTCTCTCTATCCCACCATAACCACTAGTAAGCCTAATGTTGTTGGGTTATAAACATGTTTTGATAATTTACGTAAGCTAAACAAGCAAAGGATTTCAAATGAATTGCAAAACAAAAGTTGAAGTTTTCAGTCTGAGACCACTAAACCTTTAAATGGATTAGACTGACATTTGATCAAATTAAAGAGGTTTTGTCCAACTTACTAAATGCTTGACTGAACGCTTAGTTTTCCATTTGTTGGCCAGAGTCAGCAGACTCAGAATTTCCTTTACCTAACATTCGGTCAGGTAAATTCAAAATTCAAATTTAGCTATAACCGAATTCAAAAGTAAAAGTTTGTTCACCGAAGTGACCGAATGTTCGATGACTATATTTAAAAGTTCAGTGACAAAGCAAAGAGTTCCAAAGAAGGTGATCGAACTAAAATAGTGAGTTCGTTGAATATCACTGAACATTTGGTGACAACATTCGATGACTGAAAACTAGCCATTTGAACTTTTTTTTTCCAAACTACAGAAGGTTGTATCTCTCTCTTATCTATTCCAAATTGATTCTACATCAATTGCCAACTACACACTTTCATCCTATTCAAAGCTTTGAAGATACAACTAAACACTTTCATCATTTTCAAAGCTTCGCCCTCTATTGTTATAAAAAGCTGTTAAAGGTACAAAAATGTTTTAAGCTTATTAAACTCTTCTTGATTTGTTTTCATTGTTACACTGTGAGAGTAGAAATCTAATGCAAGAGGAACTATACATATTTGATCTCTAACTTGTGATTTAAGCTTATTCGAAAGTGTAATCTCACTTCTTTTCCTGAACCCATTAGGTGAATGTTCTTCAGTAGAACTTTATTGAAGTTGTGAAGAAATAAGAAGTGTTTCTTGTTTATAGTTTTTGTTGACGTTGCACACGGTGTGCGCAATAAGCTGTTGTTGTAGTTGTTAGTTCGACTATTGTTTTTTTCTTGTTGAAGGTAATAAGAAAAGTTGTTGTTGAAAATCCACTTTGGAAACAAAGTGGTAATGTAATAGAATCAAAGAGATTCAAACCACTCTAAATCTTGTGTCCCTATTCATTGTCTCTCATCTTCTTCTTCTTTTTTATTTTGTAGAGCATTTGATTTGGTGTGAGTTAAGCCAAATAAATTCTGAAAAATAATTCATCGCTCTATTCAGCCTCCTCTAGAATGTTTGTCACACACATAGCAATTGGTATCAGAGCTTAGTTTGTTTGCTTGGAAATATCTAGGTTAAAGATCATTGAAAAATATGAAAATGAAAACCTCCACTTGTACTAGCTTAATTCCCAAACAATAAACTATAATTATAGCACCAAATACCAAAGTTCTCATATTTGATGCATATAGCTATCCGTTATGAAAATATAGGATAAGTGCATATTTGTGTGGATGTGGTAATGACATATGGAGAATGGTCATGGAGGGAATACCCTCACCAGCTAAGTTGGATGGCAATGAGAGAATAGTCATGAAGGAGTTGGATGACTACAGTGATGAAGATAAGAAGAATTTTGAGCTGTAAGAGAAAGCTCTTGAAATCCTTATCTCTCAATCTCACACAAGGAGCTAATAAAGGTTCCATGCATCTTCTCCTGACATGGAAGAAGCTTGAGGATTGAGTAAGCGATGATCATCAATCAAACATAGAAGAAGAGGATAATGATGATAGAAAAGCAATGTGCCTCATAGCTTTCGAAAATGACAAGTATTTCTTTCAATTTTCACGTTTGATAAATTACAAGATGAATATATTTCTTTACATGAAAAATTTGAAAATCTTACTTTAAAATACAAGCATTCTAAAAAGGAACTTAGATCATGTAAATTAGAGAAAGAGAATTTGTACGACTCTTTTGCTTTGTTTTATGTGGCGCATGATGTCCTCTTAAAGATAAAAAAATCTTTAGCTCTAGAAAAGATAAAGATTAAGAATAAATGTGGTAAACTTGAAGAACTCCATAAGATGATATATGAAAAGGTTATCCATGAAAAATCTTTTGGTAAACAAAAAGTAGTCAACAGAAAATCTAATTTAGGATAAAAAAGCTTCGACCACTTCAGCCAATATAAAATTTCCTTAGAAAAATGAGGCATCTTTATGTGATTCATATAAGTCTAAGGGTACACCTTCAAAGGAAGTTCTTAAGAAGGTCAATAAGCCATGTAAGCGTATGAAGGCAACCAAGCCTTTCAAACCTAGAAATACACATTCATATAATGTATCTACTTGTTTCTTTTGCAACAAAAAAAGATGACACGTGTTGACTTTTTATAGAGATAAAAAAACTCTAACTTTTATTGGAGACCGAAAGGCTTGAGAAGAAACCAAAATGGACCAAAAGTAAAAGGGTACATATGAATATAGATTTGTCTCATGTATGAGCTTAAAACCCATAGGGAAGATAAAGTGGAAGAAACCAAATAGCTTATGGGAATGAAATATTCAATACATATGGCAGACAAGAAGCATTTTCTTACCAAGATCAAGATCAAAGATGGTGCAGAAGTCCATTTTGACAATAGGAGAGGCTAGACCCTTGGAGTTGGAGGAGTTGGTAATCTTCTAACTTTCCTTTTATTCCTATAATATATATAGAAGGCACATGAGTTATTTTATGAGTGTTATCCATCGGTGCGATGATAATATTTAAATATTTTTTTAAAATGATAAAATGTTTGCAAAAAGAATGATAGTACATTTATACTTTTGAAATTTTTGAAAGAAAACAAATGTTTTCCTTACAAGGCTTTATTGTGAAAACCCTTATGCCAAGTTTTTGAGTTTACCTATCACTTGGTAGATGACTTGAATATGTTGGTTACATAGTCACTAAAAACTTTTGAAGGTACCAACTATCAAAGTATTTATGCATTATGATGGTATATGTGATACTTATAAAACTATCTAAAGCCATGATAGTAAATGCTTAAGTCCACCATTGGAATTACACTATCAAGCCTCTATAAGAGGTTTATTGAAATATCGGTAAGAGTATCATACACTTGTGGTAGTCTATGATTACTTTACACCTTGATTTAGTAATATGGTAATGCGTATTTAATGACGCAAAAGTTCTGATCTTTCTTTGTTCTAACAAAGTTCTCCACAAGACGTCTTGGTCGGTTGATAAGAACGGCACCCTTGGTCGTGTGCCTCTTGTTTTGGATCGAGCAAGATCCTCCGACTTGTAGCTTGCTAATGCTAAAAGAATCATTTATCACCTTTGGGACGTATCTTCAAGTTAGAAGGATAACATTTGCTCAAGACGTTGATATAGATTATAATTTTGATCAAAGATCAAAAGAAACACACGAGAATGCCTTGCTGGTCAGCCTTGGTCAAAAGTTAAATCGAATTTCATTCAACTCTAGTTATGCAGGCGGCTGTGCATCCCTGTAAAGTTAAACTAGGCTAAACCTAATGTGCATTGGAAAAGATAACACTTTCACTTGGAATCGAACACTTTAGCAGCTATCTAATCTTTCACGCATAATCTTGGTCATCTAGAAACCGAGGTTGTCAATGAGGTCCTCTAGAGAGTTGTTGCCCCGGATGTCTAGTTTCAATAATATTTTTTATTATCTCAAAAAGACGACGGATGAGAGAGTTATGACAGTAAAACCAAGATGGGGTCATCCTGTGAAAACCCTAAAATGTAGGCGTTTACCATATTTGGAAAGTACATTTCCATATTCTAACAAACATTTTTAACATATAAAAACACACTAAAAATATCAAAAAAATACTTTAAAACAGAAGGAACAAATTTTACAAGCCAATTTTGCCAAAAATAAAAGGTCTTGTGAAACACCATGGACGTGCTTCATCCTGCTCCATCTCGCTGCACATCCCCTTTTTGCAATTATGCTTCTTTGACCTCATCATTCCCTCCCGCTCGAAAGGATTCGTCCTCAAGTCAAAATCTGCACTAGGAAAACGTAATTTAGCCATTACATGCTTGTAAACAATTTACACTAACATGACTAGTTTAATCCATCCCCCCGGATCAAATACCAGAATAATAAAACATATGTACAGTGACGATGAATGAAACGTAAGCTTAAAACTTCCATTTATCTTCAACCTTTTGAGGAACTTGTATAACTTCTTCTTAACAATTTTGGACGAGAGAATAGAATGTGCATCAAATTCTCACCATACACAAAATATGGAAATACAAAACACGACTTTAAGCACATCACGTGTTCAAACTAGTTTGTTTTATGCGTTTGTCTTTCTTCTACTATTTCAATATCAGATTTATCTTCTTATTTTTTTTACGAATTAGGTTCAGATTCAAGAACACTTAAGTTAGCATTACGCAAATTTTGTTCAAGGTTAGATAACTCAAATGACTCTCGGTTATCATGTAAAAGTCTTAGTTTCAATTTCACCTTCATTTGTAACATCATTTCATACACAATTTCAGCTTTATGGTCAACGTTAATAACTTGTAATTCTTCATTAACTTGCTCATGCAATGTACGTATAATGCTATCATGCAATCCATTTTCATTTTTTTATGCAAATTTATTTCAATCTTATGCAAATCAATGAATTCAACATGGAATTCATTTTTGAGATCATGCACTTGAGTATCAATACATGTGAAGCATGACTAGACATCGATGAATCACTAGAAACTCCATGCACATTATGCAAAACTTTAGCATCATTCTAGCAAGAATTGAAAGCAATTATTTGTTCCTTAAGTTCTTCTACATCTAATTTCAATTCTAGATGTGCTAATCTCATTCTTAGACTTAAGTGATTCATGTGTTTGTTTGCCCTTCATACAAGATTCACACAACTTAAAGTTGTCCAAATCAAGTTTAGGCAGTCCTCGCACTATATTCGTACGTTAAAGTTTTTCAAGTATGGATATGCCACTGTGTCCTAAACGTCTATGCCATAAATTCACGTTTGGTTCATTTGGTATAAAACACTTTACTTTTGCATTTGACATATCATCCATCGATAATGTAAAAATATTTCCTTCTCTTTTTTCTTTTAATACTGTTTCTCCATTTTTATTAACAATGTTGCAATATGGATGAGAAAAACACACATCAAAACCACTATCAAGAAATTGTGAAATGCAAAGCAAGTTATAAGATAAGTTGCCTACGAAGAATACGTTGGGGATCTACAGGGTACTTGGATTTCCGATTGTCCCCTTTCTAATTATCATGCCTGCATTGTTGTCTCCAAAGGTTACGAATCCACCTTTTGTGACCTTCTTCAATTTTGAGAATAAGCTCGGATCACCCGTCATGTGCCTTGAGCAACCACTCTCAAGGAACCACTTATTTGTTACATCTTTTGGTTTATGTGATCCCTCAATGTGTAACAATCATTTAGGTACCCTTTATTTAGGTCCTTAAGGGTTAGTGATTCAATCCTTTGCAAGAGTACCTTTTGGTACAAAAACTTGGATGATCTGTCTTGATCTTACAAAAGGTGAGAATAAAGATGAAGAAGCAATATAATATATGTTGTGATCATTTCTATTTGGCCTGTTACGACCCGCACCCCCAGGGTAGTTGACAAGGAAGAACTGAGAGAATTACGATGGAATCAGAACACGATCATGGGTAGAGATTAAAATTTTGCTAAGCACCGAAACAAATAAATCACGACGCTAAACAGTTGCGATACTTAAACAAGTAATTTAAATAGGTACACAATTAAGACACAAATTTATTTTACAATTAGATAAATATAAAAAGGAAATAGGGACAAAAGAATAATAACGAGAGTCAAACTTGTCCTTTCTTAACTTACTATACCCGGCCACTCCCCCCCACGCTTGCTTTTCCTTTTCTTACCCTCACCCATCATGTCACTTCTTACACCACATCATGAATACTCCCCATTTCCCTTTTACCAATCTCGGTTACCACCCAAAGAAAGAGAAAGAAATTTTTTCCCACACTTTACCCTTCACATCCTACACCCTTTTACCCAATGGATATGTATGCAAGAAGGACACCTTTATCTTCTCTCTTTCCAACCAACATATAGTAGAAGATGGTACACCCATTTCCCCCAAAAATTCGGCCATTCAACCAAGGAAGAGTGAGACAACTTCTTTGCTATCACATATCTTCTTTTCTTCAACTCTCAACCACTCATTTCTCATGCAACCTTCCACTATCCTTTCACAATTATCTAATCAAGACAACATGTGGAAACTCCCCACTCCACTCATCATCTACCTCGGCCAGAAGCAAAGAGAAAAGGAGGAAGAATATTTCATGGTTGCCTCGCTTCATTTTCCTTCTCAACCAACATTATACTTTCTTCTTCACTTGTCCTTCAAACAACCAAATCCCACCAATGCCATACCATGCAATTTCTTTCTTTTCCTCACATCCATTTTCCCACCCCTACAATAATCAACCTCGGCCAACTCAACAAATGGGGCAAGACCACCCAACTTTTATTTCATTCCACCTTCCATTTCTTTTTCCATTCTTCTCAAGCAACACTTCCTCTCTCTAGCCATCTCTCTCACTCAAGCAAATTTTCTTCCTATCTCCAAACCCCCCAGCCGTGCACCTAAAAGGAAGAGAGTGAGGGACTCCTTCATTTGTGAGCAAGGAAGACAACTTCACTCCACCTTATATCAATTTAACTTCATGAAACCGTTCTCTCTCCTCTAATATTCTCTCCACTCCATCTTCACTTTCTTCCTCCTTCAATAACCTGAGAACTTCAAGAAGTCAAGGAGACAATTTCACTTCTCCTTCTCACTCTTCTTCCATTCTAAATTCAATACCATGACAAGAATCATCTCCCTTCCTTAAAACACAAAACAATAATCATTCCAACCCTTCTAGGACACCCAAACATGGACATCTTCAAATGCAAGGAAAAGGAAATTTTTCCATACAAAGTAAAGATCCAAGATTTCATGTGCAAGAATCATCAAGGTAGGAATCAACTACATCCATTCTAGTTTTCTCTTCTTCCATGCATCTCCCAAAAAGCTTAACACTTTCCATCAATTAAGCAGATGGATCTTGGTGTATAGCAAGCAAGGGAGGGAGGTATCTAAGGTAGGAAAGTGAAGGAAATTGAGGGATCCAAGGGCAAGATCTCTTAAAGAACTAGTATTGACACCATCTTAGTCTTCCTACTTTTAAAAAGAACTAACTTTTCTCTCCTTTTGGCCATATAGGCCAAGAATATTCAAATAGGGGAAAGGTAGACATCTTTTCACCTTAGACTAAGGTTCAAGAACAAAGGCAAGTATTCTACCTAGTTTCTTTATGCATGTTGTAAAGATTGAGTCTTTTATGTTCATCTCAAAAGATTGGATCATGTATGTACAAAATTGAATGGCGTCCAACATAAACATGAAGAAAGAAGGCTTGCATGTCATTTTTATGATAACCTTGGCATGGCCTCCATGTATGTGCGTCACCATGATTATGGTGGTAGAAAGAAATGTCTTGCATGTTGAATTTAAGAAAGATGGAAGTCTCTTATGTGGTTGCATGTAGGTCCATCATGATCATCATCATAATAATGACCATCATTCTCATACAAATGATCATCACCAATATGCATGACTTTATAAGGTGTTGGAATAAACACTATGTATATGAGAAATTATGCAACTAACTTGCATGTGTGGAAAGTAATAAAAATTTGTGCATGTGTGGGTAGTATATTTCGGTCAAATGGTGAATTGTGTGTAGTCAACATGTGTTTATTTAACCACAT